>BLSH010215989.1:3545262-3593228 GCA_018402905.1 Glandirana rugosa | reverse complement strand
ATTCCCAGTTTGTAGACGCGATAACTTTTGCGCAAACCAATCAATATACGCCGATTGTGATTTTTTTTTTTTACCAAAAATATGTAGAAGAATAAATATCGGCCAAAACTGATGAATAATTTTTTTAATGGATTTGTACTTTAGCAAAAAGTAAAAAATATTGTTCTTTTTTGCAAAATTGACGCTCATTTTTTGTTTATAGCGGCGATCAGAAATGACGCAGAGGGGATCAAATACCACCAAAAGAAAGCTCTATTTGTGGGAAAAAAAGGACGCAAATTTTATTTGGGTACAACGTCGCACGACCGCGCAATTGTCATTCAAAATGCGACAGCGCTGAAAGCCAAAAATTGGTCTGGGCAGGAGGGGGGTTTAAGTGCCCGGTAAGGAAGGGGTTAACTAAAAAAACTGAATTTATTAAAAAAAAAGCACTCTTGGAAGACCGCTGCGCAAATACGGTGTGACATAAAGTTTTACAATGACTGCCATTTTATTCTCTAGGGTGTTAGAAAAAAAAATATATAATGTTTGTGGGTTCTAAGTAATTTTATAGCAAAAAAAACTGATTTTAACTTGTAAACAACGAACCCAAAAAACAGACCCCTGACTGAAATGGTTAATCAACTGTGTTTACTCTTTTCATAAACATAATGACAAGAGAAACTACCCAAATGACCCTGATCAAAAGTTTACATACCCCAGTTCTTAATACCGTATATCGCCCCCTTTAACGTCAATGACAGCTTGAAGTTTTTTGTAGTATTTGTGGATGTCAGATGGTAAAGCTGCCCATTCCTCTTGGAAAAAAAGCCTCCAGTACCTGGAAATTCTTGGGCTGTCTTGCATGAACTGCACATTTGAGATCTCCCCAGAGTGGCTCAATGATATTGAGGTCAGGAGACTGAGATGGCCACTCCAGAACATTCACTTTATTCTGCTGCAGCCAATGGCAGGTCGACTTGGCCTTGTGTTTTGCATCATTGTCATCTTGGAATGTCCAAGTACATCCCATGCACAGCTTCCTGGCTGATGAATGCAACTGTTCCTCCAGTATTTTTTGATAACATACTGCATTCATCTTGCCATCAATTTTGACCAAATTTTCTGTGCCTTTGTAGCTCACACATCCCCAAAACATCAGCGATCCACCTCCGTGTTTCACAGTAGGAATGGTGTACCTTTCATCATAGGCCTTGTTGACTCCTCTCCAAATGTAGCATTTATGGTTGTGACCAAAAGCTCAATTTTGGTCTCATCATTCCAAATGACTTTGTGCCAGAAGGTTTGAGGCTTGTCTCTGTGCTGTTTGGCATATTGTAAGTGGGATACTTTGTGGCATTTGCAGCCCATCTTTCTTCAAGTGCCTCCTTATTGTGCATCTTGAAACAGCCACACCACATGTTTTCAGAGAGTCCAGCATTTCACCTAAAGTTATTGGTGGGTTTTCCTTTGCATCCCGAACAATTTTCCTTGCAGTTGTGGCTGAAATTTTAGTTGGTCTACCTGACCGTAGTTTGGATTCAACAGAACCCCTCATTTTCCACTTCTTGATTAGAGTTTGAACACTGCTGATTGGCATTCCCAATTCCATGGATATCTTTTGGTATCCCTTTCCCGTTTTATACAGTTCAGCTACCTTTTCCCTCAGATCCTTTGACAATTGCTTTCCCCATGACTCAGAATCCAGAAACGTCAGTGCAGCACTGGATGAAAGATGCAAGGGTCAGTCAGGAGTCCATAAGCTCAGTGACCTTTTATACACACACACTAATTACAAGCAAACAGATCACAGGTGAGGATGGTTACCTTTAATAGCCATTCAAACCCCTTTGTGTCAACTTGTGTGTATGTTATCAGGCCAAAATCACCAGGCTATGTAAGGCTGGGTTCACATTGTAGCGAGGCGGAGCGGCACGGAGCGGCGCGATGCGGCGCTCCAGGCGATCTCAAAGCGGCTTGCTAGGAGACTTCTTTCATAGAAGTCAATGCAAGCCGCCTGAGATCGCCCTAAAAATAGTGCAGGGACAATTTTTCTAATGCGGAGCGAAGCGATTCGCTCCTATTAGAACGGTCCCATTTGCACAGCATTGAGGCGAATTGTCAGGCGACTCAAGTCGCCTGACAATTCGCCTAGATGTGAACGGGGCGCGAAGTCGCGCCGCTCCGCCTCGCTACAATGTGAACCGGCCCTTAACTTTTGATCAGGGTCATTTGGGTCGTTTCTGTTGTCATTGTGATTTAAAAAGAGTAAACACAGTTGATTGATAATAAATGGCTTCAGTCAAACACCAACACCAACCATGAGTGAAAGAAATGTTTTTGTGTTATTCATATTCTCTGAAAAATGGCCAAGAAATCATAAATTCTGCCAGGGTGTGTAAACTTATGAGCACAACTGTATCTTATTGCAGGTTGACTAGTTAAAGTTTGTTTTTATCAAACATTGTTGAAAACAGAAAGGAATGGGATGACACATATGGTAAGGTCAGAGGGTCACAGCTAACAGAAATAGCCATTAATGCTTAATGAAGGATAACAGCGATTTTACTGTGAATCACACATTTACACTTATCACTGCAGCCTGTAAAAAAAAAGCCAGTAAATTATGTTATTCTTACTAAGACCCCTTTCACACCAGGGCCGCCCGAGCATCAGCGGTAAAACACAGCTAATTTGCAGCGCTTTACCGCTCGTAATAGCGACGCTATGGCGCCGGTATTCGGGTGGCGGCGGTGCGCTTTTAACCCCCCCACAAGGGATTAAACGGGTTAAAAGTGCCGGTTAGCCGGTTGTTTTCAATGGGCAGGGGCGGTATAGGAGCGGTGAATACACCGCTCCCACACCGCTGCAAAGATGCGGCTTGCAGGACCTTTTTTACTGTCCCGCAAGCGCACCGCCCCAGTGTGAAAGCACTCGGCTTTCACACTTGGGTGTATTGGGGGGAGTTTTTCAGGCGCTCTTCTATTGCTATTGCAAAAGCACCTGAAAAACATTTTGGTGTGAAAGGCGTCTAAATGAAACTGGCTTTACACATCACTTTAGGACAGGAACTGTGGCGGGATTGCTAGGTGAAAATAAAGGGAAGAAAGACAAAAAATAAAATAAAACAAATGCAGCCACCACATCTAAGGACTAATAGGGTGTAATATATTCAGTATTTGTTCTTTTTGTTTAGATATACATTACATCCTTGCAATGTAAATAACTGCACAGGATTGTTATTTTCTGTGGAGTTTCACCTCAACCCCTTCCCACGAGTGTTTGCATATATGCGACCTCACAAAAGTGGGTCTTCTTCTGTGGGACCGCATATATGCACTTCTGTGTTTGTTCTGGGAGTGCGCTCCCAGCACTGAGACCATGCGATCTTCAATAACTCCTGCTTCTTTACTAACAATCGGCAACTGGGAGGACCGGTTCCCAACCACATGATTCCTTGTAATAGCCTATGATTGACTATCACACTGATCCGTCACTGTACAGCTCACGCCTGTGTTGTTTCTCCTTTTGAATGGAGAAAAAGATACAACATGTGTTTTTCTGCTTGCTAGAGGAGAAGATTGTAAACAAAAAAAAGGATGTGTTTTATGTGGGATGAAAAAGAAGTGAAATGCACATTGTTTCTGGACCCTATTATGGGTGCAAATAACACACACGTGATATCGTAAAGAGTAGTTGTTTTTGGTTATTTTTTTAGTGGTAGGTCATGGTACTAGCAAGACATTTACAGCTAAGTTTTCCTTTGATTATATAAAAAATCAAGGGGATATCCATTACCATTTACCACCAAATGAAAGTCCAATTTGACCTTAAGAAAGTAAGGTATAATTCAACTGGATACACTAAGTAGTTGCAATGATATATACAGTTTTACCAATAGATGCCAAAGTCGCAAAACTGGGTTCAGGCTTTAAAGTGATATTAAGGCCCCTTTCACACTTGTGCGACTTGTCCTGCGACTTTAGACTGCAAAGTTGCATGACAAGTCGTTCCATGATTTCCAATGACAACCATTCATATATGTATGACTTCAAGTCATACTGACTTCAGAGTAGTCCCTGCACTACTTTGGTCCGACTTTCATGCGAGTTGAGGTCCATAGACCTCAAGTTTGCGCAGGCATTCCCTGAAATGGCGTGAAAATCGCACCCGCAAAATCACGTCAAAATCGTGCAATATTTAAGTTGCGGCAGTGTGAAAGGGGCCTTAACCTTCAGTTTTTTTTTTTAAATGAAAATAGCAAACATGCCTAAACTTACCTGTTCTGTGTAACGGTTTTGCACAGAGCAGCCCCAATCCCCCGCCGGTGCTCCAGGCCCCTCTTCTTCGGTGGATGCCCCCGCGGAAAGGCGATTTCCATGGAAGCACCTGTGCGTGCTTGCCCCCAAGCCCCGTTTCTGCGTCCATTGACATAGACAGCAGGACTTGGCCCCGCCCCTCTCTCACAACATTTGGTTGAAATCAGTGGGAGCCAATTCATTTGCCCAATGAGGAGGGAGACAGCGGCGGGAGCCACTGCCCTCATGCACATCGCTGGATTGGATTGGGCTCAGGTAAATATTAGGCGGGGGGGCTGCTGCACACTAGGTTTTTCACCTTCATGCAACGCATTAAGGTGAAAAACCTTAAGTCTGGATTCACACTGACGGTGGGAATGAAATCGTGCGATTTCAGCTGAACTTGCACAATTTCATTCCCGCATGTCGGTCCCGACTTCGGGGGGCGATTTCAGAGACCTCTGTGCGGGTTGCTGCACAGAGGTCTATGGAAATCATACCTCAAAGTCACTAAAAGTAGTACAGAAACTATTTTTGGGTATTGGTGCCGCGCCAATTTGGACGGTGTCATTGCCGCCGATTTGGCATGCGATTTGACATATCAAAGCACATGCCAAATCGCTCCAATGTGAACCTAGACTAAGACTTTAGAACCACTTTAAGATTTGTTTTATCCTCCATCATGAAGGGGTTAAACACCAACACCTTATTGATGTTTTACAGAAAGGGGCCTTGAGTAAATTCAAATGTATATATTATAGATTCCTCATTGATTTCCACCTTTACTTTGAATTACATTACCCATAGCCATCATGCCTGGTGAGAAATAGATTTTATGTTCTTTTATATGGATAATTGTCTGGTTTCCTGGAACCACATTCCTACCCATTCTGCATACCGCCTTTTGGTTTTCTTTTTCTGCTTGACATTCTCCCTGTGGCAGATCTCATACATGCGGCTTTACATCCATCTAGGTGTCATACTGTGAATGTAAACTAGAAGCTAAAAGTATGGAAGCTCAGAAAAAGCTATTATCTCAGCCACAAATAAAAGTGTTTCTACATTGCAGGTCTTTTCATTGACTCTTGGGAGATGAATCCAGGTGGCTTGGCTTGCTAACCCTGCGCTCTAAAGCATTTATATGTCTGTTACCCAGTAGCAAGTAGCCTTTGTTGTGACAGGTATCCAGCTTTACATATCGCATCTTTTTTATGTAAATGCTGTGCGCATAAAGAATCCGCTCTACTTTTTGCCTCTCCTGCAGCCATGTAGATCATTCCTCCCAAAAGTAAAAAAAAAATCAGTTCTTATTTGACATTCGCTACTTAAAGTTGATGTCAACCCTTGACAACCACTTTAACCTACAGGTAGGCCTATAATAAGGCTTACCTGTAGGTTTCCTGCATATCTCCTAAACTTGCACGGTGTAGGAGATATACAGTGTACTGTGATGTGCCCACATCATCGGGCACATGCGCAGTGAAGAAATGGCCTCCGTGCCATTCCTTCCCTGAGATTGTGCTGCAATTGGCGGCTCCCGTGCGCATGCGTGGGTGTGACGTCACATGACTCCGGCCAGTCCCAGAGCCGGAGATTGCGGCCCCGTAAGGAAAAGGGCAGAAGATGGACGTGGCCTGGAGTGGGGACATCGCGGGGATGCGCGGGCTTCCAATGCAGGTAAGTGACACATAATGAGCTAATATGTGATGCATACTAGCCCATTATGCTTTTACATTGCAGCGTAATCAGGTAAATCCCAAGCTGAAAATGTTCTAATTCGGATAGAGTAAGGGGAGCATAAGAACTCCAGTTGTGTATTTACGCGATTTACTCTCACTTCCTGTTCTGAAGACAATGATATGATAGGGGTCCTAGTCTTTTTCTACTTTACTAAAGAAATGCATTTTTATTTCAGGAGAGTTCCCCCTTACTGCCTGTGTGTTAAAACGTCAGCAAGACAGGAAGTGAGGAAAAATCTAAGTAATTGAGTCCCAGATAGCTGTAAACACCTAACGGGGTCCTAACATGTCCCCACTACATCTAAACCTAAGAAAATACATTTTGGCTAAAAGGTACTTTAGCATTATCTGGGAGTCTTTATTGTTATTATCTGACTGAGAAGGACAATTTACATCAATTGGTCCTGTAATGGGCTGCCTCTCTTCTCTGCTAATTGAGCAGCATGACATCTGCCAGTGGTGAGCCCCATCCTTAGAACAAGTAAGGAAGTGGAGGTCGTGGGCATGGTTTTGATGTCTGAGTCGGCCTCAGCATTCTGTAGAGATTTTCCTGCCCTTGGATTTAAACAGACCCTCTCACTGCTCTTGCACATCTACAATCTGTATAATCTCACCGCCATATGCTTACATGACTGATGCCATCTCCTGAGTTGTGATTCTATTGGCCAATATGCTCTAACAATGTTGTGTAATGAACACAAATATAATATGTTCTCTAGAGCAGTGTCTCTCAGTCCTATTGAGACCAAGGCCAGTAAATCCTTCCAAAACCTTCCAAGCCCCAACATGGTTGCGTTCAACCAGTAGATTGCCTTTTGCTGACCCCCATTCTAAACCTTCCCTGCTCTATCCATAACAAACCAAAATAGTTTGGGCTATAGATACAAATATGCATACTGTGTATAGCGTATTATCATAAGCTGTTTGGCTGATCCATTAACATGGAAGAGAAGAAAAAAAAACAATTGCAGTCGTATCCTACAGAAACGTATCAAATTCCTGTTTGAGGTTTCCCCAAAAATAAATTGTAATATCTGATTGGTTCCTATTACTGCTCCACCTCTCAGCATATTTTCAGTTCTCTGTTCCAAAGGTGGAACTTCCGCTTTAAGGGAAGGTGACCCCCTGACATGTCACAATTGCCATGTCATTTTGGGGGGGGGGGGGCATGGGACCCTGTTTTCACCAGGTCCCACTTCCTCTCCTGGCACCGCGGAGCCTAAAGGAAGTTCACCCCCCTCTCTGCGATCTTCTGGGACATGTCAGAGGTCCCAGAAGATACGCCGGCCATTCACAGCGCGCAGCACGACTCGCGCATGTGCAGTGCGCGCCACACTTGTGATGCCGGCAGCGCCCAGGGGAGGGGGAGAAGAGTGACGCTGCGGGTGGATGCATCGCTGGAGCCTGGGACAGGTGAGTGTTTGATTTATTATAAGTCAGAGGCTACACTTTTTGCAGCTGCTGACTTTTAATAGGGTGTAACTCCACTTTATTGTAATTTTATGTCCCAGGAGCAGACAGTTTTGCACAGACTCACATGAATGCACACATCAGAGTCGACACACACTTCCTACAAGCAATTTCAACCTGAGTATCAAAGAAAGAAGAGTGATTAGTGGGTAGCTCTGAGCTTGGCAGACAGCAGATACAATTTTTAAGTCAGGTGTGCAACTCCAGCAATAGATGGTAGATCCCAGGAGGTGAATGGGTAATTGAGTGCATACCCCAAGCTCCACCCACTAGAGCCGCATACTCACAACATTCCTGTTGTAAACTGCATAGTTCTTTCCCAAGCTGCCATGTGCATTGTATATTTTTGGCACAGTTCAATGCTGATCGACAAGCTCCCCCCTCCTTTAGCTCCAGACAGGACTCCTGCTTGCAACCGGGACTCCATGGCAGTGTCCCAGGCTTGGGTTTGCACAGACAGGCAGTACCATCACATATGCCGAGATCATCCATGATGCCGAGATCATCCATAACACTCAGTCCCATGCTATCCTGCACTCGTACTGGCCTTCTGAATGGGGGCAAAGCTGCAAGGCCCCTTCCAATGGGCTCTGACTACTGCTCTATACTAGTTGGGAAGCTGCAACCTGGTGTGTATCACTTTACTGGTACTGTCAGGTGCCCAGGTGAGCCAGAGCTAGCCAGAAAGACCCCTGCATCTCCACTGCATTCCAGGAGGCGTGCAAGACAGCATACTCCTGCTGAGCTGGGGCCCCCATCTGCTACAACCGCTAAAGTCTAACTATCACAGAAGGCAAGAAACCAGGGCCAGGCAGAAAGATGGCTCTAGCCCAGTGGTTGAGAACCACTAATCTAGTGCACTCAGTGGTATTGCAAAATATTGGCCTCCTGAAATACATAAATCACTTTCATTCTAGAATACATAATTAAGTTCAGACAACATAAACACATTTCTTTCTCCTGGCAAGCGCCATTTCTCCTCACAGAAGGCTTACACTGTGGCTCCTGCATAATGGAAACGTATCTACTAAAGATACACTTTAATTCTTTTGGGCATTATACTAAGACGATATGGCTTAAATCCCTCACAGCACTTGCTGCAAACGTCTGTTACTTCATTTATTAGACTGTTGCGGTATTTTACAAAGGTTGTTAAAACTGAATTTTTGTAAATGCTAACCTTCACCAAGTTTCATTATAGTTGATAAATGTGAAATTGATTAAAATACAGAATGCCTTTTTTTTTATATTATTCCTATTCTCTGAGATGCGAACTGAAATGGGTTTTCACAAGATGTCTTTCAAGACATATTCAGCACAAAATAATTAGAATTCTTTGAAACCACTGAGGAACAATTCAATTCAGGTTTTAAAATTATACATTGTCAGTTTAAAAAGTGACTTGTCTACAAGTCTCATAATATTCTGTGTATATTAGTCTTTAGAAAGTTATTGAAAAAATTCAGTTTGAAAACGTATGAAACAATGGATGATAGCACATCAGCTTACAGTGCAACTTCTTTTTCTTAATCGTTAATAAAGGCACATAGGAACAGTAGAATTCAGGAACATTGGGTTATATAGCCACCTTTAATAGGAAATGGACACTGAGAAACCAAAAAAGGCAGTTGTCCAGCAAAATATGACCTTTGCCACTCCCATAATGCATCAGGATTTTGCTAGCATCCTGGGAAGATTTGTTGGGCACAATCGTCAATCTTTATCAAGATTATTTTGTCGGCTGTCAGAATTCTTGCTTATGCTGCTGAGCTGGGATTTGTTATGCAGCTACCTAGATCTGCTGATTCATAGCACTGCCTTGGAGGCTGTACCCAGAGACCATTGTAATGAGAATTGTGGGGTTAGCCTGTAATGTGGCCTTTGAGAGCTGGGTTCTGTTGTGATGCTACCCAGATGCAACGTCTACTGATTTGTTAGCTGAAGAGCTCCTTTAGAGTTACAGGGCTCCGGCGATCCTGTTCCCTTTAGACTCCCTAAGGAGTAAGCCCCAGGTGAAGTTTGGCTGGAATGTGATATATTTACTAGGTTTTGTATGTGGCACTCTCCAGTACCTAGTAACTGTGCTTGTTAGCCACAGGGCTTATTCCAGAACTGTGATAATGGTAAGTCTTGGGCATGTCCCCATATGAGCATAAACAGAACAACATATTACAGCACACACATACAAAAAATACATTTAAATCCTGCAAGGCTATTTAAAAGCACCTGAACACATTAAGCAAATAAAACACACAAAGAGGAGTGTATTTCTTCCATGGTTGAGAAGCAGGATCTTTCATTCTATGAATAGTGTAGGACCCACTGAAAATGGAGTACAGTAGTGGGCTTAAGCACTATATGGCCATATGGTGTGACCAAATCCCCATGTTTTTGCTTATTTGCTTAATATGTTCAGGTGCTTTTAAATAGCCTTGCAGGATTTACAGTGGATGTAAACCCGATTCATGAAATTTGAGTTGGACACATCTTTCTGTAGTGTTTTGTTATCTCTCTTCAAATAGCTATGTCCCCTAGCTGTCTCTTCCTCAGTAGCTCTGTTATCAGCCTGATAAGTTCTCAATTGTTCTAGGTATCAGGGCATAGAAATTAAGAGTCGGGGGAGGTTGCTAAAAATAGATCAGCAGGCTGCTAAACAAAACACAGGCAACCTCTGCATGTATGGGAAGGGGGTGTGTGCCTTTGCTCCAGTCAGCTTTCGCACAGTCTCTCACAGTGTCCAGGAATCATCTCATACATAGAAAGGAGGAAGTGGAAAATCTAACAGAATGTGCACTTTCTAAACAGTATATCAAAGTGAAGACAGAAGATATACATGTAAGACTTTTATAGGGAGATTTGTGTCATCTCTGTGTATCATCTGAGGCTGTTCACTTCACTGGGTATATGGAGGGTTTACATCCACTTTAAGTGTCATTTTTGTATGTGTGCACTGTAATATTTTGTTCTGTTTGTATGGTCTTACAGCAGCACCATCTTTAATGTAATGCATTAATAGGGTGTGCCCCCCAAGTATTTGTCTGTTATATGGGTCCTGACCAGATCCCTTGGGCTGGAGCACCCCATCCTCCCCCACCATTGCTTTCTCATTCATTGATCAAATGACAGACTGATACATAGTAACGCTCACGATATGCTATGATCAGCCGTCAGTGAAACATATAGCAGCGATCTTGGTGATCGCTGCTTGCGCCCACTGTGCTACAGGGGTGGCTTGGTAAACACATGTCCGTCCCCAGCCTGTCAGCTCAATGAAGAAGCTGCAGGCTGCGGGAGGGAATGAGAGATGCCGCTTGGAGCGACAATGGATCAGGGGTGCGGGGGTCGGTATGGGAGGATATATGACTGGTGGGGGGGGACACATCTAGATTCCCCCCAAGCCCCAACTTCACCCTCACCTGCACCACACCCCCCGCCGGGATCCCCTGCCTGTCAACTCGATGAAGAAGCTGCAGGCTGCGGGAGGGGAAGGAGTGATGCCGCTTGGAGTGGCAATGGATGGGGGGTGCAAGGGCTGGTGTGGGGGGGTGATCTGAGTGGTGGTGGGGACACATCTGGATCCATCCAAGTCCCATGCAACACCCGAAGCCATCAGGAGCAGCAGATGCTGGTTAATGATGGTAGCTGGAGGGATCGGGTTTGGGGGGGGGGGGGTGGGTGTGGGGTGGTGGGGGAGAAGGGGGTTAAGGGGATAGGAAAGGAGAGGGGGCAGTTTTAGGTGGGAGGGGGGAGGGGGAGAGGCAGGGGACATGAAAGCAGCGGCATGGAGGGGGGGGGGCACTTTCAGGATTAATAACTCTAATCAATGGATTGTAATCCGTTGATCAGAGTTATAGTACTGTTCAGCAGAGTGCTGAACAATTCTGATATAAGCTTATGGTCATTGTAGTGACCATAAGCTTATAGGAGAGAGAGAAATTAGGGGAGCAGGCCCGACCCCAGGCCCCTTACAGCAGTACTGCCTGTACCCCCCTGATGGTGGCCCTGAACATCTCCTGCTTCCACAGGTGGTTGTTATTATTCCGTGTGCTTCTTCTGTGTATTGCTTTGCCCTACTTGTACCACAGTATGAGCCTAAGCAAGACAGGATTTGTCCCATGCACTTCTTAAGCTCATGATTTTTAGCAGCTCCAGGCCAACCTGCAGTGTTCCTCCCAGAGGACCCCAATGCCACTTCTGTGTCCTCTTCTCAGTCTCTCTGACATTTTAGTCAGTTGCAGATAAGGAGGTGTTTCTGTATTCCATCTTGGATGAATTTGTGCTTGAGGAGCCTCAAGTGTGCTGACATAGTTATTAGTTTTAAAGTGTTACTAAACCCACAACAGTAAAATCAGTCTGTATATGCAGTAAAGCATACTTCTTATACTCACTGTGGAACCTAAGGGGTTAATCCTCTGCATTGTGTAAAACGGCTGTTTGATGTCATGTCTCCTCTGATCTTCACCTTCTTCCAGTGTCTCCAACTCATCTCCAGATATTATAGAGCAGGAGTCTCCAAACTCCAACCCAGGGGCCAGATGCGGCCCTTTGGTTGCCCTTATATGGCCCTTGAGGCACTATTCTACCCACTGATATGATACACAATTATGCCCACTGACACCAAAAATGGTGCATAATTCTTGCCACTGGCATCAATAATGGGGCTCCATTTCTCCAACTGACTCCAACACCAAAGACGGGGCACTGTTTACTCCCACTGATGTCACAATTTTTTCTAATCCTTCTGGCCACAGTCTGGCCCCCCTAAAGTCTGAAGGACAGTGAACTGGCCCTTTGTTTTGAAAGTTTGGAGACCCCTGTTATAGAGGGAAGGGGACAAGCTGCACGTGCTCAATTTTGTGTGTATTGCTAGAGAGGTTTTTTTTTTCTTGGGAGAGTACATGTGATCAGCACAGGGCCAATCAGCACTGTCTTAACAGAGGGGTCCTGCAGTTTTATAGGACAGTGAGAGCAGAATGAATTCTCCTCCTATAAGCTTTAACCAGACACTGATAGAAGTCACAAGACTGCTCTAACTGCTGATGAGAAAAGGTATTTAGCCGTTTATATTTACTAAAACTATTGCATTTCCATGTTCTGTGAATGCAGTGTCTTGGGTTTAGTTCCACTCTAAATATATCATTTCGGTTCTTAGTGACTTAGTGATGGTGTGTGCATGCTTAAAACTAGAAAAACCTGCATCTTAAAACACCCCATTACCAGTCTGGGCTCCCTTACAGGTCCCATAACTATTAAAACCTTTCTAAAAATTAAGGCTGAGCCGCTGACGTTACTTCCGGGTCTATCACTTCTTGGTCTGTGGAACGCATACCGACCCTGTGGTTTATGAGCGGAGCTTATTCGTTATATAGCGTGGAACCTATTTGTTCAGCAAGTGAGCTGTTTAGGTTAGTGCCTTCCTTGGCACTATTTCATGTAAGTGCATGCACATCTTGATTTTATTTATTGGTGTTTAATACATTTACTACACTACATACATACATACTTCCCTTCTGGGCTTTTTTAATTGCTTATTCCTGTTGAATGACAGTCATCAGTGAATTCTAGGAGAAGATTGGCCCAAGTTCCTCCATAATCTGGATCTGATTTTGAGAGCTTGTAGGCTACTTTGCTGGCCGAATTGGTCTGGTGAGTGCCTAATCTACATGGTGGAGCACATTGAATACGATTACTCAGTTATTCTTTTTTTTGGACACGATGATTGGCAACATCTGGCATTCTTGGACTTTATTATTTATGTGCACATGTTAATATATTTATATTGTTGTTATAATTTTGTGTGAATTGGATCACTTTAGGCTACGTTTCCACTAGTGTGACTTGTGCTGCGACTTGGGCCTGCAAAGTCACATGAAAAGTTGTACCCTATGATTTCCAATGAGTACCATTCATATCTGTGGGACTTCAAAGTAGTCCCTGCACTACTTTGGTCCCACTTTGATGCGACTTGCAATCCATAGACCTCAAGAATACACAGGCATTGCTTCAAGTCGCATCAAAATTGCGTGACTTTGAGGTCGCAATAGTGGAAACCTAGGCTTAATCTCATAAGGCTAGCGCCTATGTTTGTTTATTTTGTATTTTCAATACATTTGTTACTGAAACCTTTAGTACAGTGTTTGATTTACTCCTGATATAGTGGAATACCTAGACAAGTTGTTACTGAGAGTACAATCAGCTTATACAGTTAGTACAAGCAGGGCTGACTGTCAAATTATGATAGGCACAGCAGGAGATTTTTCCATCTTTGGTGTATAGCATGGATGCTCTAAACCAAACTGTCAAACCATCCAATGGCTGGTATCATAGCTGATCACATGTGCAGCATCATGGCAGTTGTAGATTAAACAGAGGCCAGGATGTTATAAGTTTATGTTCCTTGGCTGAAAATGATAGCACGGTTTACTACCACTTTAAGCTTGCAGGCTGAGCAAAAAACAAACACAAAAAAAAACGATTGGTGTATAGAAACATAGAAAAGTGATGGCAGAAAAAGACTGAGTAGTCCATCGAGTCTGCCCCTTTTTATTTTTATTTCTTTATTTATTTTTTTTTTTTACATTAACCTTGTTGTCTGACTATAGATTTATGTTTATCCCAAGCATGTTTGAAGCCATTTACTGTTGACTGTCTCACAACCTCTGTTGGTAGTTTATTCCAATCATCAACCACCCTTTCAGTAAAATAATACTTTCTAAGATATTATGGCTATTTGATTTCTCAAATTCCCACCCTGTAACTTAGTGTTTAACTTGTTATCTCAGGTGTTATTTTCATCTTCCTTCTAACTGCAGCAAAATTGCAATTTAAAGGGTTGAGACAAGCCATTTACCACTAACTGGGGTGCTTAGAATGGTGAGCTTGTATTCATTTGGTTAAAACTTAAAACAAATGTTTGTGTAACTGCTTAAAAACTGTTAGCAGAAGTTAGGTATTCATTTGTTAGTTACTTATGTAAAGTCAATATAAATATATTAGTCCACCTAACACTACCCAAAGACTGCTTTGTTAAAGTGGTTGTGAACTCGTGATAACCACTTTAACCTACAGGTAAGCCTATAATAAGGCTTACCTGTAGGTGCCCTGCATATCTCCTAAACCTGCATGGTTCAGGAGATATGCATTGTACTAGCCGTGCCAACGTCATTTCGGCACATGCGCAGTGAAGAAACGGCCTTCGTGCTGTTTCTTCACTGAGATCGTGCCGCGACTGGCGGCTCCAGTGCGCATGCGCGAGTGACGTCACGCGACTCCGGCCAGTCACAGCGCCGGAGATTGTGGCCCCCAGAAGGAAGAGGGGCTGAAAATGGATGCCGCCAGCACAGGGGACATGTGATGCATAGTAGCCCATTATGCTTCTACTTTACAGGGGAATGTAGAGGAAGTAAACCCCATCTGGGTTTACTTCCTCTTTAATGCTAGCAAGAGATGCACTATATATGTCATTGTTTGTTTTGCCTTTATTACCAGAACCTGTTTAAAATCTGTTTCCAGCTTCTTCATCCCTTGTGATTATATTCATTGCATCCCTTGTGATAATGTTTAGCGCAGCAGAATATATCAACACAGCTCTGCCTAATCAGATAGCTGAAGGTATCTTTCAAAATGTCACTCATTTGAAACTCTAATTTACAGGCATTGTTGTACACTTAAGATTTCGTCATGACTTGTATCTCAGTGACTCCACTGATTCGAGTTCATAGCTCTGCCTCCCCATGCTGCTAAGAGGGCTCATTCCTCTTGCAATAGAAAAGGAATTGTCTTCTTCCATGGATGTAAATCTCCCCAACAGGGAGAATGACTCTCCAGAAACTTCAAAGCAAGTGAACAGACCTGGAAACTTACTCAGAGATGTCTGATCATAAAGAGTCACCTATTGATTCAAGATAGTAGTCCTATATCGACCAAAACCTAAAACTAAAATACCATACTGACCTGAAAATGCTAGCATATTTCACTTTTTAGACTGCATCCTTATACTAGTTTTATTGTTATATTTTGCAAGGATTTGCCTGGAACTTCCACTGACGCTGCCCCAGCAAGAGTAGAACATGAAAGCTCAGCTGAACCTGTAATAGAAAATGAAGAAGAAATGGAAGTGGACCGCTCTCCTTGTCCATCACCCAGACTGGAATCCAGCGGCAGCCCAGCTGGAAGTTCAGATACTAAACCAGGTCAAACATCTGATTCTGAAGCAGGGCACAATGGCATAAGCCACAATGCCAGATCACCACAGACTGCACAGCAAGCTCCGAAGCGTAGAACACCTTGTATGTATGCTGAACACTGCTACAGGTATGTTAACTGTGTGTAAAATACTAAATGTGTAAAGGGAAAAAGATGTTAACATTGGATTAAATGATCATATTATCATAGCTCTTGTTCCCTTGAAACAAGAGCTATGAGTGTATGTGGTACATGGTGATGTGCGTACATTTAGGGTAAGAACATTCATGTTTATTTTTCAGTATAGTGAAGAGGAGTTTGTTAAAGTTGAATTCCAGGTATGGCAATTTTTACATAGTGAAATACCTGTGGGATACCTCTGGAAGCTGGAAATTATCGGCGAAGGCACAGCTACTACAGTGATCTCCACCAGCTTCCGGGTCTTGTGTTGAGCAGCTGCATTGCTGCTTACTGAACTCAGCAGGTCACTTGCACAGCACAGGCACCATTCAGAGAACACTTTTACTTTTTCAATGAATGCAAAGTTTTGCTCTGATTGGACGAGGTGGAGATCATTACATCACTGCCCTACCTCTCCACCTCATCCAATCAGAGAACACTTTGCTTTCGTTGAGAAAATGCAAGGTGTTCCCTGAATGGTGCCCTTGCACAGAACACAGAAGTTAATGGAGATTACTGGAATAACAGTGCCTACTACAGTGGTTTTCAGGTATGGCGTATACATGCTTACATTGGTCCAAGCTGGACCAATGTAATTGTGTTAAAACTGCCATACCTGAAATTAATCTTTAAATTATTTTACATGAATCAAAGTGATATTAAAGACAGATTTTTTTAAATAACAAACATGCCATATTTACAGTACCTGCTCTGTGCAGTGGTTTTGCACAGAGCAGCCCAGATCCTCTTCTCAGGTTCCCTGCTGGCACTCCTGACCTCTCCATCCTGCCGAGTGCCCCATAGCAAGCAACTTGCTATGGGGGTGCCGAGCAGGCTCGCTCCCAAGCTGCTGCAGCTGGGTGTCCATTCATACATGGTATTGCAAATATTCGCCAGTACACCAAGGATCTTCAATTGCAAAGATCACATTACAAAACAGTGTAGTGCAACATTTCGGAGTCACGCGGGACCCCTTCGTCAGGCATGTAATGTCATTCATACATGGAGTGCAGCTCAGCCCTGGCCCCGCCCCTACTCTCTCTTCATTGACTCACTGGCTGTGATTGACTGTAGTGGAAGCCAGTTGCTCCCACTGCTTTGTCACCCAAAGAGGAGAAAGAGACCTGGGAGAGCCGCTGATTTTGTGCTCAGGTAAGTATTGGGGGGGCTGCTGCCCACAAAAGGTTTTTGACCTTCATGCATAGATGCAGGAAGGTCAAAATCTTTAAGCCTTTACAACCACTTTAATTAGCTGGGCTGTAATAGTTCATAGACCAGTAGCTAAGAGATGTACATAATTTTTGTTCACAGCAGATGGAAAAACTGTAAGTAGGCAGGGAGAGGTGGGTCTGTTAATTGTGGCTTGACCTGGGTTCAAGATACCTAATCAAAAGCCCCTTTAGAAAGCTGTGCAACTTAATCAAGAATATTTAAAGGGTTTGTAACCCTAAAAAAAATTGATCCTGTTCTTTTACAGCATGTTATACAGCACAGTGCTTGTGCTGTGTAATTTGGCCTCCTGGATCACCTGATATACCTGGCTGATCCTGCTTGGTTCTGCCCTTTAAACTGACCACATTTTATCGTGGCTGCTGAGCCCTGACACTGTGGTCAGTTTACCTGCCTTCATCATTTGCAGCTCTCCTCTGTCCTCCTCTCCCCCCTCCCTCCCTGTCTGTCAGCTCCCATAGCTCCCCAGCCCTCCCCTCCTGCTGGTAAAATAACTGAGCATGTATGCTACAGTCCCCTCTGTTATAACAACCGATGTCCCCCAATGTGTGTTTTTTTCAAAAAAATAAGCCGCTATATACCTTTTTTCAGAGTAACGCTTGGTGCTCACGTGACCAGCTGACTCTCTCCTCTCCTTCCCCTGGCTTACGTCAGTGGGGGATTCTCAGCTCCGCCCACTGTAGCTGTCAGAGAGAGACGGCTGGTAATGTGAGCGCCACTCTGAAATAAGGTATATAGCGGCTTAAAAAACATACACTGGGCACATCAGTTACTATAGCAGAAGGGATTGTAGCATACACGCTCAGTGGCTTAACAATCTCTTTAATACAGATAATAGAGGATTTGATCGACATTCTGAAATGTGCAGAATGCATAAAATGTATGCATAATATGACCTTGCCCCAAGTGACCACATTTAAGTAATGGTCTTAGAGATACTTACTGGGAGGATGTAGTGCATAAAATGATGCCAGTAGATTGCTCATAGAAGAACATAATACAGAGCTGACAGCATACACGTGTATTCTAGTGCAGTGTGTCTTGTTCTTTGCAATGAGCCTGGGAACTTCTCCAACTGAGTGACAGACTTCTATCAAAGCACAATGTTTGCAAGTTTCCATTAGTGGATCTTTAACTTTTTATATAACTGTATACCCATCTCATTTTCTTACACGTGTTCTATGTAAGTGTTAGTGAAATTAGTATGACCAAATGATATTGAGCTTGCTCACCTTTCTTAGCTGTCAATAGAACTTTTTTTCAGGCTCACTTTGTTGCTAAGCAGAAAAATATTAAAAATAAGATACATCATCATAAGGTGCATCATTGAAGAGAGGACGAACACCTGAATCCTGCATTATTTGGAACATTTATATTTTAGCTAGAACAAAAAAAGGCAGATTTTAGAAAACAATGTATTTGTGCACTCGCGCCAAACCATTTGGGGTGTATTTAGTGAATAAATGGTTAAATTCAATTATGTGACTTGCTGCTGTGTGAGGATAGTTATACAAAGAACCAATAAATGAAAAAGCAAGTGAAACAGCGCTGGTATACCCCTATTACCCTTAGATATACACTTGCAGTCAGAAATATTCAACCCCCTCACCTCAATAGACAATACAGTGATGTTGATGAAGGATAATGAAAATAAATGAAAAAAGAAAAACTTGTGAAATAACAAACAATATTTATTGATGCATATTTGAGTTATTTTGTCAACAGAAGGCATCACGTTCTTCTTCAAAATGACCTGGTATTTCTGGGAATCCATGATGCCAGGTACACAATCAAAATTGCCAGTTCCTGTCGCAGAAAAACAGCCCCACATCATTATTGATCCACCTCCATGCTTGACCGTGGGGATGGCATTCTTCTGGTCATAAGCCTGACCTTTTGCACGCCAGACATTCCGCTGGTCCATATGTCCAAAAAGTTCCAGTTTGGTTTCATCAGTCCATAGACCTGTCTCCCAGAACTCTGTAGTTTTGTCCAAATTCCTCCTGGCATATTCTAGTCGACTCCTGATGTTCCTTGAGGTCAAGAGTGGAGTGCGTCTTGGGGTCCGGCCATGAAGTCCTTGATTATTCAGTGCACATCTTATAGTTGCCACTGAAGCACTTGTAGCAGCCTTCATCATGTCATCATGTAGCTGTCTTGCAGTCACACGGGGGTTTTTCTTAGCTGTCCTGACTAAGTTGCTAAGGGCCCTTGATGAAATTGTGAGAGTTTCAGCTCCACTTCAGGCCATAAAAACTGTCAGAAAGCTTTAGAAACAACAATATTATATAGTTGTTGAATAATTGTGACATGGCAATCTTCACAAAATATACTGTTACACACAAATACTACATCATACATTATCTGTGTTGATTTTATGTATCACTAAACTCAATAAGAAGCCATCCAAAGCAGAATCCTGCACTTTGAAAAGATTTTTTTTTATAAATCCTTAAAACTCTTTAGGGGTTGAATATTTCTGATTGCAAGTGTAGCTTTATGGGTAAGCCTAAATTATTATGCTTACTGTATAAATTGATAAAGTGAAAACATGCTAATAATAATAATAATAACGATAATAAAAATAGTCCATAAAACATATACTTTGCTATTAAAGTGTTAATAGTGACTGGACGTGCAGTTTCAAGTGCAATCCTCTAAATATAATAGTGCAAAACCAATGTCCTTAAAGTGCTCAGTGCTTTGTGCTTCATCAACAATGGTGATCCAGGTGCATCTGCTTAGGTCTCACACCGGAGGTGCATCTCACTCATCGGAGTTGTACTTGCTAACCTTACGGCCAGACAAGTCAGAAAGGCTTTAGGTCACTTGAGGGAGAGAGGATTGCACTTTAAACTGCACGTCCAGTCACTATTTTAGTAGCAGGTTCTGCTTTAACCACCAGTGTTCACTTGACTGCATAGTCAAAGCCGAGCAATAAATTGACAGTTTATTGACAGACCAAATGGAAAAAAACAACATTGATGTTTTTTAAAGCAATTGGATTTGTCTCCTGGGCTCCTAATGGGGCAATTTCAAGCCCATCTTCTTGTGGCCAATTGAAACACAATGAAACCATTGCAGCTGTTTGAAACCATTTTCTTTGGTTGTTTTTTTTTTTCATTTTCATTAAAAAATAAATTGAAAGTTTCATCTTTCTTCAAGTCTTGTTTAGAGTTGCACAACCATACAGTGCTTGGCAAGTTGTGAACAAGAACATGCATAAAGTGACCACATGGATGGCACTACTCCGAAACCGAAATAGCGTTCAGCAGTGAAAAGTCACCAGCACTCCAGTATCTTTGTTTCAGTGATTTATTATAAAATCAGCATGTCACAAAGGTACAATAAGCCAATGTTTGGGTGCTTTGCAGCATCCCTTCTTTAGGGCAACAAAGTGATGTCACTGTGTCGCCTTGAATAAGGAGTCTTTAAAGGCCCCAGAATGTTGGCTCATTAAAGTGGTATTAAAGGTTCAAAAAAAAATACAAACATGTTATATTTACCTGCTCTGTGCAATGGTTTTGCACAGAGCAGCCCCAATTCTCTTCTCAGGTCGTTCACTAGCGCTCCTGGCTTCTTCCCCATAACCAGTGCCCCCAATAGCAAGCTGGGTCTATAAGACACATAGAGCACTAGCTCGGCCTGCCGCCCCCTGCTCTCTTCTTATTCGCTCAATGGCTGTGATTAACAGCAGTCAGAGCCAATGGCTTAACCAGTGGATAGAGGTAGTGCCAGGACAGCTGAGGCTCTTGTGCACATCACTGGATTGAGAGGGGGCTCCGGTGAGTATTGGAGGGGCTGTGGGGGGGCAGCACACAGAAGTTTTTTTTACCTTCATGCATAGAATGTATGAAGATAAAAAAACTTCAGCCTTTACAACCACTTTAACCTTTGTACTGCTTAGTTTGATCTGTCATCTGCTGCCCATTCTTATATTTGACATTTAAAAGGAGGGTGCTTAGAATGTAAAGGGGGCAGGGATTATTCGCTTTGACAGAAGTGGAAGACCCCTATTCAAATCCTTCAGCATCAACCTACTCTGTAAGGACAAAATACTCTGTTGCTAAACTTCTCTCCGTGAACTCTTGCAAAACACTAAATACCAGATGATTTAAAAAAAAAAAAGGGCAAAGAAAAGCCAAGGAATGTTGTGTGCCTCATATTGGAATGCAGTTTACGTTGTTACCATTACAAATATTTTATGCTAATTTAGGTTCATTTAAAGCTTTTAACTTAAAAACTATAATATGGCATGGGAGGGAAGGCGATGGGTCAGCTTTCCAATTCAGAAAGCCAAGTCATTGCTTTGCTGATGGTGCTTTTTCTGTTCAGTGATTTTTCTAAGCGGAATGATTTGCTTTAATGTCTTCTCATTCAGAAGCATTCTCCTAAGCTGTTACGTTTTGAAAGCTTTACGGCAGTCTGAAATGTTCAGAATGCAGAAAGTGTAATCAAGATATGACCCAGCCCCAAGCGACCACATTTAGTTAATAGTCTTTATTTACTATGATGGGAGGATTAATTGCATTCAAGTTATGTCAGTAGATTGTTCATAGGATGTAGTGAATTCAAATGATCTCAGTAAATTGCTTCTAGAAAGAAACCATACAGAGCTAACAGTATACATGTGTGCTCCAGCACTCTGCATAATCTGTGTGAGTGACAGGCATCTATGAAAGCATAGCTTTTACAAGCCATTAGTGCATGTTCTCAAAATTTTTATATGACTGTAATTGCATCTCATTTCCTTAGACTCTTTCTGTTTAGGGTTAAAGTGAACTTTGTATGAATCAATTGATGTGGAGCTGACTTACCTTATTTTGCCTATATAATGCTATATACAGTGGATATAAAAAGTCTACACCCCCATGTTAAAATGTCAGGTTTCTGTGATGGAAAAAAAATGAGACAAATATAAATCATTTCAGTATTTTTTTCCACCATTAATTTGACCTTATAAACTGTACAACTCAGTTGAACAACAAACTGAAATCTTTTAGGTGGCGGTAAGTAAAAATAAAAAAAATAAAATAATATGGTTGCATAAGTGTGCATACCCTTAAACTAAGAATTTGTTGAAGCACCTTTTGATTTTATTACAGCGCTTTTTGGGTCTGAGTCAGCATGGCACATCTTGTCTTGGCAATATTTGCCCACTCTTCTTTGCAAAAACACTAAAAATCTGACAGATTGTGAGGGCATCTCCTGTGCACAGCCCTTTTCAGATCACCCCACAGATTTTCAATCTGAGTCAGGTCTGGGCTCTGGCTGGGCCATTCCAAAACTTTTCTTCTTCTGGGGAAGCCATTCCTATGTTGATTCAGATGTATGCTTTGTGTCGTCATGCTGAAAGACAACGTTTTTGTGCCAATATTGACTGGTATATGGAACTGTTCATAATTCTCTCTACCTTGATAAAGGCCCCTGTTCCAGCTGCATAAAAACAGCCCCAAAGCATGATGCTGCCACCACCATGCTTCACTGTGGGTATGGTGTTCTTTTGGTGATGTGCAGTGTTGTTTTTGCTCCAAACATATCTTTTGGAATTGTGACCAAAAAGTTCAACCTTGGTTTCATCATTCCATAGCACATTTTCCCACATGCTTTTGGGAGATTTCAGATGTGTTTTTGCAAAATTTAGCTGGTGTTGGATGTTTTTCTTGGCAAGGCTTCTGTCTTGCAACATGGGATTAGTGAGTGAGAACAGGAGGTCATCAGCGTATGCTGATATTTTATGGTGCGTGTCCCCAGTCATTACTCCCGTGACATCCAGGTTCGAACAAATTGCACAGAGAAAGGGCTCTATTGAAAGGGCAAACAAAAGGGGAGATAGCGGGCAGCGCTGTCGGGTTCCATTTGCTATGTCAAAAGAATTAGAAAGGAGGCCGTTAACTTTTACCTGAGCTGTTGGGTTGAGGTAAAGTTTAGATATCCATCGTAGCATTTTCTCCCCCAGTCCCACATGTTTAAGTACTGCCAGCATAAACGTCCAGTTAACACGGTCGAATGCTTTCTCAGTGTCAGTACTAAGAAAAACACATGGCGTTTGGGTTGTAGATGCTAGATGTATTAAGTTAAAAGCCTTGGTGGTATTGTCCCTTGCCTCCCTTGTAGGAATAAAACTAACCTGATCTAGGTGGACAATCTCTTGTAGGTTAGTTGCTAGTCTGGACACAATGATTTTAGTGAAGAATTTAAGGTCTATATTTAAAGGGGAGATTGGCCTGTAGCTACCGCAGGCTGATGGATCTTTGCTCTCCTTCGGTATAACTGAAATATGGGCTTTTAGCATGTCTCTGGACAGGCATGTGTCGGAGCTCAGTGAGTTAAATAATCTCACCATATACAGGCTCTGTGTCGGAAAAAAGGTTTGAAAATATTGTAATGTGCAGCCATCTGGGCCTGGAGCCTTACCCAGCTTCATACTGCCCAGCGCTAGCTTCACTTCAGCTAGGGTGATAGGAATCTCCAACTCCTCTCGCTCCTCTGTCGGGAGCTTCGGGGGAAGGGAGGATGATCTGTAGTCCTCCATAGCTGTCTGAGAGTTGATCTGGTCAGGAAGATTATAAAGAGAGTAATAAAAATCTCTGAATGTTTGTGTGATCAGTAGAGTGGCCTTAGTAACCGAGGGGGATATTATATGTGGTACATAAGTGGCCAGTCTGTGTTACCTAGTGGACTTGGCTAGTCAATCTTGCGACCATGCTGTATTGCCTACTTGGCCTTCTATTGCAGTAAGTCCACTATTTGCTGTCTGAGAGAGATTAATTCCATCTCTAGTGCAGGGAGTGGGGTTTGTTTGTGTTGTGCTTCTATTTGATGTATTTTGTCCAAAAGAAGTTTCAATTGGTTGTCTCGTTCTTTTTTTTATTCTGGTGCCATGTTTGATTAATACTCCCCTAATTACCGTCTTGTGTGCCTCCCAAAGTATCCCTGGGTCACAGTCATTTGTTTGGAAGTAGTTCTGTAGTTGCACTGTAACATTTGCCACTATCTCTGGGTTTCTAATAGGCTTTCGTTCAGTTTCCAGAAACGAGGTCGGGATCGTTGATAGTGTATATCAAATGGTGATAGGTGTATGATCTGACCAGATTATGTTGCCTATATATGATTCAGTCACTGCTTGTAATGTGGGATCAGGAAATAGTCAATCCTTGAGTATACTTTATTCGGTGCCGAGTAGAACGTATAATCCCTTTCTCCCGCATGCTGTAGTCTCCAAACACCTATTATTTGAGCCCCATGCATATGTTGTTATCTTCCTATGGACGCCAGAATGGACCGAGGACACACCTGCTGACGTATCCACTGTTGGGGCTAAGGGGATATTCCAGTCAACCCCCCCAGGATCAACCGTCCTTCTAAAAATTCCATCAGGGTGTCTAGTACCTCCCGGAAAAAGTCGTCTTGCCGGTCATTAGAAGCGTAGACGGTCGATAAGGTCACTTGCACGTTACCAACCAATCCCTTTATGAACACAGTGTGTCCTCCGCTATCAGCTAAAATGTCATTACAAGTCCATGGAGCTTTACCGGACAGGAGTATCGAAATCCCCTTAGTCTTACCAGACGCATTTGTTGCATGATACACAAGAGGTTAGTATCTATTTTTTAAGCAAGGCGTTTTATCAGTTCTGAAATGTGTCTCCTGATTGAAGGCCACATCAGCATGCAAGCATTTCAGCTCACTCAGAAGCATGCAACGTTTTTCAGGATTGTTTAGCTCTTTCGCATTTAGGGAGACTATGTTAATGGAGTCCACCGCCATCAGGACCCCACAGGAGAGCGAAAACAAAAGGGGGGGGGGTAAAAAAAGTCAAGAAAATGTTAGGAGGAGAAAATAGAGATTATGTAGTGATTGATTAAGAATTAAAGGCGGAAAGGTGAGAGATTTAGGTCTGTCAAGTGTGCAGGACAGAAAGGAAAAGAAGATATTCAGACGGCCTGTTCCAGTGGATCACTGAATATCAGTGCCGTAACCTAGGTGGAAGAGAAGTTAGACCCATCCAAGCGATCAGGTCCCTCCTCACCCATCTACTCAAGCATTTAACATAATAACATTGCACCATATCAAATAACAACACTGTAGAAAATAGAGTGCTTTAACGAATATATAAAAAACTGAGATAGCCGGCAAAATTATTAAGTCTGAAACCCCTGGTAACCCTCCGATACAGCTTACTTATTTAGCAGATTAGACACATTAATGAACCCAAGTCTGCTTCAGACCCCCTAAACCTGCCCATGTAACTTTATGAGCTGCCCTCCATGATGGCCTCCCCTCTTGCTCCCACATGGGGGCGGGTGAAGAGGTTAAAAAAAAAAACATCCCAAATAGGGTGGCATGTGGCCATGATGCCAGCATCAAAACTAAAACTGACCCCCAAGCCCTCTAATCTGCCTCAAGGACATGTTCATAATGGTTTTATCATGGAGTTATCATCTGCCCGGTGTGAATTCCCTCTTGCAGCAGACAGCCTTCTTGGGACCGTTGTATTTTTTATTTTGGGAAACATTATTGTGCAATCTCGCTTGAAAGCCTTCGGTATTGGTAGTGTCTGAGGGGGCTCAATCATCTCCCCACGACGAGCTGAATGCCATGTCTCTTGCGAAACCAGGTCCCATATAGTTAAAGGCGTAGATACACATATTTGCAGGGGCAGTATGCTCAGTAACACCAGCCCATTCCCCTCCCTCCACCCCTGTAAGCAGTCTAAGACTCCACCTAGAGTAGCCAGAACATTAGGCCTAGAAGACCTTTAGATATGTAGTACATTGGGCTGGCAATGGTGGGGGGGCAAGGTGCAGGGGAGTAGGTAACTGGCAATACTCTTCTGCCCATTGCATCCATCACATACAACAGGTTCAGCTGTCTGTTCCATTGATCCCCAGGTGGCCCTCACTCAGATGCTTTCCCCTGGCAAGATAGTTCATAGTCAATAAAGGGCAACGGGCCCAATCTTATAAAGTATACCTCCCAGAGCAGGCCAAGCAGAAGGTACATAACAAACTGAGTACCCCACTTCAAAAACTTTTCTGGCTAATATGTCTCTGGAGTTAGCCATCGGGTAATAAGAATGCCTCGTGCACTGGGCAGTGGCTACAGATTAGCTGAGGTTTTCACAGCCTATGATCATGTAAGTCATTATCTGCATCTTACCCCTCACCTCTGCAAAGTCGCAACTGCAATAGATAGCGTCTTTCATTCAGTGTATGTCCAATTCCCCAGTGGTGTTCGGATTAAGCTGTTGCAGCCCGGTTATGTCTCCCGCCCATCCTCCGGGGAGGCAATGCGGGAACACCTCCCACTTCTCTGTGGTCTGGGAGGCGCAGGTTTCCGGTTCCCAGATGTGGTAGACCAGCCCGTTTGTCAGTTAGGTGGCTGCGGGAGGGGCTGGAGCCAATTTGGAACCGAAACCGGTGCAGTTTGCAGAAAAGTGAACAGAGCTGGGAGTTCATCTGGTGAGCGTAATGTGAAAGAATGTTGTGGAATGTAGCCGAGAGGGGGAAGCCCCATCTAAATGTCACCTCTGACTGATGGGCTGCTTCAAACATGAGCGTCGCTGCAGGGTTACCCGAGAGAGGTCTGGTAATATTTTAATGTGGGCTCCGTCAAACTCCGTCTCTCCCGCTTCCCAGGCCTTCCTCAGGATAGCCTCTTTATGGGCATGGTGGTGAATTTTGTAGACTATGTCTCGTGTTCTCCCTGGGTCCATTGGTCGGAGTCCTAGTGCCCGATGTATTTGGTCAAATGTCATAGTAGTGGAGAAGGACTCGCCCACTATGTCATGGAAGATCGCCAACTTTGTCTCTCCCAGGTCCTTTGGCCCCGTTGCCTCTGGGAGGCCCCGGAGTCTCAGGTTGATCCTCCGGCTCCGGTCCTCAAGTTGCTCCAGCTGCAATTGTAGGCCCACAGCCATGGATGTCTGGGAAGCCACCTGTGTCTCCATCGCTGACATCCTGGTCTCCAAAGCCGTTACAGAGGTCTCTCCGGTTCCCAGGCATGTCGAAAGGGATCTGATGTCCTGTTTAAGCATGCAAATGTCTTTGCGGTGAGCAGCTTCCAGGTGACCTGAAGGTGCCTCAATGTCGGATCATGTCAGCAGTGCCGGCAGGATGGCCCGGAGCTCAGCATCGGCCCTCAGTGTAAGCGGAGGGCATGAGGTTCCCTGGGTGTCAGCATGAAAAGCTGCTGGGGTGTCCGAGAATGTCTCCGGCTCTGTAGAAGTTGCCGCTGAGGCAGCGGGGCCCTGTGATGGCTGCACCATGTGTGGTGAGTCTATGGGATCCGCCATCTTTGCCGGAGGAGAGGCCTGTTGTGAGTTTGCCCAATATTTTGTTATTTCGCCACCCAGCGAGTTATTCGCTGTTTCCTTGGTGCTCTTTCCCTTTCGTTTCTTCGATGAATACATTCCAGTGTATAATTCAGTGCTGGTCCAGACCACGCCCCCTCTGTCAGGTTTTTATTGCTGCCCAGTACCCCGTTGAAAAGATCTCCCTTCACTTTCTGCTTTGTCTGACACCAGTCACCTGGACAAGAAGTGAAAGGAAATCTCTTCCACTGGGTACAAACATGAAAAACTTATTTACTCCCCACTCTCCAAAAAATATTACTGTTGGTCTCTGTAGGGGAGATTTACACTCACTTTCCTGCTCCTTCTGTCACCTGTTCGATAGGAAGTGGGGAGGAATCTTCCCAGTTAAACACAGAAACTGGACAGAGGTTCGGTTTCAATCCAAAATTAGTGGCTCTACAACCAAGACATTTTTTACCCTAATGCATCCCCTGCATGAAGGTAAAGCATGTCCCAGTAGCAGTATTCTCCCCCTCAGGCCTCACTCAATCCAGAGCTGTGCCCAACTGTATCGGCTCTCTCCTCTCTTCCTACATTCACAGGACTGAGAGACAGCAGTAGGAGCCATTGGCTCCTGCTACTGTTAATCAATTTATGTGAGAAGAGAGGGGGGGGGGTTGGGGCCGAGCTGCACTATGCCTATGGACACACACAGACTGGCTCGGGAGCAAGCATGCATGTTTTCCCCCATAGCAAGTGGTTTGCTATGGTGGCGGACACTGAAGAGGAGGAGTCAAGAGTGCCCACAAGAAGAGGTTTGGGACGCTCTGTGCAATTCCATTGCACAGAGCAGGTAAGTGTACTGTAACATGTTTATTATTTTAAGAAAAATAAGACTTTATAACCACTGTAAATGAAAAGATTGTGCTTAAGCTGGGCTTTAAAAATGTTTAAAAGTACATTCAGTAATTATACAGGTAAAGTAAAAAAAATGTTAGAAGGAAAATTGCAGATAATCAAATATCTAGAGGTGGTTTGCTTTCTCATATCCTTTCAGTTTTCTAATTTTCAAAATTTTACCCCCCCCAAAAAAAATAATTTGAGTTCAATTACAACCAGGGCCTATTGGTCCCTAATATGGGAGAGGACAACTTAGAAGTCAATGATGTACAATCTTATGACACACAGCCACAGCCTAATTGTGGTTGCAGTAGGATTTTCATGACCATTGGACTGTACTTTTTGAGTGACTTGCATGGAATGGAGAATGGAGTGGCTTGGATGGATGGAGAAATGTTATTTTTCAAATGCTATTAGTACTTTGGACACCAGAAACGTTCAGCATCCACCTCCTTTTGTTACCTTTGTTCTAGTCTTTTGGGAGACCATAAACATTCAACATTTAATGGCCCATTGTATTAAAGCGCCAAGGTCCTGGTTATTTAGTACTCAAGGGGGTATAAATGTGTACATCTCATGTTCTGTTCAGACTCTTTGGCCACAGGAGTTAAACAAAGACTGCACCCACTGGTGAATCACATGATTCTTGGTAGTAGATTTTGATTAGGAATAGGGAGATGTGTTGTTGCCTGTCATTATCAAGGAGACATCTGGCCATTTGTGATAAGCCTTAGGGCAGGGGTGCACAAACTTCTACAGAGCGAGGGCCACTTAAGCCACTTGGTAACCGGTCATGGTCCACAATGTGTGGAGCAGGCAGATGACTGGTCTGTGTCCACTCTGCATATGCAGTGCAGACACAGACACAGCCCACTCTACTCTGATCCGCCGAGATGGAAGGGAACGGATCCCCTTCTGTTTTTTTTAGCGGATAGGATTGGGCACAAGTCCGTTAACATCTGCTGCTCCATAGAGGTGAATAGGGGGTCGGACCAATCGTGTCAAAGGGGCCTAAGGCTGCTTTCACACTGATACGCTGTGGTTTACCCACACCGGTGCAGCGCAGTGCTCCTGTGGATTTATTTTATACTAGCTGCACTTTGCCATAGACTTCTATTATATCCTGCAGGTGTTGTGCACTTTCTGCACCAAACCTGCATGTAATAACAGAAGTCTATGGCTCCCTGCAGGTAACCAGCAGAAGTACTGCACTGCACCTCCAGATCAGTTTGAAAATAGCCCTACAGAACAGATATGCCTGTATTATACACTGTTAGTAATAAACTTACCTTTAATAACAGTCTTCCATTCAGGTATTTCCGGCTGTAGCTGTCCCAGTGCATTTGGTATCACTCCACCTGTGACAGGAGCCGGAGCTATACAGCTCCACAGCCGCTTTCTTCCTCTGCCATCGGATTCATTCTCAACAGTGATGCTCTGGGGTGGCAGGCTGGCAACTCATGATCTGGGCATCCCAAAGCAGGAGGGCGCAGGCCACATGTTGGGCACCCCTGCCTGAGGGTCTATTTACACTAGGACCTATAGGGCCCATTCACAATAGAAACACACGTGTGCTTTGGTGTGCTGCATTGCAATTAATTGTGTGTGGCAACCAGATACAGAGATGCAGTGGACCACAACTTGAAGTGTACTACCATGCCTTGTGGTATCATGTGCTGTGATAAAGAAATATTGCAGATCTCATTTTGTTCCATTTTCATGCATTAGGCAGCCAATTCAAATGAATAAGCTGCATTAATGCTATATATATATATATATATATATATATATATATATATATATATATATATATATATATGCACATGACATAATGCATGTGCTTTAAACGCACTTCTACACACTTCTACACACCGGAATGATGTGATGGTGTACACAGGCATTATTGTTTTGCTTCTGATGTGAGTTTGTAAAGCATGTTTTTAGAATTTGTAGTGCAGTGTTTGAATGCATGTTGTGTTGCGGGTGCCACCCAGGTATGTTTTACTCTGCTGTTATTGCAGAATGCAGCTTAAATGTACAATGATGTGGATATGGCTTCATAAAAATCGACTTTCTCTAATCACAAACCTTACCTCTGTTAAACTTGAGATATGATGTATTGATTTTTTTTTTCTAGCAAGGACATTTATATAAAATTTAACTGTGTTCAGCAGTATTTCCCTTTCTAAAAAGTAGATGAATGTGCGTCTCATTCAAGTAAACATCATTATTTTTTATAGCAAACCATGAAAACATGCAAATGAATATCAGATAAAGTCAATATATTGAGCCAGAAATCCTATATAATATTCAGTTTGCCTTGAAGAATATTTCCCGTTTGAAATGGTGCAATTACTTGCAAGAGTAAATGTTACGTAAACTCTAATCTTCTGAATTGGTTTTTCTAATGTTCTCGTTTTTTGTCTGTTGACTTTGCTACTAAAAGTGCTTTGTTAAGGTGGTTGTCAACTTGTGACAACCACTTTAACCTGCAGGTATGCCTATGGTGAGGCTTACCTGTAGGTGCACTGCATATCTCCTAAACCTGTACGGTTGAGGAGGTATGCAGTGTTGAAGCTGTGCCGGTGTCATGTCGGCACATGCACAGTGAAGGAACGGCCTGCATGCCGTTCCTCCACTGTGACCGTGCCGCGACTGGTGGCTCCCACGCACATGTGCGGGAGTGAAGTCATTCGACTCCGGCCAGTCACAGAGCCAGAGTCGCAGCCCCGGAAGGAAGAGGGGCAGAAGATGGACGCTGCCAGCATAGGGGACAGCGCTGGACGCCGCAGGCTTCGTTCGCAGGTAAGTGGCACATAATGTTGCTCTGTGCATTCTGTTGTCTTACTATAAGGAGATGGGGCAATGGCTGGTGTTGGCGCTTCATTCATCACGGCACCATGGTTGATATGGTGTCAGGCTGATTGAAGTGCATTATTTCTATTATTACATTGTAATATAAAAAATAGTTCAACTCCTCATAATGCAGAATCAGTGGGAGCCCTGAGTGTGTCACTTGCCACTGTCGCCTGTCATCAGATGCAGCTTGTCTCTTGTCACGTCACCTGCCTTCGAATGCAGCTTGTCACTTGCCAAGTCATCTGCTACCAGATGCAGCTTGTCACCTTCCACCAGATGCAGCTTGTCACGTCGCCTGCCATCAGATGTGGATTGTCACTTGCCACGTCGCCTGCCATCAGATGTGGATTGTCACTTGCCACATCGCCTGCCACCAAATGTGGATTGTCACTTGCCACATCGCCTGCCACCAAATGTGGATTGTCACTTGCCACGTTGTCTGCCACCAGATGCACATCGTCACTTGCCACCAGATGCAGCTTGTCACATCACCAGCCTTCAGATGCAACTTGTCACTTGCCTAGTTACCTGCCACCAGATACAGATTGTCATTTGCCACGTCACCTGCCACCAGATGCTTATTGCCACGTCGCCTGCCACGAGATGAGGATTGTCGCTTGCCATGTTCCCATCCACCAGGTGCGGATGGTCACTTAGCACCAGATGCAACTTGACACGTCACCTGCTTTCAGATGCAAATGTCACTTTTCATGTCGCCTGCCACTAGATGCAGATTGTCACGTAACTTACCAACACGCCTGCCACCAAATGTCACTATCTTGCCACCAACTGAAGCTTCCCACTGTTGCCTGCCAGATGCAGCTTGTCGCTTTTTAAATGTAAAGGCAATTTGGTGGCAGGCAACAGTGACAGCAGATCTGGCAGTCTCTCCCCAGCTTTTCATAACATGGCTCCCCCAGAGTGGGGGTGGGCAGTGAGAGATGATGTAATCTTTCTGCTGCCTGTGGCTGCATAGTGAGGGTGGAACTGTGGTGATGCAGTGTGGTCCGTAAGAGATGATCTCATCTCTTCTTGCCTGCCTGCTTCTCTTATATGCCCAGCTCTCTCATCCACTCGCTCGCTTCTCTCATCCGCCCAGCTTTCTTATCTATCCACCCGGCTCTCTCATCCGCCCTCCTGCCTGCCTCCCTTATCCACCCGCCCGCTTCTCTCATCAGCCCACCCACCTTCCTCTTTCTTGCCACACCCGTGGCCTGGCTGCAGGTAGTGGGCCGCGGCCTGGTGGTTGGGTAACCCTGCACTAAAGAATTTAATATGCGGTATTTGGGTCATGTGACACATTTTCCCCAAATTCTGCGATACCGAAACTGTTGATTTACTATCCCTTTATGTGTTATTTACCTCCAAAAACGAAAATGCTTGGTAAATACCACATAAAACAGCCTTAAAGTCAATTCACTAAAAGAAATAAATAAAAGCATATGTAAAATGAGTTAAGTGGTCCAGGCATGCAATAGCTAAAGAATTTAGTTAATTTCAGCTGGTTGACAAGGAGGTATGACTCATCTGCTGTCAACAGGATTCCATGCCGACAGCAACATATAAACAAAAGAGGAGCTGGCACAAAAAAAAAAAATGACACCCCATCCATACCAGGCCCTTCGGGTTAGGTATGGACTTTGAATGGGACCTTAGATTTTTTAAAAATGGAGTAGGGCCCCCCAAAATCCACGCCAGACCCTTATCTAAGAATGCAGCCTGGCAGGCCAAAAAAAGAGGGGACGAACAAGCACCCCCTTCCTCTCCTGAACCATACCAGACCAGTGTCACTTATCATGTTAAAACTCCACCTGTGCTCAAAAAATGAAGGATGAACCATCATCGTGTTTTCTGTATGCAGACATTTATTAAACTTTCAATAAACTCACTCACATGGTACTATGCACTAGACTGGTGCACTGCAGGTTAATTGCATTTACACTGTTCCTTTAAGACACAAATGGCAGCTGCACTTCATTTATACAAATATGCACTGTCCCCTTTAAGTGTTACTAAACCCACAACAGTAAAATCAGTCTGTATATGCAGTAAAGCATGCTTGTTTTACTTACTGTGGAACCTAAGGGGTTAATCCTCTGCATTGTGTAAAAAGGCTGTTTATTCCTGTCTTCTCTGATCCACTCCTTCTTCCATTGTCCCCAATCCATCTCCTGATAAGACAGAGCCTTGGGAGTACTCTGCACATGCTCAGTTTAATATGTATTGCTAAATAGGTTTTTTTGGGGGGTGCATGTGATTGGCACAGGGCCAATTGGCACTGTCCAGACAGAGGGTAAGGGGTCCTGCAGCCTCATAGGACAGTCAGAGGAGAATGAAAACTCCACCTACAAGTGTTGACCAGACACTAATAGAAGTCACAAGACTGCTATATACTGCTGATGAGAAAAGGTATTTAGCAGTTTATATTTACTAAAATAATTTCATTTCAATGTTCTGTGTACTGTGGGAGAACAGATATAGTGAATGCAGGTTCCTGGGTTAAGTAACAATTTAAGGTCTGGATGGATACCAAAAGTATGTCCCATAGGCTTGCACTATATATCCTATCCCTCTGATGAAGCCATGTGACAGTGGCGTAACAAGTAGAGGGCAGAGCCAGTGATGTCAACACAATGTAGAAGAAGCAGGGCAGAACATCTGTGGTGCATAAAATATAGAAATCTTGGCTTTTCCATCACCCTTATGGGAACAGTGCAAGTCTATGAAACATACTTTGTGGTATTCTTACACACCTTAAGCAGTATTCCTCTACTCCGGTCCTCAAGGCCCACCAACAGGTCATGTTTTCAGGATTTCCATTATTTTACACAGGGGATTTGATCAGTTTCACTGCCTTAGTAATTACCACAGCCGATTCATCTGAGGGAAATCCCGAAAACATGACCTGTTGGTGGGCCTTGAGGACTGGAGTTGAGGAACCTTAAAGGACACTGCCTTAAAGGACAGTGTGTATTTGTATAAATGAATTGGTGGTGCCATGTGTGTCTTAAAGGAAGAGTGTAAACATCATTAACCCGTAGTGCACCATTCTAGTCTACAATGCCATGCGAGTGAGTTTTTAATGAAAGTTTAATGTTTGCACACATATAATAAACTGTCAATGGAATCGGGCTCAATAATACTGGTTACCAAGGCAACCAAACTTTCATTTGAATATCAATTGATGTGCTATTGTGTTATGTATTACAAATACCTTCACATTCAGACTTATGAAAAAATAATCATAATGCATTATTGGTAGGTATATTTTTTTATCTATGGTTATACAAGTAAAAGTGTGACCAACCAGTATTTTTACTTAAAGCAAACTTTTATTGTATTGCAGCTTACCATTTCTTAGATGTGGGGGCTGCATTTGTTTTCTTTTTTAGGCTCTCTTTGTTTTGTTTTTTAGCTGGCAAACTTGCCAGTAAATCTATTATTTCTCAGCAGAACAAGCTTTCCTAATAATTTAGCCGGGGTGAGACAAACCATTTACCACTGACGGGTGCTTACAAAGATAAGCTTTTATTCATTTGTGTAAAACCTTCTCCCAAAATAACAAAGCTGTTTACAAAATGTAAAAACTGTACTGTCCTGGCATTTTCGGGCCTCAAGAAATGAGATAGGCCATCAGTACATCAGGATTGATTGATTTCCAGAAATATATATCATAATTTGTAGATTCTATAACTTTCCTACAAACTAAATAATATACACTGATTTGGGTTATTTTAATAAAAGAAATGTAGCAGTAAGTATACATTTTGACCTAAGTTTATGAAGAAAGATTATTTCTTTGAAAAATGATGTAACAGAAATGAAGCAAAATGCATTTTTTTCTACATTTTCGGGCTTTTTTCATTTTATTAGCAAAAAATAAAAAACCCAGTGGTAATTAACCACTTCAGCCCCAGAAGGAATTCCCACTTTAGGACCAGAGCACTTTTTGCGATTGGACACTGCGTTGCTTTAACTGACAATTGCGCGGCCGTGCAACGTTGTACCCAAACAAAATTTGAGTCCTTTTTTTCCCACAAATAGAGCTTTCTTTTGGTGGTATTTGATCGCCGCTATAAACAAAAGAAGTGCGACAATTTTGCAAAAAAAAAAATAAAAAATTTCTTACTTTTTGCTACAAATCCAAAAAAATAAAAAATAAAAAAACATTTTTTTCTATTGGTTTTGGCTGATTTAGATTCTTCCTCATATTTTTGGTAAAAAAAATCGCAACTGGCGTTTATTGATTGGTTTGCGCAAAAGTTGCCGCGTTTACGGACGACGAGAATTCATTTCTGGGGTTTTTTAATTTTTTTTATTTTTTACTAGTAATGCCGGTGATCTGCAATTTTTAGCGGTACTGCAATATTGCAGCGGACATGTCGGACCATTTTGACGCTTTTTTGGGACCATTGGCATTTATACAGCGATCAGTGCTATAAAAATGCACTGATCGCTGTGTAAATGCCATTGGCAGTGAAGGGGTTAACCTGCAGGGGGCGCTCTAAGGGTTAACTGTGTTCCCTGGGCGTGTTCTAACTGTGTGTGGGCTGCCCTGGCTGGGGAAAGGGGATGATCATGGCTTCCATATACAGGAAGCCTGTGATCACAGCCCTTCCCCCTCTATGAGAACAGAAATCCGTGTTTACATACACAGAACTCCATTCTCTCACTGCGGGGGGGGGGGGGCACCGCGGGTAGCCGGCGGCGATCGAGTCCGCCGTAAACGCTCCCTGCCCCCCCCCAGACACAGTGAGCGCACTCACAGCACTAGTTATGGCAGCTGCCGTCATATGATGGCGGTTTGCGATAACGAGCCACTCTGTCGCCGTCAGACTGTGGTCGGCAAGTGGTTAAATACCACCAAAAGAAACCTCTATTTGTGTGAAAAAAAAAATAATAAAAATGTCACTTAAGTACAATGTTGCACGACCGAGTAATTGTCATTTCAAAGTGTGACTGGGCTGAAAGCTGACAATTGGCCTGGGCAGGGAAGCGGTGAAAGTGTCCGGTAGTGAAGTGGTTTATTTAATGCTGTGATTGTCATATTCACAAAATCAGAAGATAACCCCAATGGAATGGATTTATGACCATTGGATTTTATGCTGTGAAGGACCTGAGTCACCGATTGCATTTGTCTTTAATTCACGACCATTGTATTTGATGTCTGGAGTTGAATTCACGCTGACATTTTTATTGATTATTACATTAATCATTTCTGCTTACTAAAGTCAATAACCCTGAAGGAAGCTTAAGCAATTATTTTTCATTTCAAAGTGGTGTATTCTTTGTGATGAACTTGTTAACCTGGACACCTACTTCAGATTGCCTAATGTAGCCTTGCTTTATATTCAAGGCCATTATTGTACATATGGACAGCTTCAGCATTTAGCAGCTGTGCAGTCACATACTCTGGTACATAAAATGCTTGTACTGTAATAGGGGACTTATGTTTATATACAGACATTAGCTCACAAAAGTGAGTGCACCCCTCACATTTCTGTAAATATTTTATTCTATCTTTTCATGTGACAACACTGAAGAAATGACACTTTGCTACAATGTAAAGTAGTGAGTGCACAGCTTGTATAACAGTTTAAGTTTGCTGTCCCCTCAAACGCTGGCAACAAAAGTGAGTACACTCTTAAGTAAAAAAGTCCAAATTGGGCCCAATTAGCAGTTTCCCTCCTCTGTGTCATGTGACTCGTTAGTGCTACAAGGTCTCGGGTGTGAATGGAGAGCAGGTGTGTTAAATTTGGTGTTATCGCTCTCACTCTCTCATACTGGTCACTGGAAGTTCAACATGGCACCTCATGGCAAATAACTCTCTGAGGATCTGAAAAAAAGAATTGTTGCTCTACATAAAGATGGCCTAGGCCAGGTGTAGGCAACCTGCGGCCTTCCAGCTGTTGTGGAACTACATTTCCCATGAGGTATTGCAAGGCTGGCAGTTACAATTATTCCCAGAGGCAGGATGGGACTTGTAGTTCTGCAACAGCTGGAGGGCCGCAGGTTGCCTACCCCTGGCCTAGGCTATAAGAAGAATGCCAAGACCCTGAAACTGAGCTGCAGCATGGTGGCCAAGACCATACAGTAGAGCTGCATGATTAAGCCTATTAAAATCACAATCTTGATTCAACCCTCCCGTCCCCAACCCCCCCCCCCCGTCCCCGTCCCCGTTATCTCCATTACCACGATTTTCAGTGCAGTTAACGGAGTCCGACTTGCGGGGCGACTCAGCGTTACTTGACTGTAATAGAAGTCAATGCAAGTCGCCTGAAGTCTCCCCAGGAATCTTTTTCTAAAGTCGGAGTGACTTGAGTCTGAGCAGACTGCCAAGTCTGGGCAGAGAGCCAAGTCTGAGGTTATTGTTGATAAAAGAAGTGAAGAGATAATATGTTTGAAATGATCAGAGAGTTGACCTCCCGTGTATAGAAGAGTTTAGTTTAACCATTTAAAGAATAAATCTTTTCTGACATTTGCTGCTTACAAATAAAAATCCAGTATTTTCTGCTAGAAAATGACTTAGAACCCCCAAATATTATATTTATATTTTTAGCAGAGACCCTAAAGAAAAAGATGGTGGTTGTTGCAATATTTTATGTCACACGGTATTTGCGCAGCGGTCTTTCAAATGCAATTCTTTTGGAAAAATTATACTTTAAAAAAAAATAAATAAATAAACAGTGCTGTTCGCCTAATTTTTTTGTATATGTAAGATGTTACGCCGCTAGAATCGTGATCTTTATTCTAAGCAAAAAAAATAGTGATTCTAATTTTGGCCAGAATCGTGCAGCTCTACCATCCGGCATTTTAACGTCACAGGTTCCACTCAGAACAGGCCTCGTCTTGGTCAACCAATGAAGTGGAGTGCATGTGCTCAGCATCATATCCAAAGGTTGTCTTTGGGAAATAGATGTATGAGTGCTGCCAGCATTGCTGCAGAGGTTGAAGGGGTGAGGGGTCAGCCTGTCAGTGCTCAGATCATACGCCCCACACTGCATCAAATTGGTCTGCATGGCTGTCATCCCAGAAGGAAGCCTCTTCTAAAGATGATGCACAAGAAAGGCTGCAAACAGTTTGCCGAAGCCAAACAGACTAAGGACATGGATTACTATAACCATGTCCTGTGGTTTGATGAGACCAAGATAAACTTATTTCGTTGAGATAGTGTCAAGCGTGTGTGTCAGCAACCAGATGAGGAGTACAAAGACAAGTATGTCTTGCCTACAGTCAAGCATGGTGGTGGGAGTGTCATGGTCTGGGGCTGCGTTAATGCTGCCGGCACTGGTGAGCTACAGTTCATTGAGGGAACCATGAATGCCAACATGTACTGTGACATACTGAAGCAGAGCATGACCCCCTCACTTCGGAGACTGGGCCGCAGGGCAGTATTCCAACATGATAACGACCCCAAACACACATTCAAGATGACCACTGCCTTGCTAAAGAAACTAAGGATGAAGGTGATGGACTGGCCAAACATGTCTCCAGACCTAAACCCTATTGAGCATCTGTGGGGCATCCTCAAACAGAAGGTGGAGAAGTGCAAGGTCTCTAACATCCACCAGCTCCGTGATGCCGTCATGGTGGAGTGGAAGAGGACTCCAGTGGCAACCTGTGAAGCTCTGCTGAACTCCATGCCCTAGAGGGTTTAGGCAGTGCTGGAAAATAATCGTGGCCACACAAAATATTGACTGTGCGTTGAGTTATTTTGAGGGGACAGCAAAGTTACACTGTTATACAAGCTGTACATTCCCTACTTTACATTGAAGCAAAGTGTCATTTCTTCAGTGTTGTGACATGAAAAGATATAATAAAATATTTACAAAAATGTGAGGGGTGTACTCACTTTTTTGAGATACTGTATGTTTAACCACCTCAATACTGTCGTATTGTTAAAGGAAAAAGAACGAGAAGTGGCTGAGTATTTCTGGAATGTGGAAGTGTATTTATGGGTGCACATGCCAAGCTCGGGCACAATGCCTGTGTTTGTGCAACCATTAGACAATGCAGATGACAGGCAAAATGCACAGAACCTTTCAGAGTGGTTCCTTTCTTGTGGTCACTGTGATGCCCAATAATGAATGAAGCATACTCTCCCCATCTTCTCTACACCTGTTCATCTCTCCTCCAACCTGTTTCTGTAGTGACCTGTATATCAATGCTTTTACCTCTTTTATCCTGTTAATATCCGAATCTCAATCACCCCACTGTATGTAACCTGTACAGAAAGTAAGGGAAACTGTTTTCAGAATTGTTGCACTTTTTTCCTTTATATAGTGAAAAAAAAAAAAACGATGCTATCAAATACCTTGAACTAAAGCTGTATTTGTCTCCCAAAAAAATTATATAAAATTAATTTGAGTACAATGTTGCATGACTTGGTCATTTTTACTCAAACTAGTAGTTTACTGCAGATGGAAAAATTGCCTTATAACACCGGGTATATACAGATTGGTAGGTCACTGGGTTATAAAGGATGTGTATAGTGGAAGTTATGGCCAAAAAAGAAAGCAGAGGGAAAAGGACTAGTCACCAGTAATGTCTATAGCAGCCTTTCCCAACCTTTGTCCCACCCTTGAAACAGTTTTAGGGTCTCGGGGAACCCCCACTAAGATTGTTAAACCTGAAAGTTCATGACACATAAGTGAGATTAGTAGGTCTTACAGAGGTTTAAATAAAATAAAAAAAAAATAATTTAGTTTGCCTAATAATCATAATATGAAACACATAATAAAATTGGACAGTGAAAATTATAGTGACTTCTTACTTTGATGGTAAGAGTGGAAGGGAGCCCTTACATTATTGGTCGGTGTAATGGTACCACCTTACATTGGTGGTAAAGGTAGAAGTGACCCTTTACATTGGTGGTAAAGGTAGAAGTGACCCTTTACATTGGTGGTTAGTGTAGAAGTGACACCTCACATTTACAAGAATTGTCCTGAAAAGTGAGGTAGCAGAAGGGTGATGTGGAGGAAGGGGCATATTTTAATTATGAGGAAGTGGTGGTGCTATGTAAGGATGTAAGAAGCCCAGCTGCATAATTAAAGTATATATTGTAATGTAAGTAAAGTATGGTAATAAAAAAAATAACAAACATCTATACTCACCTCCCTGTCCATCACCGACTTTAAGCCTGAGAATTGAGAGATCACATCACTTAAGCAGCTCTGTGACATCAGCTGACAGCGGGCTTCGGCATTTTTAGAATTTTCAACGGAAGATGTCAGCAATTGCTTGAAGAGACACTGAACGGACCTGAACAGACACTCCTTGTACTCCTATGGAGTGATGGATGTCAGCGGTGACATGTCCGTTGACATCCGATCCGCTACGATCCGCCAAATACAGACGGATGGAAACCCTATTTTCCATCCGTCTATCGGATCGGATGAAAACGGACAGAGAGTCCATTTTCATACGATCCCCCATAGAGGAGAGCGTAGCTCTGACAGGTCCGTCCCATGCAAAGACAGACCTGTCATCCGCCGGCTCAGCGGGGATCCATGGATGGATCCCTGCTGAGCAGCGAAGCCCATCAAAACGGGCTCCGCATGTGTGAGAGGACCCTGAAGGGGTTGTAAAGGCAGAAGGTTTTTTTATCTTAATGCATTTTATCACAAAAAAACCTTTTGTGTATAGCAGCCTACCCAGCCCCCCTAATTACTTACCTGAGCCCCTTCTCTCTCCAGCAATGTCCACGAATGTCTAAGCCATCCGGAACACTCCTCCTAATTGGCTGAGACACAGCAGCGGTGCCATTTGCTCCGCGGCTGTCAATCAAAGTCAATCAGCCAATCAGGGGAGAGAGGGGGCGGGGCGGGGCCGGGGCTCCCTGCCTGAATGGAGACACGGAGCTGACTCGGCTCGGGTGTGCCCATAAAAAGCTGCTGGCTGAGGGGGCACATTATAGGAGGGAGGGGCCAGGAGCAGGAAAGAGATATCCGAGAAGAGGAGGATCCGGGCTGCTCTGTGCAAAACCAACTGCACAGAGGAGGTAAGTATAACATGTTTATTAGTCAAAGTAAAATTATATCGATAGGACATAAGCAACGCTATGATACATCAGTAATCACAAATAAGCATACGGTATATAAAACAGCACCCAGTGATAAGTGACAGTCCATAACTATATATATATAAATAAGGGTCTGCTTCTGCAACTTCACTATCTTGGAAGTTTTCGTAGGATTTCATCCACCATACACCACGTGAGCATGCAGGTGCCCGACTTCCCCAAAAGATGGACTCTTACCGCAACTATTTGCCAGGCATTCTCATGCTCTAGCAAAAATGCTTGTTAGTGCTATCTCTGCAAGGTCCATTCATTCCAGACAGGAGTCCATATATAGAGTGAAAAACAGAGGCCAGGACATAGTGTAAAACTGCATAAGTCATTTATTCCTCAGTACATACTAAAATTGTCATCCCCCTGTATATTGCACTCTTACCAGACCCAGAAGTAAAAAGCACATGTCAATATATACAGACGCCGGCCATCCTGAGGCTTGTTCAGACTCCTTGGTAAGCCGCTATCAGCAATCCTCTCTCCTCCGTCCAGTGGGGAGACAGGGGAACGCGATGCCGTACAGCCCAATCACGACACGTTTCGTCACACCGGACTTCCACTGAGGATCACTTTAACCACTTGCCGACCGCCGATCGGCATCTACTACGGTGGCTGCGGGAGCGAGTTTAGTGAGCGCGCGCGCGCCGCCGGAGGCGCGCCCGTGTGCTCACTGTGTCCAGGGGAGGCCAGGGAGCGGGTGCGGCGGCTTCGATTGCCGCCGGCTACCCGCGATGGCCCCCCCGGAGCGAGTGAGCGGAGGTCCGTGTATGTAAACACGGGCCTCCGCTCTGTGTGAGGGGGAAGGGCTGTGATCACAGCCTTCCTGTACGTGAAGGCTGTGACCACTTCCCTTCCCCAGATAGGCAAGCCCCCATACAGTTAGAACACGCCCAGGGAACATAGTTAACCCTTAGAGCGCCCCCTGTAGGTTAACCCCTTCACTGCCAATGGCATTTACACAGTAATCAGTGCATTTTTATAGCACTGATCGCTGTATAAATGCCAATGGTCCCAAAAAAGTGTCAAAATGTTCCGACATGTCCGCTGAAATATCGCAGTACCGCAAAAAATCGCAGATCGCCGCCATTAATAGTAAAAAAAAAAAAAAAAATAAAAACCCCAAAAATGAATTCTCATCATCCGTAAACGCGACCACTTTTGCGCAAACCAATCAATAAACGCCGATTGCGATTTTTTTTATCGCAAATATGAGGAAGAATATAAATCGCCAAAAACAGTGAAAAAAAATGTTTTTTTATATTTTTTTTTTGGATTTGTATTTTAGGAAAAAGTAAGAAATGTGGGTTTTTTTGCAAAATTGTTGCTCTTCTTTTGTTTATAGCGGCGATCAGAAATGACGCAGTGGTGATCAAATACCACCAAAAGAAAGCTCTATTTGTGGGAAAAAAAGGACGCAAATTTTGTTTGGGTACAACGTCGCACGACCGCGCAATTGTCATTTAAAACCACGCAGCGCCGAATCGCAAAAAGGGCTCCGGTCCTAAAGCTGGAAATCCTTCCGGGGCTGAAGTGGTTAAATTTTGAATTGTTGGAGAATCTCCCAAACAAAAATACAGGCTACAGAAAAAGCCTGATAATGTCTGTAACCCCTTCCTGCTATTTCCCACATGTTACAATATCTCTATATGTGACCTTAAAGCAGATGAGCTTAGCACAAAAATACCTATCTTCCCTGTGTGACAGAAATATAGTGGTAAGAAAAATTATGCAAACCCCTTGGAATGAACTGTTTTTTTTTCCCTGTAACTTGCCATAAAATGTGATCTGATTGTCGTGACAACAAAAGACAAACACAATGTGTTTAAAGTGATTGTAAAGTCTTGTTTAAAAAAAAAAAAAAACATGTCGTACTTACTTCCTCTATGCAGTTGGTTTTGCACAGAGCAGCCCAGATCCTCCTCTTCTCGGGTCCCTCTTCTGTGCTCCTGGCCACTCCCTCCTATCGAGTGCCCCCTTCCTATGGAGGCACCCGAGCCGTGTCAGAGTTCCGTGTATCCATTCAGACATGGAGCCCCGACCCGGCCCCCCCTGATTGGCTGACTGATTGTGATTGACAGCCGCAGGAGCCAGTGGCACCGCTGCTGTGTCTCAGCCAATCAGGATGAGTGTCCCGGACAGCTTAGACACTCGTGGACATCGCTGGAGAGAGAAGGGGCTCAGGTAAGTAATTAGGGGGTGCTGGGGGGGGGGGGGTGCTACACACAGAAGGTTTTTCATCTTAATGCATAAAATGCATTAAGATGAAAAACCTTCTGCCTTTACAGCCCCTTTAAGCTGATAACACTCAATTCTAATTTATTGTGTCTTTATTGAACACACCATTTAAACATTCACGGTGCTGGAGGAAAAAGTAAGGGAACTCTTGAAGTTAATAGATGATTGAAGCTCCTTTGGCAGCAATAACCTTTAAAGCGGAGTTCCACCCTAAAGTGGCACTTCCGCTTTAATGGAAGATGACCCCCCGACATACCACAATTGGCATGTCTTTTTGGGGGGGGGGTGACCAGGGACCCTGTGTTTTGGCGCCACGGCTCAGGGAAGGAAGTCCACCTTCCCCCTCCCTCTCGTCGATCTTCTGGGACACGTCACAGGTCCCAGGAGATACGCCGGCCAGTCACAAGGCGCATCGCAGGCCCGGCTTTGGCTTCACTTATGATGCCAGCGCTGCCGAGGAGGTGAAAAACGAGCCCTCTGGCGACCGCATCACTGGAGCGAGGGACAGGTGAGTGGCCGATTGTTAAAAGTCAGCAGCTACACTTTTCGTAGCTGCTGACTTTTACATGGGTGGAACTCCACTTTAATGTGCTATTGGTAGCTCTGGACCAGACCCACACAATTGTTCAGGAGGAATTTTAGACCATTCCATTTTACAAAACTGCTTCAGCTCAGACTCGTTTGTAGGATGTCTACTGTGAACAGCTCACTTGAAGTCATTCCACAGCAGCTCTATGAGGTTAAGGTCAGGGCTCTGACTGGGCCACTCCAAAAGGCGTATTTTCTTTTTCTCAAGCCAGTCTGTGGTGGAGAAAACCAGTACGTTGCAAGGGTTTCATATACTGTTTCTTCTTCTAGGTGATGGCAAAAGCTACTGAAATAAATTGGGTTGCCTCTTTAAAGTGAGCACGTTCATTTAAGCTTTTTAAAAGCAAAAGACTTTGGCAGGAGAAGGTACCACAAGATAATTGCTATTACGGTTATAAACCCCCAAAATAAGCTTTTCCTATGTCCCTATCTGATTTAGTTTCACTTTGTAAGTTTCCCTGACATGAAAAAGATTCTTTATTACTTCCCTGTGCCCAGTGATGATGCCCTTACTTTTCACTCTCTTTGGACAGTGGAATGGCATTTGGCAGGGCTTAGTCTTTAAGTAGGGAAAAGTCAAACTCAGAAGAGTGAGGAAGGGTTAGAACCTATGTCAAGTTTTTACTGCTATCTGAGCTTCGTTAAAAAGATTTCTCCTCACTTCCTTTCCTGCTGACAAAGTTTTACCAACTCTCCAACAGCAACACAGAATTAAAAATGATTTTTTTTTTTTTTTGTAAAATCATTGTAATGGGGCAGAAAGTGAGGAAAAAATCACTAGAATACCAGAAGCAACATTTCTGTCTTTTAACCAAAAGATTTTACTGATATTCTATTAAGTATATTGACCTGGAGAGAGAGATAAAGAGGTTAACCTATGTGAAAACCACGTGTCCCATCATGTATGTATATGTCTTCCTCACTGTTTCTCTATTTGGTATTAGCATGGCTTTTTGTGTTTGAGGAATAAAAAGATGGAATGCTGGCCCACCCACGAGGTGATTGCCATGGACCCCCCCATCGTCCTAAAATAACCCTAGCAAGTTGCATTATACATTCAACTTGTGGGGTATTAAATAGTTTTACAGGTAATCTTTTCCTATGCTGGTAATACATTGTCTCCTAATCTCGGGTAGATTTTTTTAATCTAAAGAGAGGATCCAGTGACTGGTTTATAGAGTGTGGCATGATGGACTTCCTTCACCATTAAGCACTATTATCTCCAGCATATGTTTTATTGGCTGGGTCAAAAGCCTTTTAAAGATAAGATAAGCAGTGATGTGACATTGTATTATTGTGATAAAGCTCGAAAAATGTCAGTCATCAGACCAGAAAACTTAAAATAAGCACACATTTGTTCTTGTTTCCTTGGGAGCTAATAGATTTAAACATTTTTTTTTAGTATAACATTATAACATCTCAATCTAATCTGCAGTCTAGGGCTGCACTTTAAACAGTGATACCTCCTTGGCTTTCTAATTTCAAATATAAACATTAGGAAACATATTGGGCCATAATTAGATTATTGTTGGAACTTGCCATGATGCTTCACATTCTTTCCACCTTGGCTTTCTTTTAAAGGAGATTTTTTTTTTTTTTTTATATATCTTTTTAACACTAACTAGACCTCATCTAGTTGCTTAACACTGCATACAATAAACAATTCCCAAGCATATTTTTTTTCCCCCATTAAATACTGTTTTCATCTTTCCTTGCATCTCATTACCCCTACTCTCCTCCAACTTCTTTACAGCTCCTTCCTGTCTACATGCACTTACACCAGCATTGGTTGCACATCATTGCTTTGGAGCTGATTCCTGTAGCAGCAATTGGGGTCCATACCTTCGCAATGTTTGCTGGTATGGCTGATCGTAGCCTCCATCAGGGGTGTATATGACAGGTCGACATCACAGGAGTACAGTTGGGAAACACTTGTCACCCCATAACAGGAAGTGTCTGATCAAGGACCTTCATGGCAAGATTATCAGGTATTATTTTAGTAAAATGTGCAGATATAAAAAAAAAAAATGAAAACAACGTTTGAAGTTACGTTAACATATTAAAGAGTCAGAGCTCCGTGTATCCATTCAGACACGGAGACCTGGCCCCGCCCCTCTCTCCTCTGATTGACTGACAGCCGCGGGAGCCAATGGCACTGCTGCTGTGTCTCAGCCAATCAGGAGGAGGGTCCCAGATGGCTTAGACATTCTTGGACATCGCTGGAGAGAGATGGGGCTCAGGTAAGTAATTAGGGGGTGCTTGGGGGAGGGGGCTGCTACACACAAAGGGAGTTTTATTAATGCATAGACTGCATTAGGATAAAAAAACCTCCTGCCTTTACAACTCCTTTAAAGTTTATATGAGTTTTTGTGATTGGGTTGAGGCCTACTTTAATATTTTTTATTCCTGCAATTTATTTTTGGTCAATCCATGTATACTAAGGGATTTCAAAGAAATAATGCACTTTTATGTTCATTAAAAATGAATGAATTTTTCATTAAACTATTGTAAGTCAGAGATGTATAACTCACAAGACAACCTAGGTGAGACCGGTTGGATCTTCAATGCTCCACCTATGTAATCAGCTGTTTTTGCTATGTTTATCAGAATCAGTATCAAAATCCAAATGCAGTAGCTGGGTAAGCACCAGGCACTAACAGACCTCTGATGTCTCCATAAAAAGCACCTGTTAATATCATTATACTGCCACAAAGAGTACATGTTGCCTCCGCATGGCACAAATAAAGCTTAATAGAAGAATATGTTAACATTTAAAATAATATGTCAAAAAAATTAAGGGACCTCCTGCACACATGCATAAAAACAAATGGCAAATATTAAACTGACAATTTTTGGTCTTATATGACACTTTTAAATATTTCTAAATTGGGGGGCGTGGCCTGACGCGGCATGGAGTAGGACGTGCAAGAGAGGAGCTCCGTCCATTACTCCTGTTTTCTTTGATCCTGAAACACGAACTCTGCTGTGATTAACCTTGCAAGACCCTTACAAGTGCAGATGACCTCTGGGGCAGCATGGCTCCGACAAAATCTAAACCAGATGCTGCTGCCAAACTTGATAAATTTCGCCGGCAGGAGAAGGAAGGTGCTGGGGAAGATGGCGCTGAGTCCCACGCGGAGAAGGAGACGCCCGGGTCAGACACTGACAGAGTGCTTGAAGCAATCACCACTCTCCAGACTAACCTTACAGCCAGGATTGAAGAGGTAAAAGTAGACATTTCTTTGATTAGACAAGATCTACACAACCTAAGGGAAAGAGTTACTACTTATGAGGTGCGGCTTGGGGATGTGGAAGATGCATTACCCCCCCTGCAAACGGCCTCTGATAGAATGCAAAAACAGATTGACTTTTTGCTGAGTAAGCAGGATGAAATGGAGAACAGGCTGCGTAGATGTAATCTGCGGTTTATTGGCTTGCCAGAGGGGTCTGAAGGGAAAGATCCCACCACATTTCTTGAACAACTGCTTATTACTACCTATGGCAAAAAGGCCTTCTCTCCTACTTTTGCAGTTGAGAGAGCCCACCGAATGCCGGCGAGGCCGCCGCCTCTAGGGGCTCCCCCGCGCACATTCATAGCCAAGATGCTGAATTTCAAAGGAGAGTTGACGTTTTCATCCTCTCTTCCGGAAAAACGGTATCCATCATTATTCGTCAACAAGTTCTTTACACCACCCTAGAAAGGGAAGTCTGGGGAGACCGTTCGGTTATTTGGCGTCTAATGTAGATGCGTCGGACAAGAGGTAAAGTAGGACGAATGAGTCGTTTTTCAGTTAGACAAAAACGTAAGATAGTCTCCGGCAAACGTCCCCCCCATTACGTAGAAGGTGTAGGGGTTCGGCGTGGAGTATTCATCATTGAGAAAGGGAATCCAACACATCTAGAACAGATTAGTTTCTTTACAGATGAAAATGGAG
>BLSH010215989.1:3505589-3524393 GCA_018402905.1 Glandirana rugosa | reverse complement strand
GAAGTAGTTCTATGCCCAGTGTGTAATGCGCATCAGGAGGTGCATGCTGGGTAGCCAGCAGCACCTTATCCCGGAAAACAGTACTAGTGGGCTTCACATGCCCACAATCAAGATGGATGCACTCTGCAATAATAAAACAAAGGTGAGTTTTAAAAAAAAGATGTAATAGAACAGCGTTTTTTATTACAACATGCTGTCATTTAGACTAGCAGAATGGGTGCCCTAAAAAAAATAAAATAAGAATATGTGGGTGGAACTCCGCATTCTATGCATTAAAGAGGTTGTAAACCCCAAGCAAAAAACCTATAAGACATAATGGCATAATAGATAATAATCGCATACTAGCTCATTATGCAATACTTACCTTAAAACGAAGCCATCCAGCAGTGTCCACACACCACTGAGATGGCTGACATCTTCCCCGGTATTTCTCCCGGGTTTGCGGGCTCCGGCGCTGTGGGTGGCCGAAGCCGCAATGACGCCACTCCTGTGCATGCATGCAGGTGCCGCTGGTCACGGCACAGGGCTCTGAAGAAACGGCACAGGTGCCTTTCCTTCAGAGCGCATGTGTTGATGACGTCATTGGCAGCGTATACAGTAAATATCTCCTAAACGGTGCAAGTTTAGGAGACATTTACGATACCTATAGGTAAGCCTTATTATAGGCTTACCTATAGATACAAACAAACCAGGGGAGTTTACTTCCTCTTTAAGGTGAAAAACCTTCTCTGCTGCAACTCCTCCCAGACCCCCCCCCCCCCTTTTTCTTACCTGAGCCCGATCCGGCGATGTGCATGAGCGTAGCAGCTCCAGCCACTGTCTCTCAACTCATTGGACAGATTGATAGCAGCAAGAGCCAGTCAAATCCAGTGACATGGGAGCAGGGGGTAGTACCGAGTCCCGCTGTCTGTGTCAATGGACACAGCAGCAGGAATCGGGAGCGAGCCCACACAGGTGCCTCCATGAAAAGAGGCATACCATGGGGGTACCCGATGAAGAGAAGGGGCCTAGAGCGCCAGTTGTGCACCTCAGAAGAAAAGGATTGGGGCTGTTCGGTGCAAAACGTTTGCACAGAGCAGGTAAGTATAGGCATGTTTGTTATTTTTATTTTTTTTAACCACTTGCCGACCGCAGTCTGACGGCGACAGAGTGGCTCGATATCGCAAACCGCCTTCATAACCCTCGCTGTGAGCGCGCGTTGCTGGAGGCGTGCTCGCGCGTTCACTGTGTTCGGGGGGCAGGGAGCGGGTAGGGTGGACTCGATCGCCGTCGGCTACCCGCAATGCCCCCCCCCCCCATAGTGAAAGAACAGAGGTCCGTGTAAGTAAACACGGATCTCCGTTCTGTTAGAGGGGGAAGGGCTGTGATCACAGGCTTCCTCTATATGGAAGCCATGATCACTCCCTTCCCCCAGCCAGGCCAGCCCACACACAGTCAGGCCCAGGGAACACAGTTAACCCTTAGAGCGCCCCCTCCAGGTTAACCCCTTCACTGCCAATGGCATTTACACAGTAATCAGTGCATTTTTATAGCACTGATTGCTGTATGAATGCCAATGGTCCCAAAAAAGTGTCAAAATGGTCCGACATGTCTGCTGCAATATCGCAGCACCGCTAAAAATCGCAGATCGCCGCCATTACTAGTAAAAAATTAAAAAAAATAAAAACCCCAGAAATGAATTCTCATCATCTGTAAACGCGGCAACTTTTGGCAAACCAATCAATCCGATTGCGATTTTTTTTTACCAAAAATATGAGGAAGAATATCAATCGGCCAAAACTGATGGAAAAAAATGTTTTTTTTATATATATATTTTTTTTTTTGAATTTGTGTTTTAGCAAAAAGTAAGAAATCTGAGTTTTTTTGCAAAATTGACGTTCTTCTTTTGTTTATAGCGGTGATCAAAAATGACGCAGAGGGGATCAAATACCACCAAAAGAAAGCTCTACTTGTGGGAAAAAAAAGGAAGCAAATTTCGTTTGGGTACAACCTCGCATGACCGCGCAATTGTCAGTTAAAGCGACGCAGTGCTGAATCGCAAAAAGTGCTTTGGTCCTAAAGTGGGAAATCCTTCCGGGGCTGAAGGGGTTAAAAATGAGGGTTTACAACAACTTTAATGCCATTTTCTATTTTTCAGAAGCAGTGATAGTTCCAGGTCAGGCTGTTTGTAAAAGTTTGCTGTGTCTCAGAACTGGACTTTTGGAAATATCCTTTACTGGAATGGTCTCTGGGCTTTGATTCTTTGCAAATTTCTCTAGTGTACTATCTGGTTATTGCATGAAGCGGCCCCTTTCCTCCCCTTCTGAAGTTCCCCGCCAAACGCTTTCCATTCCTCTTCTCCTGCATGTGCCCCCATAGCAAGCCATGTACTCTGCTGGCACACCGCTGGGGTGCACTTCGGAACCAGGCTATATGCATCCGTAGACACCCACAGCGTGGCTTGGCCACCCCCCTGCTCCCTCCTCACAGGATTTGACTGACAGCAGCAGGAGCCAATAATAGCCTGTGAGAGCAGGAAGAGGAGAGAGAAGAGCTGCAGCCAGGCACAGTGCTGGATCGATGTAGGAGTCAGATAAGTGTTTGGGGGGAGGGGCGGCAGGGGGAGAATGAACAGCTAGAGGACGTTATTTTACCTTCTTGCAGAAAAGTGGGATTGGAAAAAACAAACCTACATATTTCTCTTCAAGCTGCAGCATTATTATGATGCTGCAGCTGTCCCCAGTCGGCTCTAAGCCCAAGAACTGAGTGATCACATGACTGTTGATCACTCCGTTCACGGTCTGCTCTAAGCAGAAACGGTGACTGTCAGTTACTGCTCTGTGCTCTGCAGTGGGATGGATTTACTAAAGGCAGATAGACTGAGCACTTTGCAAGTGCATTTGCTCTGGAGCTTAGTAAATGAGGCAAAGCTTCACTTTACAAACAGTACCCAATCACATGTTCGGGGGAAAAAAATCCTTGCACATGATTGGATGCAGAGTTTCCCTTTGTTTTCTAAGCTCTGGAGCAACTGCACTTGCAGAGTGCAACAGTACTTGCAATGTGCACAGTCTATTTGCCTTAAAGCGGAGTTCCACCCAAAAGTGGAACTTCCGCTGGTTGGATTCCCCCCCATCAGGTTCCACATTTGGCACCTTGCGGGGGGGAGGGGGAAGAGGACACCTGTCTTTCGCTCTGCCACTGGCGGCCTGGCCAATAGCAGAGTGCAGCGGAGCCTCGTGCATGCGCAGTACGGTGCCCGGCGGGAAGCTGTACTGCTACACGTCCGGGTTCCCTTACCCGCAATGGACGCGGCTGCACCCGACCCCCGATCCGAAGATCAGAGGTGGGTGCCGGCATCGCTGGACTCCAGGACAGGTAAGTGTCCTATTATTAATAGTCAGCAGCTACTGTATGTGTAGCTGCTAACTTTTTTTTTTTTTCCTGGCAGACCTCGGCTTTAAGGCTCCTTTCACACTGTGACCACCCGAGCGTCAGTAGTAAACCGCCGCTAATTTAGCGGCGATCTACCGATGTAATAGCAGCGGTATGGCGGCAGCATGGCACTTTTAACCCCCCCACTAGGGGTTAAACAGGGCTTGAATGTGCCGGCGCTCCCGGAGCGGTGTACAGCCGCTTCGGGAGCGCTGCCAATTCATTCCAGTGGGCAGGGGCGGTGGAGGAGCGGTATATATACCGCTCCTTCACCGCCCCAAAATTATGCATGCAGGCTGTTACCTCTGGAAACAGATGGGAACGTCGTTTCCATGTTTGGATCAGAGAGTGGATGAAAGGAGTGCCCAAAGTCAAGTAAAAAGTAGGTATGATTTTAGTTTGATGTAGTAAATGACGTGGTGGAGCCAGTGCGTTTCGGGGGAAACTCCCCCTTCCTCAGGGCTGTTGGTATCTGGTTGCAGGGTCTTTTGAAAGCTGATTGTCTTTTATGATATTTGTACCTGGTGTGGAGCTGGGATCAGCATTGACGGTAACCGTCAATGCTGATCCCAGCTCCACACCAGGTACAAATGTCATAAAAGACTAGCAGCTTTCAAAAGACCCTGCAACCAGATACCAGCAGCCCTGAGGAAGGGGGAGTCTTTGATCCCCCGAAACGCGTTGGCTCTACCACATGTCATTTACTACAATCAAAATAAAATTATACCAACTTTTTACTTGACTTTGGGTGCTCCTTTCATCCACTCTCTGATTTCTTCAGTGTTGTCACATGAAAAGATATAATAAATTATTTACACAACTGTGAGGGGTGTACTCACTTTTGTGAGATACTGTAAGTGCTCACTTTTCCCCTCTCGCTATTGTTATATCTGATAACTTATGCTCTTGAATCTCTCTTCTGCCTTTGACACAGTTCACCACCTGCTCCTCCTCAGCAAACTCCACTCCCTTGGCCTCCGTGATTCTGTTTATCCTGGTTCTCCTCCTACCTATCTCAGCGCACTTTTAGTGTCACGTACAACTCCATTGCCTCCACTCCGCTTCCTCTTTCTGTTGGGGTACCCCAAGGTTCCGTCCTTGGACCCCTCCTATTCTCCCTCTATAACTCTTCCCTGGGCCAGTTGATAACCTCCCATGGCTTCCAATACCACCTGTATGCTGATGACAACCAGATCTATCTCTCCACTCCTCAGCTCACCCCTTTGATCTCCTCACAGATCACAAACTTAATGAATGATATAATGGTATGGATGTCACACCACTTTCTAAAACTCAATCTTTCTAAAACTGAGCTTATTATATTTACTCCTTCCCGGTCTCCTCCTCATGACTTTACCATTAAGATCAATGGCACAACCATTTGTCCCTCTGCACATGCTAGAGTACGGGTGTAATCCTTGACTTTGATCTCTACTTCAGCCCCTACATCAGTGGTTCTCAACTCCTGTCCTCAGGACCCACTAACAGGCCAGGTTTGCAGGATAACTGAAATACATCACAGATGATATCATTTGCTGCTCAGTGATTGTAGCATTCTAGTCTGCATCTCCTCAAAGTAATACTTAAAATCTGGCCTGTTAGTGGGTCCTGAGGACAGGAGTTGAGAACCACTGCCCTACATCTTGCCACCTTAACCTCTGTAACATCTCCAGAATTCGCCCCTTCCTGACTAATGACACCACAAAGCAACTTATTCCCTCCTTGGTTATTTCCCGCCTCGACTACTGCAACTCTCTTTTTAATGGCCCTTACACAGGCTATCCCCCCTTCAGTCCATCATGAATGCTGCTGCTAGATTCATACATCTCACTAACCCGTCCATGACTGCTGCCCCTCTCTGTCAATCCCTTCACTGGCTTCCACTACCCCATCGTATAAAATTCAAAATACTAACCATAACATACAAGGCCATCCACAACATTGCCCCCAGCTACATCTCTAAGCTCATCTGCAGATATCACCCAAATCGTCCCTTTCGCTCCTCCCAGGACTATCTACTTTCTAGCTCCCTGGTTACCTCCTCCCATGGTCGCCTCCAGGACTTCACTAGAGCCTCTCCGATCCTCTGGAACTCCCTGCTTCGATATTTCTGATCAGCCCCCACTCTGTCCACCTTCAGGAGATCCCTGAAAACTCATCTATTCAGGGAAGCCTATCCCACACCCACCTAAGAACTGTGCCCAAGCCACCTCCATCAAATCATCCCTGCAGCTATTACCTTTTGTACCACCACCCTCCTCACTTTAGCATATAAGCTCCAGGAGCAGGGCCCTCCTGTCCCTTCTGTATTGAATTGTTTTGTAATAGTGCTCTCCCCCCTCTACATTGTAAAGCGCTGTACAAACTGTTGGTGCTTTATAGATCGTGTATAATAATAATAATAACATAAAAAAGTAATGCATGATCAAATATAATCAAGTTAGATGTTTTCAGAATATATTGGAGATACCACCATCAAGTTCAGCCGCTCTGGGGTTTATTTACAAAAACTGGAAAGTGCAAAAGCTGGTGCAGCTGTGCATGGTAGCCAATCAGCTTCTAACTTCAGCTTGTTCAATTACCGTATATACTCGCGTATAAGTCAACCCGTGTATAAGCCGACCCCCCTACTTTTGCCCAAAAAATATGGGAAAACGTATTGACCCACGTATAAGCCTAGGGTGTGAAATGCAGCAGCCAGAACACAGGGACAGGGTGCCAGAACACAGGGACAGGGTGCCAGAACACAGGGACAGGGTGCCAGAACACAGGGACAGGATGCCAGAACACAGGGACAGGATGCCAGAACACAGGGACAGGGAGCCAGAACACAGGGACAGGATGCCAGAACACAGGGACAGGGAGCCAGAACACAGGGACAGGGAGCCAGAACACAGGGATTGGGTGCCAGGACACAGGGATTTTAATGCCAGGACACAGGGATTTTAATGCCAGGACACAGGGATTTTTTTTTTTTTTTTTGTTCTTTTACAAAGTAGTTTATTAATAGAAACCAATGTAGGACACAGGGATTTTAATGCCAGGACACAGGGATATTAATGCCAGGACAAAGAGACTGTAGCCGGAACACATAAGGGATGAGTAAGGTAGTTTAGTTTCACATTAAACAGAGCTGTGCTGCTTCTAAGAGCCGGTCTGTGCTTTGTAAGTGTGATTAAACACATTGGAATGCAGAGAATGCTGAGAATGCAGAGAGAGAGCTGCAGCTCTCCCGACATCAAGCTGAGGATCTGACATCTCTCTCAGCATTCTCTACATTCCAATGTGTTTAATCACACTTACAAAGCACAGAACAGCTCTTAGAAGCAGCACGGCTCTGTTTAATGTGAAACTACTGATCACCCACAGACACTGACTCGGGTATAAGTCGAGGGGGGTCTTTTTCAGCACAAAAAATGTGCTGAAAAACTCGACTTATACATGAGTATATACGGTAAGCTTTGACCAAAAAAACTGATTTTGCACTCTTCAGTTTTAGTAAATAAACCCCTGTATCAGTTTAGAATGTGATATAATAACGGGCCCTGGCAATGGTGTCGCACTTTAGTATAAAGTTCCAGGATATTGATAGAACCAAGTACTGCCTGACCAGTAATGAACAGATTTTGTCAGAAAAGAAGTAGCCATTCCACCTAATTGATTGGAATACCCAAACTTACTCAGTTTTTTTTTCTTTTCAGAAAAAATCCAGTTCACTTTCAGGAGTTCAGTCATCCCGGAGACGGTGATTACCATGTCAGCGGAAGTCAGGAAGATGATGATGACGATGACAGGCCAGAGTGTCCCTATGGTACTGATTGTTACAGGTAAGGATAAAGCTCCAGAACATTTTATAAAATGTGATAGTATAATGCCTCATTACTTGCTCAGTTTTTTTCAGAATCTGGCAATAGGGCTGATTGCAATCTTTGAATCTGTCACAGGATGTTAGGAGGTATTGTGTAATAATCTGGTATTGTTCTTGAGTATGTAATGCCAGTACTATATTATGTCTTATGTAGTGCCTTTTCTTGGAAACAAAGCACATAATCAATGTTATTCTATAACAGTGCCATCTTTACTCTCATTACTTCTAAACATACCATGCAGAGAATAGTTTTTTGATGCAGAGATAAATTACATAACAGGCTACAGAAGAAATTACCTGACATGCTTTAACTATTCCATTCAGTACATTAAAGCTTTAATTGTTTAGTCCTCTTAACCACTTTAGCCCCGGAGCCATTTTAACACTTGTTTACAAGTTAAAATCAGTATTTTTTGCTAGAAAATTACTTAGAACCCCTAAACATTATTTTTTTTCTAACACCCTAGAGAATAAAATGGCGGTCATTGCAATACTTTTTGTCGCACCGTATTTGCGCAGCGGTCTTATAAGCGCCATTTTTTAAAAAAAAAAATCACTTTTTTGAGTTAAAAAATAAGACGACAGTAAAGTTAGCCAAATTTTTTTCTATATTGTGAACGCCGAGTAAATTGTTACTCGTGGAATGGCGACAAACTTTGGCACTTAAAAATCTCCATCTGTGACACTTAAAAATTTCTACAGGTTACCAGTTTAGAGTTACAAAGGAGGTCTAGTGCTAGAATTATTGCTCGCGCTCTAACGATCGCGGCGATGCCTCACATGTGTGGTTTGAACACCGTTTTCATATGCGGCGCGACTTACGTATGCATTTTCTTTGCTGTGCGAGCTCACGGGAATAGTGGCGCTTTAAAAAAATATATATATATTTTTTAGCAATGTTCCTTTAAAAAAGAAAAAAGTTTGATCATTTTTATTGCTGTCACAAGGAATGTAAACATCCCTTGTGACAGTAGTATGTGGTGACAGGTACATTTTAGTTTTCATACACACGGGCATAAAAACAAGCCCGACGTCAGGGAAAAATCGCCATATTTTTCAGCGTTTTGCACTGACGTCAATACACGTTTTTCCACGCTAGCTTTCAGCTGCATTTTTCTGCCTCTATTCAAAATCAATGGTTCCCTATGGGAGCCCATTGATTTGAATGGAAGTCACACCAGAAGTCGGATCACGATGATCCAACTTGAAGCGCAACTTGTGTGCTAGGGATCTTAAAGGGGAAAAATTTGCGTTGGGTTCTCCCCCAAGAGCATACCAGCCTCTTTGATCTGGCATGGATTTTAAGAGGAACCCCCACGCCGGAAATATGGCGTAGGGCCCTCCCCAAAATCCATACCAGACCCTTATCCGAGCACGCAGCCTGACAGGCCAGGAAAGGGGGTGGGGACGAGCGAGCGCCCCCCCCCCTCCTGGACCGTACCAGGCCGCATGCCCTCAACATGGGGAGTATGGGTGCTTTGGGGCAGGGGGGGGACAAGAGCCTCTTCCTGACAACCCTGGCCGTTTGGTTGTCGGGGTCTGTGGGCGGGGGCTTATCGGAATCTGGAAGCCCCCTTTAATAAGGGGGCCCCCAGATGCCGACCCCCCCACCCTATGTAAATGAGTATGGGGTACATCGAACCTCTACCCATTTACCTGGGAAAAAAAGTGTACAAAAAACACACTACACAGCTTTTTAAAATATTTTATTAAATCAGCTTCGGCATCTTCTCCCCTCTCTTCTTTCTTTGGCTCTTTTGCGGGGTCTTGGGTCTTCTGAGTGGTCTTCTGCTCTTTTGCCACTGTCTTCTCGGCTAGCTTTTCCCGCTTCTGCTTCTGCTCTTCTGGAGATGTTGACTCGCCGCTCTCTTCCACTCGAATGCCGGCTCCGTGCTGCATGGTTGCCTTATATTTGCATGGGGTGGGCCACACGCTGACGTCATTCTGAGCCCCGCCCTCATGACGTTACATCCTGGGGCGGGCCTGTGACATTCGAGTGGCGAGAGAGAGAGCAATGAGTCAACATCTCCAGAAGAGAAGAAGAAGCAGAAGTGGGAGAAGTTAGCCGAGGAGACTGCGGCAAAAGAGCAGAAGACCCCTCAGGAGACCCAAGACCCCGCAAAAGAGCCGAAGAAAGAAGAGAGGGCAGAAGATGCCGGAGCTGATTTAATAAAATATTTTAAAAAGCTGTGTAGTGTGTTTTTTTTGTACACTTTTTTTTCCCAGGTAAATGGGTAGGGGTACGATGTACCCCATACTCATTTACATAGGGTGAGGGGCTGGAATCTGGGGGCCCCCTTATTAAAGGGGGCTTACAGATTCCGATAAGCCCCCGCCCGCAGACCCCAACAACCAACGGCCAGGGTTGTCGGGAGGAGGCTCTTGTCCCCATCAACATGGGGACAAGGTGCTTTGGGGTGGGGGGCGCATTGGGGTGAGGGCATATGGCCTGGTACGGTCCAGGAGGGGAGGGGGCGCTCGCTCGTCCCCACCCCCTTTCCTGGCCTACCAGGCTGCGTGCTCCGATAAGGGTCTGGTATGGATTGTGGGGGGGGTTCCTCTTAAAATCCATGCCAGATAGAAGAGCCTGGTATGCTCTTGGGGGGGAACCCAACGCAATTTTTTTGCGTGGGTTCCCCGTTAAGATCCATAGCACACAACTCACACCGCAAGTCGGATCATCGTGATCCGACTTCTGGTGCGAGTTCTATTCAAATCAATGGGCTCCCATAGGGAACCATTGATTTTGAATAGAAGGCCTGACGAGGCTTAACGCTGTGTATACAACGTAAAGCCACGTTATTGAGCGGTTTGCCGGCTCTGCGTCAAAAACGCCATGGCGCTGCAGCTTCGGAATTGTTTCCAGTTCCGCGTTCCAGTTACAGCTCACTAACGCCGACGCCCTCTACTGCTCAAAAACGTCTGTGTTTTTAGAGGGCCATTGAATAACATGGAGAGCTGTAAAAAACGGCCAAAAACGTGGCGTTAAAAAACACCCTTGTGTATGAGGGCTTATAGCGGGATCAGTGGGGTCTAAAAGACCCCCCATCCCTCCTTTGCACTTAAGAGCATTCAGATCGCCAAAAATGGTGAATCTGAATACTGTAATTTTTTTTTTTCAAATTGGCGCCATTGGCCGCTGAGTAAACTGAAAGTGACGTTGCTTCCAGAATTTCATGAAGGAGACCCGATCAAAGCCGATTGAGGCTTCTACCGGGGCTCCACACAGCTGGCGGATGCGCCGGGTGGACGCTCTGGTCTCCCAGTGGGACGGGAGGCCGGGTAAGAGCGGCAGACCGCGGCGGGAGGGGGGATGTCCCTTCCCGATGCCTGGGATAACGGGCGAGCGGCTCGGCCCTTATCACCAGATAGCCGACCGCCCGCTCTAATAAACGGTACCGGAGTATAGCCTGGAGCTGCAGGCTATACCCCGGTAAATCCACTTCTCCCAACCGCCGTTTATATACGGCGATTTGCATGAAGTGGTTAAAGGGAAACTATAATGGTTCGGGGCCAGTTTTTACAAGACCAGAAGGTGATGGCTAAAGCAATCACATAGGAACCTCGGGTCTCCCAGAAATCATTACTCAGGTTCCTGTTTTCATGTGAAAAAAATCTATATCTATAAGGTGGAACTGGATCCCCCCGATCTTCCATTTTGAATAGAGCTTGTCAATAGAGCCTTACCTACAGTATGTACAAAATAACATATTTATTACAGGAGCGGTCATAAGAAATTTGAGATAAAATTTGGTCAGGATGGATGTCAACAGTATTGGAGGATATGGAGAACTAAATAATTTCAGTTACTGTATGTATGTACTAGCCATATGACTGTATATCATGTTAATTTGGAGGTTTGGAGCTGTATAACATTACCCCTGGTGTAAATAAGTGCATTTCTTCGATCCCCTACCTGTGCATGTTTGCCTCTACATTGTTTGTTCTGGCATATACCTTATGTCTGGTTATCACCAGATGTTGTTTTCTATACCTCTGTCTGTTGGTTGTGTGTTTTAGGCACCTAAGGCCGACCATAAGCGGTGCAAATTTCTTTCCTGCAACCGCAGGGGAAACCACCCCGATGGGAGAAGACGTTGATTTTTGCTAGTGGCTATAGTGAATCCAGCAAGCTGGTTGTGCCTGAGTTGATTGATCGATCAGCTTGGTACATGCAGCCTGCCCACACATGGTCCATATCTCTAACGGTTCTTGCTGAACCGGCCGAGATTTGAACCGTCTATGGCTGGCCTAACACTGTTATGACCGAATGATTAGCCTGCAATTGAATCTAAGTAGAGCTTTTTTTTTTTTTTCAATTAATGTTTTTTATAAAATATTATAACAATACAAAAGTAGCAATAGCAAACACTGCATGTAGAAACATATGTGATAGTTACAGAGAGTGTGAGCCCATAATTGCTTCTCAAGATTGTAATCATTGGTAGAGGGCATTATCACATCAATATATTATTATACCAGGGTTATCTCTGACATTAATCATAAAATTTTAAAGTATAAACCACATTTTGACAAAATACAGCGTCTTTAGAAAAAAAAAGAAAACAAAAAAGAAAAAGTGAAAAGGGGAAAGAAGATAGAGGTTGTGGTACTATCCTGCAGACTAGTAGACCAATCCAGGGCGTTTTCCTCCCGGAGGTGCCAAGGCTCCCAAACCCAATTATGTGCATCCAGTTTATCTTGTATTCTGGTCGTCATTCTTTCCATTAATTCCACATCAGTTATTCTGGCGTGTAAGTCCTCAAAAGCGGGTGAGTGGCGTCGCTTGCTATGAAGAGCGACAAGACAGCGAGCTGCCATTATGATATGTCAGAACAGCTTCCTCTGGGGCTCGCTCAAAGCAGGTGGCGACAAGCCCAAGAGGTAAGCCTTCGGGGGCCAGGGGGACCGTAGTGCTCAGCACTTCCCCTAACAGTTGGTTAACCATCTGCCAGTATGGAATAATTAACGGACAAGTCCAGTAAATGTGAAACAAAGTGCCCCTGTCCCCAAGACAGCGCCAACATCGGTCCAATGTCGCTGGATATATAGACTTCAGGACATCCGGCGTCAGGTACCAAAAGTAAAGAGTTTTATAGCTGCTCTCCTTATAGAGTGTACACATAGAACTCTTGGCAGCCTGAGACCAGATCACCCGCATTGTCTCAATAGGAATCTCTTCCTGTAGGATTTTTTCCCACTTGATCATATATCTATGCTTGTCCAACACGGACAAAGGGTAGGCGTTTAATAACCCATAAATATCAGAAATCGGTCCCTTACGGTCAGTGCTCTGCAGGATTAGTTGCTCAAAGGGAGAGGGCTTTGAAAATTTTAAGTCTGACGCTATAGACTGAGCGTAATGACGAATTTGCAGATATCCATAGAACACTTCTCCCGGAGCTCTGCAAAGGTCAGAAATTTTCGGGAAACAGAGTCAACCAAGTGGCCAATGTGAAAAAGGCTCCTAGATGCCCATGGTGTAGATATATGATGTGTGAGGCTGTCCGGGAGTGCGGGATTGTACAGGAAAGAGGTCATTAAAGACCTCTCAGAGCTGAGGCCATATTTGCCAGACAGTGCCCGCCACATCATTTTTAGACGGAGTATGGGGCCCAGGAGTTGACCGAAGGCCAACTCTGCCCTCGCTCCCCAGAGCAGATTATTAGGATGTATTGGGGCTAGCCACAATTTTTCAATTTCTGTCCATTTGTTATATGAGCGTTGTGTGAACCAGGATGCGACGGCGCGTAGCTATGTTGCCTGATAATATCTGACAAAATTTGGGAACGCCAGGCCCCCTCCCGGCGAGACGCCATTAGCATTGTGCGAGGGACTCTGTGCCTCTTATAGTTCCAGACATATTGGAGCATATCGGCTTGTAGGCATTTTAGCTGGGCAAGAGGCACTGGCATAGGCAGTGTCTGAAAAAGATAAAGGAGCTTGGGGAGGACTGTCATTTTTATAGATGTTATGCGCCCTAACAGGGATATATGGTGTTTCCTCCAGGTTTGGACTAATTCTCTAATTTGTTTAAACAGAGGGGGAAAATTTTCTTGGTAAAGTGACTGAAATGGCTGCATAATACGGACTCCCAGATACCGCAGGGCCCTTGTTTGCCACCTATAGGGGAAGCAGGTAGTGAGGTGTTGGAGTTCCCTGTGGGTAATATTAAGGGGGAGGGCTTCAGATTAATCAGCATTAATTTTATAGCCTGAAAGCTCTCCAAAGTGTTCTAACTCCGCATGCAAGTTTGGCAAAGATATTCTGGGTTGGGTCAGGGTTAGTATAATGTCATCCGCGAACAACGCGAGCTTAAACTCCCTATTTCATACCGGTATGCCCCGAATGTCCGTACAGCTCCTGATAGATGCCGCCAGGGGTTCTACACAAACAAACAGAGGGGAGAGCGGGCAGCCCTGACGAGTGCCATTCATCACATGAAAGGAGGAGGACACAGCGTAGGGAGTGCGCACCAGAGACGACGGGTTTTTATAGAGATGATAAATGGCTCTCGGGTAAGGTCCCCTGAACCCCATATGTTGCAACGTGGCGAACAGAAAGGGCCAGCCCAAACGATCAAACGCCTTTTCAGCGCCCAATCCCAGGATGAGAGATTCAAGGCTCTGCCTGTTCGCCACATCGATCAGGTCAATAATTCTTCTTGTGTTGTCCCCCGCTTGGCGCATAGGGACAAATCCTACTTGATCTTTATGGACCAGAGAGGGGAGGATCATACTCAGACGAAGTGAAAGAACCTTAGTAAATATTTTCAAATCTGCATTTAGGAGGGCTATTGGCCTATAGCTGGCACATAGAGATGGGTCCTTATCGGGCTTGTTGATCAGGGAGATAAAGGATTTCTGCATTTCCTGTGGGATAATTGTGTCATGCATAAAAACATTAAAAAGTTTGCATAGGCGCGGGAGGAACAGAGGCAAAAAAGCCTTATAATATTCATTAAGGGAGTCCTTCGGGTTCCGGGGCTTTGTGGTTGGGCAGGCATTTAATGGCGAGCTCCAGTTCCTCCTCTGTGATAGGTGAGTTAAGGGAGTCAAGGTCTGATTTCTGTATACTAGGGATCCCACTACGCTCGAGATACAAACTCATACGCTCCTGCAACTCCACCGAAGGAGGCATATGCGGAATGTCGGGACTGTTATATGACTGGGAATAAAACTTCTCAAATGTATTAGCTATGTTCTGAGGGTGAGAGACCCCGAGGCATTTTAATATGGGAGGAAGTTAATAAGGTGGTCTGGTCTCTGGGTTTCCTAGCCAAAAGGGAATGGGTCTTATTGCCCTTATCATAGTACCTCTGCCTTAGTCTGATCAAGGCCTTCTCCACCCGGCCCAGGGCCAGGGCCCGGAACGTGGCCCGGAGTTTTACTATCCTTCTAAGAAGTGATATAGTCGGACTATCTTGCAACTGGCGCTCTAGGACTCTAAGGTCCTGTTCTGACTCAAGCCTGAGCGCGTTAGCATTTCTCTTCATTGCCGAGGAAAGTGCAATGCACGGACCTCGGATCACTGCTTTGTGGGCCTCCCAAATCACTGTAGGCGACATTCCCGGTGTCTCGTTTCGGCAAATAATATTTGAGGGTAACCTCTAGTTCAGTTTTGGAGGGGAAATGTTGCAGTAAGAAGGTATTCAGTTGCCAGTTGGAAGGATTACGATATTGGGCTCCTAGGGATACAGTAAGGAGGATTGGGGCATGGTCAGACCACGAGATTGGGAGGATATCGGTGGATACGACCATCTTTAATGCCTGGTTGTTACAGAAGAAATAGTCGATGCGGGAATGCATTTTATGGGGGGCTGAGTAGAAAGTGTATTGATGGTCAGCCGGATGGCTGGCTCTCCACACATCAAGGAGAGCATGGCGCCTAGTAAGTTGGTGAAACAACCTAGAGTCCTGAAGGGCCTGGGGCCTTGGTTCCCGCGTGCCAACAGTGAGGTGGTCAAGGACCAATGAGTGCGAAAGATTGAAGTCCCCTCCTATAAGTAGATAACCCGATGCCACATGGGAGAGACAGGAAGCAACCCTAGACAGAAAGCTCAATTGGCAGACACCCGGGGCATAGAGGGCACAAAGGGTTATCTCCTGAGCCTCCCACCGACCCCAGAGAATGACAAAATGACCCTGCGGATCTTCGTGTACTGCTGAATTAGCTGCCTAATTAAAATAGCCACCTTCGCACGCTTACGTGTGCTGGAGGTCAGGTATGCTCTGGGTAGTACTTAGATGCAAAGATGAAGGTGCCCCCCCGTCAAAGTGTGTTTCCTGGACCATCACAATGTCGGCCCCTGATTGCCTGAACTCCCCAAGGGCCAAACGCTGCCTGCAAACAGAGTTTTCAGGCCATGTACGTTCATCGATAGTATCTTAGCCATGGTGTATGGTGGGGTGTGTAGGAATAGCACTTATCTGGAGCACTGGGTAGGCAGCAACGAAAAACATGGAACGCATCCTCCGAGAGGAAGCCCAATTTAGGGAAGAAGACCACAAGATGGACCCGCAGCAGAAAGAAAAGAGGCAGGAAAAATCTGAAAACGAAACAGAAAGTTAAAGAAGTTCAAGAAACAAGGCAAACATATTCATAAACAGATACTTCTATGATAGCCAAGCTTTTTAGCTTTTGAGGCTATAAAAGTTCCTATTTGTCCTCCCGGGATCAAAAGACACAGGGGAGCCACACTTAGAGATTTTGATTGAGAGAGAGAGTAATATTGTACAAAAAAAAAAGGAAAAAATACAACTCTCTCTCTCAGCTGACCAACAAAAAGGGGAGCTATTAGAGGAAAAAAACAAAGTCTGCACTGGGGGGTTGGAGAAGGACAATCCGAACATACTCTGGACTCCAATTCAACAGCCCTAGCAATTGTGCTTTGCTTAAACTTAATTGGCTTAAACCACTGTTTTAAGAAGTCATTTGGGGAACAAGGTAATGAGAACTGTGATTAAAGAGTGTAGTGCTGTCAAACTAGAAAAAAAGAGAGCGAAACAAAAAAACACAGGACAAATCCTTAGCCAAATGAAATCCTGGGGCAAGAGTCAAGGTCCATTCTGAGGAAGGGAAGGGCCAAGAACCTCAGGTGTTTCTTTGCTTGGTGGACTTTCGGGTGTATCCGGGCCCCGGGATCACTTGGTCGGGGAGGCTCTACGCCACACCGTGGGCGAAGGGGTAGGGGTAGAGATGAGGCCCCAGTCCAAGTTGAGGTATTGGTATCTCTAGGGCGTTGCAGAATGTAGTAAAGTCCTCCGGATAGCGCAACATTGCAGATTTTCCTTGGCGAGTTTCCGTTAAACTAAAGGGAAAACCCCATCAATAGATAATGTCCGCTTCCTGGAGGGAGCATAGTAAGGGCTGGAGCAATCTCCGTTTTTGGAGGGTGATCCAAGACAGATGTGGAAAAAGCTGGAGTTGAGTGTCCTCGAACATCACCCAGCGTAGGGATCTTGCTTTTCGCATTATGGATTCCTTCAGGGGGTAGTATTAGACCTTGCAAATAACATCCCTGGGTTTAGATGTGGAGCCTTTGGGGCGCAGGGCTCGGTGGGCTCTGTCCATCTCAATGTGTTTAGAGGGGGGTTCTCCCGGGAGATTGTTAAAGATAGACTGCAGGATGGCCTGCAGATCCTCAGGGCCCTCTGACTCCGGGAGACCCCCTCACCCGTATGTTATTTCTGCGCCCCCCTTTGTCCAAGTCCTCAATATGGCACTGCATGTCCCGTAAAAGGAGATGGTGTTCAGAAGATTGGGTCTGGGTATGGTGGATTGCTAGTTTTGCCTCCTGTATTTCTTCCTCTGCTGTTTCAGGTGTTTAAGGTCCATATGGATAGCTTGAATTTCCTGGCGGCAGGTAGATTTAACATCCACCAGCAGTTGTTTGAAATCATCCTTTGTGGGTAAAGATTGAAGGTACGCCTGCCATGATGAGGGTAGCTGTTGCAGATGAACTGGTTGCTTGGGGTACAGCTGAGGAGATGGGGGTTGTAAACGGAGCCCCTCTTGGAAGTCAGAATGGAGTTGAGAGGCGGAGGGCCATGGAGAATCCCATGGGTCACTCCAGGCAGCTTTGTTCCCAACTGGGGGAAGGGTAGGCTGGCGTTGCCCTTCAGTCCTGCAGGGTAGGGCTGGGGAGGCTACGACTTGCGCAAACAAGCGACATGGGGGTCCCCCATCCCCGGAGGTGCTGGGATCCCGAGACCTGGGTTGGCGCTGAGCTTTAGGAGACACCGGTGCTGAGGCAGGGGTCTGCTTATGGGCCTCCGGCCAGTCTGGATCTGAGGCCGGGAATGGAGGGGCAGAGTGTCCCGGATTATGGGAAGGAGGAAAGGCTGTGGAGCAGTCTGAAGATATAGAGTGCAAGCCGGGGCTTTCTGTACAGAGGCCTGGGTCAGAGGCCATCCGCAACAGTCTAGGAAAGATTCCAGTACACTGTGTGCACGGGTGCGTCATCAGGGCCTGGTCCAGGGAGGCGGCCTGCTCTCCCTGTAACTGCAAGTCAAGAGGGCCCAATGGAGGGGTTGTGCTCACCGCTCCGTTGCCTCCGTGGAAGCGACCATCCTCCAAGGCCATCGGTGGAGATCCTGGGCTGAGGAGGAAAGACAAAGCTTAGCTCGTGATCGCGTGGCAGGGTAGAGTTTTATTGTACTGTATTGTGTACTGCAGCAATTCCATCTGTTGTCTGTACAAATGTCTGCATGTCTATGCCTTCCTTATTATATCATGTAAAAAAGTTAAAATGACTCTATTATAAAACTGAGACAGCATTGGAGACCGTGTAACGTAGTTACATGGCCGCAAGTGGCACTCATTGTTATGGGAGGACGTGTTATAACGTCCTCCCAGAATTGCGCTCCCGCGCGCCCCCTGGGGCGCGCACCTGGGAGCATCCGTGACCGCCGGTCTATGAGACCCGGCGCATCACGAATCACGGTAAATGGCCGCTTGGAGCGGCCGTTTACCACGTGATCGCTCCGTCAAATGACGGAGCATCACATGTAAACAAGCCGACGGAAGTGCCGGCTTGTCTCTCCCCTCTCCGCACCGATCGGTGCAGTGTGACAGGAGAGGGGGGAGAGAGTAGATGCAGCGGTGCTGTGGGCAGGATTTGAAGTGGCCACAGCACCGCTATGTGCCAGGCAGGGACCCCCATCCAGCTTCACCCATGCCCACGCCCTCATCCATGCCCACCCATCTGTGTCCACCCATCAGTCACCCATAAATCCATGCTCACCCATCCATCACCCATGAATCCATGCCCACCCATCCGTGCCCACCCATGACCCATCCGTCACCCATGCATCCATGCTCACCCATCCATCACCCATGCATCCATGCTCACCCATACATCCGTGCTCACCCATCCATCAACCATGCATCCGTGCTCACCCATCCGTCACCCATGCATCCGTGCCCACCCATCTGTCACCCATGCGTCCGTGCTCACTCATCTGTCACCCATGCATCCGTGCTCACCCATCCCCTACTCCCGCACCCGTACCCACTTCGAC
>BLSH010215989.1:3455246-3484333 GCA_018402905.1 Glandirana rugosa | reverse complement strand
AAAAATTGCGCTTGAAAGGCCGCTGCGCAAATACCATGTGACATAAAATATTGCGGCAACCGCCATTTTATTCTCTAGGGCCTCTGCTAAAAAAAAATATATAATGTTTGGGGGTTCCAAGTCATTTTCTAGCAGAAAATACTGGATATTTAATTGTAAGCCACTAATGTGAGAAAGGGTTTAGTCTATAAATGGTTAAACTTTCCTGATAACAGCCCGGAGATAATTGCTTTGAAAGAAGAAGATACATTGTTTGTTTCTACTTAGAATGAAGAAAAGTAACAAATATGCCGGGCAGCCAGCCAAGTTTAACAGCTGTTAGATGAAGCAGAGAACTCTCGGCTCTCGCTGAATCTGACACGCTGTTTTAACATGGGGAGAGAAGGAACGGCAGTCACTCGCCAGGACGCGATTTCTGGTCGCCATGGCGACCTGGCGCCCGGGGTTTGTCGAGGCCTGCCTTTAGAGGTGTGGTGGATTCCATGCCTTAATGGGTTATGGTGGGTGGTCATAATGTTATGACTGATCAGTGTATGTCACATGATTAGTATGAATGGGACTGTGGGGCCCTTGTGGGGAGGTACATAGGTACATATGTAGGTTTACTGACCTTAGACTTGGACAGAAGGACTTGCATAACAGGGCTCACTTCCTGTAGTGGGCACATGGAGGCTACTCTGTTTTACACTTATTGTTAAGGTGGTACTGAATTTTTGTCAGGCGATTATTTCCAGAGACTGTAGAAAACTTGACCTGAGTTGTACTAACACACAATTTAAATGTGCCTAATGATTTACTTTTCCAGCTTTACTGCAATATAGCTTCTCTTCACCTGTCTGTTGCTTGTTTGCTTACAAGGACAGTACATTTTCTTTCATATCATTTCTATATTCATTATCACTTAGCCATTTCAGTTCAGTTTGTTACTATTAACAGGATAGTTGTGTACGCTATAATAAAAGATGAAAGCCCATCATGCAATTACAAAGATTCATCCTCTGGTCTTTGATTCTGCAACTGTACAACATGACACATTGACAGAGGCCTGTTGAATTGACAGAGAGATCGGAGATCTTCAATTCAGATATTTTTACAGGAAGTAAGGAAATGTAAAGGTATAATAGCAGCCTTAATTTTCTTTATACTTCCCACATTCACATTACGTTTGTATCAGTTTTTTTAGATTTTTAGTCATGCTTTTTAAATATATTTTTTTAGCAGGATGCAATATCCATTGACAGTGTTGTTTGATTTGATCTAAATAACACATTTTTTATTATTTAAAATGTTTATATAACCATTTTCTGCATGCTCTAAAATCATTAAAATGAAAAAGAACAGTTTTTCAAACTGCCAATGCTACAACCACCCATGAAAACAGAAAAAGTGTAAGCCAGACTCTATAACTTCCTCCTCTATCCAGCATGTCTTAATTAATATTCCTTGCTTTATAAAATTTTTACCTCGGTAACTTCAGTAAAGAATTCTTGTTGCACTGCTGATTGAGCTGATGTCTAAATTGCAGCTATCCTCATTGGTTATTTCTCACTCCTAGCTTTGGAGGCTGAAACCTGCTGGATTGAATGTGCAGGGCTAGCCTGGAATGAGATTGGGCCCTGGGCCCTGCATTATCGTGCTTTTTAAAGATGGATGAACTGTGTTAGTTAGCCATGGAGGGTTTTTCAGGCCCATAACCTTGGCACAGCCCTAAGTGTGACCCTGTTTCTGAAGATTCACTTAGTGAGTAAAGCTGGTTGGACTGAAGCACCAAGAGCTACCTTGCTGTTTGCAAAAGTGTCTGCCTTTTTAAATTTCCCATTACTGTCTGTGTTACTGTGGTGAGAGTTAAGACTGAGGGACCAACCACTGACACAATCTACTGGTTGGAGTGCCATGCACATGCAATCCACGCTCTGCACTCTCTTTCCTGCCATTAAGTCTGGAGGAAGCCCTATTCCACTGTGGTTCCTGCTCCTGCATCACTATGTAGACCTAATATGACCTGGTCCCCTCTGGCCACCTGAAACCCACCAGATGACTGGGTTTTTAAATACCTGAGCCCTTGCCTCACGTTGATCCTGGTTGCATCACTACAATGTTTCTGTGCGATCTTGCTAAGACCTACAGAAAACCATTGCATTGCCATGAGTGACCCGTACTCCTCTCGTTGTTCTGGGGATGTTTACTCGGGTATTCCAAGAGGGAACCTGGACCCCATATTGTTATAGGGTTATCATTATCAAAGTGTTCCTTGGCTATTTTGGGTGAGCCCAGGGCCTACCACATGTCCACAGGGACTTCCATATACACTGTGGACTTCCTAGCTGTTTGTGTTCTCTTGTGCCATCCCCTGCAGAGTTTGTCTCTGACCTTTCTGAGTCGCTAAAACAAAGCGGGCCTGTAGCCCTGTTACCCTTTTTGATTCTGATTTATAATCCCAACTGTCTATCTCTGAAGAGGCTGTATTTCTCTCCTGCCATGGAATCAGACTTAAAGGGTGGTGTTGCAAATCTTATTGATGAAGTGTGTATTATCCTGCATCTGGACAATCAGCCTGCTGTTCCAGGCCTTAGGTCTTTTAGAGCCCCTACAGCTGCAAAGACCTTCCCACTACATCTGCTATTTCAATCATTCCTCTATGCAGACTAGAAAACCCTGAAGGATCATGGGCCCCACCTAAGAATGATATGTGTTAACAGAAACCCAAAGTCAAACTGCGTCAGAATGGTTAGATTCCCTCAAGAATGGTACTGCTGGGGTAGGTCCCTATTTTATAGAGTGGTTTGAGCAAATGTCTGGAGACTTGTGCTTTAGCTTTGATGGCTTATTGCAAGCATTTGTGTTTCATTGCTAGCAACTTGTGTCTTGCATGGGGCAGATGTTAGTACAGATGCATAGAGTTTTCTGCTTGTTTGGCTGGGATGCTAATGCTGCCACAACAGCCACAGCTTTATGTTTGAAATATTTGCCCTCTGTCTCTGTATATTGAGTTTTGTAATCCTTGTGGTGATGTCATCACTTTTCTCCTGAACTGCTTGAAATGCAGACTTGTGAAGCTCTGTTGTATTGCTGATGTCATTTCCTCAAACTACATGTCCCATGATTCCCATGAATCCCAATTCCAAAGGGGAGAGTACTGTGTTATCCATAGCTACCTTATACTGTTCTTGGGAGGCAGGCATTAGTGAGTGAGATTCTCTGCTAATTGCCTTTTTTCAGTACCAGCCAGCATCAACATTGGTAACATCTCACGGCATCTCTGTAGTCTCCAGGACTACAGTGGGGAGCCTAAATGATTAACTCCCAACAAAGAAGTGCCAAGGCGATGGTTACTGTCAGGCAGTCAGAACTTCTACCTTCAGATAAGGAAAATTTAATTAAATTTGCAGTTTCAATCAGTCTGGTAACATGGGCGTAATACGATTACCAGAACAGAGTTTAGAAGATAATTAAATAACCATTACTAATTTTATATACAAAGATGGAGTTCTACTTTAACCACATGTGTCATATTATAAACAATTAATTGTGCTCCTGGCCAAGTAATAAGGGCTCCTGCAGAGGGACACTTTTATTTACTTGAATTTTGTCTGGTCCAATCACCATTTGAAACCACATTGACACTATCTGAAGAATCTCTTGAACTATATGAACTGTGCACTTGCCATGCACATGAGCAAAGTTGAATGGATACATGTGAAAAGACATGTCCACTTGCATCTGATTTTGTTCTCTGCCGGTGTACGAGTATTTGCTGCCTGTAACCTATATCAAACACCATAAGAGCTCTTCTTTTGTTTCCTATAGACGAAGTTTGAAGCAGGGTGTACTTGGGCCTCGGCAAGTAGCTCCCTACATGAGCCCTTTGTGAATTTTTATAATATTAGTGCATACTGTAGTGTTAAAAACAAATAAACAGTCACATAAATATAAAAAGAAATTTACAAGTTATTGGAACTGAAACCCGTTTTTAAGATGCTTTATTATCCTTTTTTTGGACTTAATTCTCAAATAATATTCGCCCTGGTCAGCTCTTAGTGTTAGTAGTTGGATTACCATTAGCCATTAATAGTTTGGTGCCAAGATTGTGACAAATCTTAAATGGCTTGATAAACCTGCTACATTCTAAGCATTTCAACAATAAATAAAACCAAAGAATGTGTTGCACAGTGATTTATTTCCCGATGATGACGTATTTATTTACACACTGATGTAGCCTATTTTCTCAAGATATTTCCTTCATGTGGACATGGATCACATTTCTTTTATAATACTTAATATGGAGAAAATATTTATAAGAAAGAAACTAGCTTTTTTTAAAGAAATACCTTCCTAGTAATATATAAGATTTAATTTGAAGACTGAAAACTCTGGAGTATATGTTAAAAGGTCTGCTGCATCTTGCCTACCACCACCAGCACTTTGGATCCTGGAGGTTAATTTTGGTAGGTCTTAATATTTCCATGCTAGTGTTTATGGATTTAATGCCTGTGTGCTTCAGCCATTGCTCTTGGTTGTATTTTTTTACTGGACTTTTTCTGGACATATCCTTTTACAATAAATTACATTCTGTCATTGGAACTTACTGTCTATATTGACTGTATATTTTGCACATCAATCTTCCAAAGTCACAATTTCAGAATAAGGTGCCCCTCCGAACGCTGGTGGTCTTTTATGGATATGTGTTTTTTCCTGACAATATGGCAGCTTGGAGGCATTTTGTACACTGTCGGTGTACAGTGTGCCCCCAGAACTGTCAATTCACATTTTTTTCACGTTTTCCTTGAGGTATGTTTGAAATTTCAGGCATCCTCTTGGTTTCAAAGCCTCATTTTTGGAGAGGTTTATCCACCTATAAAGTGATTTAGCTGCTGTATTTTTATTTTGGATACTGAGATTGTGTCTACATTGAAGCCTAACTATTCTCCCATTCAGGAATCTGGATGAGAATAGACATGGTAGAATAAAGCAGAGACAGTGACTGGTGCTTTTAGGCGCCCTGTACATGGGCCACCTCTCCACTAAGATTGCCAGTGTGGTGAACCATAGTTATCTAGATCTTAAAGGACCAACTGATGTCTGCCTATTGTTGTGAATTCATCTACCATTTTGAATATTTGGCCCTTTTTTTTTCCTCCGGTTTCAATACTTCATACAAGGTACCTATATACCTAGTTCCCAGCATTTTCAAGGGGATCTTTTGCAATTCGGTATCCTGAGTTGGAGAAAGTGGTCCGGCAGTGGGCATTCACTGTGGGGTGAGCATAAGCACATTTCTCCTGTTGGTTTTATTATATAGCAGCATATATATGCGATACAACCTCTGTGAATTGACAAATTATCTGCATTACTGTTTGTGACACCTCTGAAAAAGAGCCCTCGAAACATGTTAGTGTCATCACCTTTTTTGTAAACGATTCCTGCAGTATATCGTCATATGTGTATCTTCATGACCGTATTGTATTTTTCTAAAAATGTATAATCTATCATTTTAAATTATTGTTGGACTTCATTAGTGCCAATATAGTCCCACTCCTACAGCAAATTGTTTGTAGCTATCTGCTCAGGGAGCACTGAGAACCAAGTGATCAGCGGTGTTTGATCGTTTGGTTCCCAATGCTAGAGCCAGCGTGGGACAGATGCAGCATCGGAACGATGCTGTATCCACCTAGGTAAGTATGATTCTTCAAAAAAAAACATATTTTATATACTTTAAACTAGTAAACTGTAAAAGTCCTCTAAATAAACTGCTGCAGTTTCATTCCATACCAGTCTTTAACTGGAGAAAACCTGTCTGTAATTTGCTATAAGTGACATTGAGTTGATTGTATGTACTATGCATGGGAATAAAATGAACTGAAATAAAATGTCTGATTTGAAAGCTCCTGGGCTATGGGATTAGAAAAAGAATATATAATTGCAGCTTTTTGAAATGTTTTGATGATCTGCATATAAAGCAAGTGTGACAAGTACAGTGAACATATGAATTACTTATTCGATGCACAGACATATTAAGAAAGACCCTTTTCTGAAGCTGATGAAGATTTTTGTGCCGTCTTGATGGCTCACTAAAACTGTACAGCCATTAATGAGCATGGCAGATGAAGATATACTTGGCACTGATCTGCCAAATCCGGTAGTCTCTTACAGTTGTACATGCTGTCCTCTTATACTGTTAAAAAAAAATTCTAGTTGAGAAGTAGTATAATAGAATGTGCATAAATAAAAACACAATTGGAGTACTTCCATCACATATTTGTCTGTAAAAGTATATATAATTACAACTGGCAAGTATTAAATGTAAGAAGAGTAACAGGGTTATGTCATAGACTGTGCGGACATATAGAAGAGAAACTGAGTACTGTACCATAAAAACAACTTTATTATGTACCAATAAAAATGACTCTCCACATAGGGGTGCACGACATACAAACATTCCAATTACAGTTCACATGTGGACTTGATGCATTTCGGAAATCCTTCTTCTTTAATAGAGTAATATCAGCCAGTAGGGTAGACTGGAATTCATAGCATGTGTATGTTGCCCATAGAGGTGCAAATGAGTAAGCCAAGGTGAAGCCACTGCCACTCAGGAGGAAAAAGCAGGTACATTAATACACAACCAATGGTCTTGTGCACATTATCTTAACCACTTGCTTACTGGGCACTTAAACCCCCCTCCTGCCCAGGCCAATTTTCAGCTTTCAGCGTTGCTGCGCTTTGAATGAAAATTGTGCGGTCATGGCAGCACTGATGGCCATTGATAGGTGTCACTGATGGGCACTGATAGGGGGCACTGGTGGGAACTGATAGGTGGCACTTGTGGGCACTGGTAGGCTGCACTGATGTGCACCTGTAGATGGCACTAGAGGGCACTGCATAGCAGCAGTGCCTCTCCATGTGCGGGACCGATGTCCCTCTCTCTGTAGCCGGTGATCTGCTTTTTTTTTTAAAAAAAAGCAGATTACCGATCCCTTGTTTACATCACGTGATCAGTTTTCATTGGCTGACAGCTGATCACGTGGTAAGGGGCCGGCCCCTTAGACTGATCTGTGATCAGCCAAGTCTCATTGACTCGGTGATCACAGAGCACGCTGCGTGCGCCACGCAGGGACGTGCAAGCAGCTCGTGCACGGGAGGACGTCCAGGGACGCCCTCCCGGCAATTCAGGTCCGTGCTGTAGCCATCTTTTGGCTATAGTGCGGATCTGTAGTGGTTAAAATAAAAGGACCAACTTCCCAATAGGGAACCATCCAGACCCAGTGTGAGTAAGTCACCATAAAGACCGCATGCTAGTCAACATAGTCAAGACACATATATTTCATGATTTTATGTTATAGACCATCACAAAGTAGCACATAATTGTGAAGTGGAAGGAAAATGATAAATGTTTTTCAACATTTTTTACAAATAAATATGTGAAAAGTGTGGGGTACATTTGTATTCAGCTCCCCTGAGTCAATACTTTGTAGAACCGCCTTTTGCTGCAATTACAGCTGCAAGTCTTTTTGGAGATGTCTCTACCAGCTTTGCACTAGACATGTACAATTCATTTTGTTCCAAATTACTTTTTTAACGAATTTCGACAAATTTGTTAATTCGAAAACCCGTTTAGCAAATTTTTAGGGATGTTCATAAATTCGAAAATATCAGCGAAAAATTTGAAAACCCAAAAACCTAACTAATAATAACTTAACTATTACTAACTATTAAATTTTAGATATTGGAATTTCCTTTCAAATGTGGCTGTTAGTGAACATAATAAATACAAATTTATCCAAAGTTAAGAATTATCTGAAATAACAAATGCCGTATCTAAACAAATGTAACATAACAAATTAATAATAATAGATAACAATAATAATAATAACTTTTTATTATTATGGCCTCATACACACGGACGTTTTTTGACGCTGGCGTTTTCTGGCGTTTTTTGCAGCTCTCCTTGTTAGTTGATGGCCCCATAAAAACGTCTGCGTTTTTGAGCTGTAGGTGGCGTCGGCGTTAGTGAGCAGAAAGTAGAACCCATGGCCATCGCGTTCTGAGGCTGTAACGTTTTGACGTTTTTTGACGCCGACGCCACAAAACGCCAACAAACGCCACCTAATATTGTACCGGCGTTTTCCGGCGTTTTTTGACGCCGACGTTTTTAGGTTGAAAAATAGCAGAGGGATGATTTTTTTTAAAAAACATCTATTGACGCCGACGCTCACTAACGCTCAAAAACGGCAATGCATAACGCCGAAAAACGTCGACTTTTTTTCCTTGACGTCGGACCCGACGTTTTGTTTATTTTTTTAGATACGCCCGTGTGTATGAGGCCTATTTATTATTAATTCCTTCTGTTCCATTTGTTTAGATGCGGCATTCATTATTTCGGATAATTCGTAACTTCGGATAAATTCGTATTCGTTAAGTTCACTAACAGCCAAATTTGAAAGGAAATTCCAATACCTATAATTTAATAGTTAGTTATTATTAGTTAGTTAGATATTATTTCAAATTTTTGGATTTTTGTTCTTTCGAATTTTCTGATTTTCTTTCTTATTTTCAGATTTTCGAATTTTCGGAATTTGCGAATTTACGAATTTACGAATATACAAATGTGCAAATTTACGAATGTACGAATATACGAATTGCGATCATAACTAATTACCCGAAAAACGGAAGAAAAAACCTAATGAAAGGAAAATAGACAAATTTTTTGGCAGTCCACATGTTTGCTTTGCACATCTAGAGAGTTAAATTTTTGCCCATTCTTTGCAAAATAGCTCAAGCTCTGTCAGATTGGATGGAGAGCGTCTGTGAACAGCAATTTTCAAGTCTTGCCACAGATTTTCAATTGAATTTAGGTCTGGACTTTGACTGGGCCACTCTAACACATGAATATGATCTAAACCATCCAATTGTAGCTCTGGCTGTATGTTTAGGGTTGTTGTTGTGTTGGAAGGTGAACCCTTTGCCCCAGTCTCAAATGTTTTGCAGACTCTAACAGGTTTTCTTCTAAGATTGCTTTGCATTTGGCTCCATCCATCTTCCCATCAAATCTGACCAGCTTCCCTGTCCCTGCTGAAGATAAGCATCCCCACAAAATGATGCTGCCACCACCATGTTTCACAGTGGGGATAGTGTGTTCAGTGTTAGTTTTCCACCACACATAGCATTTTGCTTTTTGGCCAAAAAGTTCAATTTTGGTCTCATCTAACCAGGGCATCTTCTTCCACATGTTTGCTGTGTCCCCCACATGGCTTCTCACAAACTCCAAACTTGACTTCTGATTACTTTCTTTCAAAAATGGCTTTCTTCTTGCCAATCTTCCATAAAGGCCAGATTTGTGGAGTGCACGACTAATAGTTGTCCTGTGGATTCTCCCACCTGAGTTGCGGATCTCTGCAGCTCCTCCAGAGGTACCATGGACCTCTTGGCTGCTTCTCTGATGAATGCTTTCCTTGCCAGCCTGTTAGTTTAGGTGGACGGCCATGTCTTGGTAGGTTTGCAGTTGTGCCATACTCTTTCCATTTTCAGATGATGGATTGAACAGTGCTCCGTGAGATGTTAAAAGCTTGGGATCATTTTTTATAACCTAACACTGCTTTAAACGTATCCACAACTTTATCACTGACCTGTCTGGTGTGTTCCTTGGCTTTCATGATGCGGTTTGTTCACCAGAGTTCTCCATTAAACCTTTGAGGGCTTCACAGAACAGCTGTATTTATGCTGAGATTAAATTACACACAGGTGGTCTTTATTTACTAATTAGGTGACTCCTGAAGGCAATTGGTTCAACTAGATTTTAGTTAGGGGTATCAGAGTAAAGGGGGCTGAATACAAATGCATGCCACACTTTTCAGATATTTATTTGTAACAAATTTTATTTGATCATTTTCCTTCCACTTCACAATTATGTGCCACTTTGTGTTGGTCTATCACATAAAATCCCAACAAAATACATTTATGTTTTTGGTTGTAACATGAAAAATATGGAAAATTTCAAGAGGTATGAATACTTTTTCAAGGCACTGTATAGCACACACAGTCTGGGCTTCTCTCCCGCTCTAGATATGTGTCATATTATAGATCTCTCAACGCGTTTCGTGAATCCTAGTTCACTTCATCAGGAGAAAACATGGCTGACTGATTGTAAACCATATTGTAGAAAGAAGTAAATATATAAAGGCAGCCGCTGGATAAATGAGAACCAACATCAGAGGCCTGTCCCCGAAGCTGAGAGGAGAGGACCAAGACATAAAACACCCAGGCCAAAGGAGCTCCTTTTTGGTTTGGATGGAAATGTTGGGGATCATATATGTTCTGTATTATTTGAAGTCTGCCTTTCTTTGCTGGCCTTGTTGGACTGGGTGTGTTGTGTCTCGGCCCTCTCCCCTCGGCTCCCAGGACATGCTTCTGACATTGGACCTCATCCATCCAGCTATCTAAAATATTGTTTACATTCCATCAGCCAAATTTTCTCCTGATTAAGTGAACTAGGATTCAGGAAACATGTTGAGAGATCTATGCTACAACCCACTTACTCTTCTTACATTTATTACTTGGCAGGGGTAATTGGTATACCTTTACAGACAAATATGTGAATGATACTCCAATTGTGTTTTTATTGTTGCACATTATGTATCACCTAGAATGTAGTTTTGTTAAAACATATACATTTATTAAATAAAATACAGTTTATTTTAAACCATTTTTGATCTGTTTTTGTCATACCTCATAAAAGTTCAGTGGGTTTGATTCTCGACGCATTTTGAAATATTTTAGGGGTGGGGATATGCCACTTTGAGCTTCTCACAGTGTGCATTAAAATCTGCAGCAAGCCAGATAGAGCCCACCTCATTTTCTGTCTGGAGGGCATCCAGCATACATCTAGTACTTTACTCCCCGAGCCTCATTTCCCATTCCTATCCCTTTCATTAATTGAATTTCAGTTCTCCTAAACGTGAAGGCTCAGCATCACATGTGAGCATTAAATGGAGCGTTTTGAAAGCAAATGTATCCAACCTAAGAATGCTCACTTTTCAAGAACGAGACCCACCCATGAAGACATGTTGATATCTGCATAACTGTTCCCAAGAGCCAACCCACTGCTTGCATCAAGACTTAGAACTCTTGAAAGGAGTATTGATGCAGGGTGCTGTGATGTTCTCAGGAAGCAATGTACACAATCCCGCCAGTCCCTCTGATCTGCATACATTGCATAGAATAGCACAAGGACCCAGTGATGATAAAACTGGGTCTAGCATAAGATATGTAATGAAGAACCTTTTTATTTAAAAAAAAAAAGTAATTTGTTTGTTAGTGATGTGGGGAGGGAAGAATGAGGGATGAAAAAATATAATCAGATTAAACTTCAGCTTTGAAGGTGCACTCCACTGAAAATTGAAGATCAAACTTTGAAACACATGCATGCTGACTGCCTGCTTTGTAATTATGTTGTTCATGTAGATATTTCTGTGTTTCACCAATGTATCCTGCTTGCTTTTGCCGGTGTCACCACTGGTGATGCATCTTTGCTGCCTCTCACACACAGAAACCTAATGTTAGGAAAAATTGCGGTTTTAAGACATCGCTTACATCTACCAATCGTTGCAAATCTATGTTGGAAGTTTATATGTGTTTAATGTTGCAGGGGCCAGGTAAAAAATAACAAGACACAGACACAAGCACAAAATGTATGTTTTATTTTTTTTATTTCAGGTACTTATATAGCGCTGTCAATTTACGCAGCGCTTCACATATATAATGTACATTCCCATCAGTCCCTACCCTCAAAGAGCTTACAATCTAAGGTCCCTAACTCACATTCATACATATACTAGGGCCAATTTAGACAGGATCTAATTTACCTACCAGCATGTCTTTGGAGTGTGGGAGGAAACCAAAGTACCCGGAGGAAACCCACACAGGCACAGGGAAAACATGCAAACTCCAGGTAGGTAGTGTTGAGGTTGGGATTGGAACCAGCGACCCTTTTGCTGCCAGGCGAAAGTGGCTAACCACTACACCACTGTGCTGCCAATTCAGAAAGTATACCTCTATCTCCTCTTTACTGATTCTTAATAGAGATGTGGGTGTCCATTCTGTATGGATCACATTAAATTCAAATGAAAGTGTTGGAAAAGCCGCAATAACTGAAATGTTGGATTTTCCATCACTTTACTCTATATAGAGAGGGTGAATCTCCCCAACGGGAACACAGACAGGAATAAAAGCCTGACAGAAGTTTTAACCTTCCACTCTCTAACTAAAATACAAAATTCTTTGCTGGATTTTCCATTAAAATAATTATTAAGTTCATCACTTGAAAAGCCCCTCCTTTATTTGATTAACTTGTGTTTTCTTGCTTGGATTCCATTTTGTAGAACGGCACATCCTCTTTGATTATTAACTTGAAGTTTGTCTTTAAAGAGGTTGTTTACTGAGGAAAAAAAAAAACCTGCAAGACAAAGTCATAATGTGCTAGTATGCTTTGCATTATTTGCATGCGTGTGGAAGCCTTTGATTTCAGCAAGGAGCTCTGAAGTTCCGGCACAGTAAGCCGGACCTTCAGACCTCATGCGCTCTGAAGTCAGCGGCTGCATGCAGGGTGAGTATCTCCTAAACCTTACAGGTTTAGGAGATATTAATTTTACCTACAAGTAAACCTTATTATAGTATTACCTGTAGGTAAAAGTCACAAAGCAGGCTTTACAACTGCTTTAAAGTCCCCAAATAAATATTTGTTCTTCAGTGGCTGCTCTATCTTGAGCAAACAAGGAGCTGAACTGTCAGAGTCCAGGTATGTGTGCTACAGCGTTTATACAGGTGTTACCCCAACAGTAGACGTGCGGTTTGTTTCGTTCTGAATTGAAATTCTGACAAATTTTTCATTATTCGGAAATTTGGATATAGAATAGAGAGATATATTTCCGAAAAGAATAAAATAGAATATAAACATAAAGGAAAATAATAGAATATAATAGAGTAAAACAGAAAATAATACAAACTAAAGGAACTGAATACAATAGAATAGAAAATAAAGCAATAGAAAAAATATGACCATCTTCTGAAATTCAAATTACAAATAGAATAAATACAAATTTAAATACAATAGAAAAGAATAGAATAGAATATCCCAAAATTTGAATAGAAAAAATCGAATAGAATAGAAAAGAATAGAATAGAATAGAAAATAATAGAATAGACTAGAATAGAAAATAATAGACTATAAAAAAACAATAGAATAGAAAGAATATAACCATCTTCTGAAATTCTAATTTCGAATAGAATTAAATTTTAATAGAATAGAAAAAAATAGATAAAAAAGAATAGAATAGAATAAACAATGCAAAAGAATAGAAAAGAATATAACCTTTTTCCAAAATTCTCATATTGAATAAGATACATGTGAATAGAAAATAATAGAATATAATAAAAATAAAAAGAATAGAATGGAAAAAAACAACAGAATATAATAGAATATAACCATCTTCCAAAATTCTAATTTCGAATAGAATAAATTAGATTTAAAATGGAGTTTGATTCGATTTAGAATGGAATTCAAATTTCCGAATTCGGTCTAATTGAGTTCAATTCAACCAACTTTGGAATAATCAGATTGATTCAAATTTGAATAAACAAAACAAACTCCGAAAACAAATTAAACAAATAAAACAAATGTACAGTATCTTACAAAACTGAGTACACCCCTCCACATTTTTGTAAATATTTTATTATATCTTTTCATGTGACAACACTGAAGAAATGAAACTTTGCTATGTAAAGTAGTGAGTGTACAGCTTATATAACTAGCTAGACCGCCAAAAAGTCTCACATATTTAGTATCCGCGTACTCAGGAGAAGCAGCAGAATGTATTTTGGGGTGTAATTTCACATACAGTATCTCATAAAAGAGAGTACACCCCTCACATTTTGGTAAATATTTTATTATATCTTTTCATGTAACAACACTGAAGAAATGACACTTTGCTACAATGTAAAGTAGTGAGTGTACAGCTTGTATAACAGTGTAAATTTGCTGCCCCCTCAACATAACTCAACACACAGCCATTAATGTCTAAACCGCTGGCAACAAAAGTGAGTAAACCCCTAAGTGAAAATGTCCAAATTGGGACCAATTAGCCATTTTCCCTCCCCGGTGTCATGTGACTTGTTAGTGTTACAAGGTCTCAGGTGTGAATGGGGAGCAGGTGTGTTAAATTTGGTGTTATCGCTCTCACTTTCTCATACTGGTCACTGGTAGTTCAACATGGCACCTCATGGCAAAGAACTCTCTGAGGATCTGAAAAAAAGAATTGTTGCTCTACATAAAGATGGCCTAGGCTATAAGAAGATTGCCAAGACCCTGGAACTGAGCTGAAGCACAGTGGCCAAGACTATACAGCAGTTTAACAGGACAGGTTCCACTCAGCACAGGCCTTGCCATGTTTGACAAAAGAAGTTGAGTGCACATGCTCATCATCATATCCAGAGGTTGTCTTTGGGAAATAGACGTATGAGTGCTGCCAGCATTTCTGCAGAGGTTGAAGGGGTGGGGGGTCAGCCTGTCCGTGCTCAGATCATACGCTGCACACTGCATCAAATTGGTCTGCATGGCTGTCGTCCCAGAAGGAAGCCTCATCTAAAGATGATGCTCAAGAAAGCCTGCAAACAGTTTGCTGAAGACAAGCAGACTAAGAACATGGATTACTGGAACCATGACCTGTGTTCTGATGAGACCAAGATAAACTTATTTGATTCAGATGATGTCTTGCCTACAGTCAAGCATAGTGGCGGGAGTTTCATGGTCTGGGGCTGCATGAGTGCTGCTGGCACTGGGAAGCTACAGTTCATTGAGGGAACCATGAATGCCAACATGTACTGTGACATACTCAAGCAGAGCATGATCCCCTCTCTTTGAAGACTGGGCCGCAGGGCAGCATTCCAACTTGATAACGACCCCAAACACACCTCCAAGAGAGCCACTGCCTTGCTAAAGAAGCTGAGGGTAAGGTAATGGACTGGATGAAAAAAGTGTTTACAAAATGTGAATATATTAAAATAAATAAACACGTCAAAACCATTTAAAATGTTTCCTGCGTCCAAGCACACATGAATACATATATTGTGAATGGTTATACCATAAAATGAGACATTTCAAGAGATATAAGAAGCAGCTGAGTGATTCCATCTAGCTGTTATATATCATAATACTACATATCATCAAGGGTCAGTCCAGCTGATTCTGTTTTGATATATAGGGAGTTCAATTACTTGACAGTTTCTTATGTCTCTGTGGGAATCTGTTGGTGAGATCTCTCTATATTTCTGCTGTGACTCACTATTAGATTTTTTTAATTTATTCTATATTTTGAAAAATACAGTAGGAGAACAGCAGGGACATATAGTGGTGGGCATGATCACATTCATAACTCTCATGTGGACAGGAGCAGATCCAGAAACTATTGCAGAGAGATTTTGAAGTTGGAACACCCAAGATAAGCAGCCAAGATACCATCTATAACAAAAATGTCACTTTTAATTGGAATGACTATATAATTATAATTTCAATAGTAAAAAAAATACTTGTCCTTGCTCCACTGATTTTTTTTTTTTTTACTTGTTTTTACTTTTAATTTCCGTTTTTGTTGCACACTGAAACAAATTTGGAAACAACACTTTTTTGTTGTTGTTTCAATTTACCAAATAGACCAGGGATATGCAATTAGCGGACCTCCAGCTGTTGCAAAACTACAAGTCCCATCATGCCTCTGCCTCTGGGTGTCATGCTTGTGGCTATAAGAGTGTTCCTATGCCTAATGGGACTTGTAGTTCTGCAACAGCTGGAGGTCCGCTAATTGCATATTCCTGAAATAGAACATTTGTTAACTGTACAGTCCGCAGTAAATTCACATCATCGTCTACAAAATTACATCTCGCTGTAATATGCAAATGTTGACTATCTGAGTCATTTATTATCATTGCTGTTGTTCATTCATGAGACACTATCACCATCAACCTACTATTAATCTCTGCTCTGTGTAATGCTGAGTGCTTTGTGGAGGACTTTAAAAGCTTGGATAAGCATTATCGATTTCTTTTTTTATATATATATAACAGACTGCTTTGTTCTGTATTCATATTTATTACATGCTAATGCTCATACTGCAATGTTTAGCTGCTTTCTGTACAGTTCTTTATTATTAATTATATTCAATCATATCTAGTCTGGTTTAAAGAAGAACTTTGGTCTCCTTAAAAACAAAACATTTTAACCACTTCATCCCTGGAAGGATTTCCTATGTTAGAACCAGAGCACTTTTTGCGATTCGGCACTGCGTCGCTTTAACTGACAATTGCGCAGTCGTGCGACGTTGTACCCAAACTAAATTTGCGTCCTTTGTTTCCCTCAAATAGAGCTTTCTTTTGGTGGTATTTGATCGCCGCTGCGTCATTTCTGATCACCACTATAAACAAAAAAATAGCGACAATTTTGCAAAAAAAGCAATATTTCTTACTTTTTGCTAAAAATACAAATCCAAAAAAAATATATAAAAAAAAAACGTATCCATCGGTTTTGGCCGATTTATATTTTTCCTCATATTTTTGGTAAAAAAAAAAAAATCGCAATCAGCGTTTATTGATTTGTTTGCGCAAAAGTTGCCGCATTTACACACCATGAGAATTCATTTATGGGGTTTTTACAATTTTTTTTTTTTACTAGTAATGGTGGCGATCTGCGATTTTTATCGGGACTTTGATATTGGGGCAGACATGTTTGACATTTTTTACACTTTTTTTTTGGGACCAATGACATTTACACAGCGATCCGAAATTTAAATATCCACTGATTACTGTGTAAATGTCATTGGCAGTTAAGGGGTTAACCTGGGGGGGCGATCTAGGGGTTAACTGTGTTCCCTGGATGTGTTCTACCTGTGAGGGGGCTGGCCTGTCAAGGGCACCAGAGATCTAACTGATCCCGAGTAATGGGATCAGTAGATCTCTGACATGCTGCCTGACAGAGCGGGGAACCGCCATGTTTACATCGGCAGTTCCCCGTTTTTCTTCTCTGTCAAGCAATCGCGGCTCGCAGATCGAGTCTGCCCGAACTCTGCAGAGTGCGGCGGGCACAAGAGCGCGCTGGTGCACTCCCGCCCGCTACTGCGCACATGCGAGCCGCCATTTATAGACTGCGATTTGCGCTACAGAGCCACACTGCAGCAGTAAATGTACGCAAGCTGGTCGGGAAGGGGGGTGATTTTTTTTTTCAGAAATGCCATTGTGCGCACTAAAAAAAAATGAGCATATTTGTGTATTTAAAAAAAATTGCTTTGCTGAACATTTGTGCCATAATCATTTGACATACAAAAACAATTATGCTATACTATAATTTCATGAACCCTGTGCTTTAGAAAAGGTATGGTTTTTCAGGTGTTTACTGAGTTTTCAGATCCATACTATGTGTTGTACTCTGCACATGAAAAATGCCAACATTGGTCTGGGAGCTAAATAGCTGAACCTGAACATGTTACTTTACACTGAGTGTACAAAGTACAGGTTCATTTTGGGACCCGCTCAGTTATGATATGTCTAGAAGGAACTAGAATGTCTAGGAATTAGAATTTGAGTTCAACAGCCTTTAATGGTCTCCATTCAGCTATTTAATAAGTTGAGTTATGGTTTGTTTTTTAATGAGCCTTATAGAGCCTGATATAAGGTCAGAGCATATGACATTATCAGATATTAACTCAGAATTCCTTTACATTTCTGCTTCCAGATCATTCTGATAAACCATTTTAATTTAAAAAAATCAGGTCCTTGATGCTCAGACGAGATGAGTCATGGCTGTGCTGCCTACACGGATGACATTAAGTTTAAAGTATAACCCCACATTCTAGAAAAAAAATAGCGAATACTATAGCATATACAATTGCTACACAAGCCAAAATGGAGCTGTCTCTCGAATCGCCGTAAATAGACGGTGATTTACGGCCAGTTAACTAGGGGGCGCAAGCACGTCGGCGTGCACTCGCGTCCGCCACAGTCAGGAGGAGTGTGCCCGCAGCTTGGGCGGACCTGATGTCTGCCAGCGAGCCGCGATGAGCTGACAGAGGGAAAGAACGGGGAACCGCCGAAGTAAACACGGCGGTTCCCCATTCTGACAGGGGGCATGACAGAGATCTACTGATCCCTGTCACTGGGATCAGTTCAATCTCTGGTGCCCCTGACAGCCCAGCCCCCATACAGTAAGAACACGCCTAGGGAACACAGTTAACCCCTAGAGCTCCCCCTGCAGGTTAACCCTTCACTGCCAATGGCATTTATACAGTAATCAGTGCATTTTGATAGCACTGATCGCTGTATAATTGCCAATGGTCCCAAAAAATTGTCAAAATGGTCCGACATGTCCGCTGCAAATTCGCAGTACCACCAAAAATCACAGATCGCCGCCATTACTTGTAAAAAATAAACAAAAAATAAAAACCACAGAAATTAATTCTCATCATCCGTAAATGCAGCAACTTTTGCGTAAACATAAACGCCGATTGAGATTTTTTTAACCAAAAATATGAGGAAGAATATAAATTGGCCAAAACCGATGAAAAAAAAAGATTTTTTTACAATGTTTTTTTTTGGATTTGTATTTTAGCAAACAGTAAGAAAAACTTTTTTTTTTTTTGCAAAATTGTTACTCTTTTTTATATTTATAGCAGCGATCAGAAATGACGCAGAGGGGATCAAATACCACCAAAAGAAAGCTCTATTTGTGGGAAAAAAAGGACGCAAATTTAGTTTGGGTACAACGTCACACGACCGTACAATTGTCAGTTAAAGCGACGCAGTGCCAAATCGCAAAACGTGCTCTGGTCCTACAGTGGGAAATCCTTCCGGGGGTGAAGTGGTTAAGGAGGAATCCGAATAAAATCATTCAAGACTTCACATGTCCACCCCAAAGATTAAAGACCTTTCTGGTAAACCTTCTTTAGTTTAAAGCGGAGTTCCACTCAAAAGTGAAACTTCTGCTTTAAGACCTCCTCCCCAGCTCCTGATGGCAAAACTGAGCTTTTGGGGAGGAGGGGGCGGGGGTGCGGATACACGATTTTTATGGGTACTTACGTTCTGGTCACCTTAGGTGATCAGAAGTGGAAGGTCTCCTTCCCCCTCCCTCCCGAAGTCTTCTGGGACACAGGACAGGTCCTAGAAGACTTGGGACCAATCACAAAGCACAGCGCCGTTCACGTCCGGCCGTGAAGCCACTTCCTGTCACGGTCGGGTGCCCACAGTACCAATGACGGCGTCGCCGAGGGGAGGGTCAGAGATCCGAGGCTCATGCTGGCCGTATCGCTGGACTGGGGGACAGGTAAGTGTCTTTTTTATTAAAAGTCAGCAGCTACACTTTTTGTAGCTGCTGACTGTTAAACTTAAAATACAGTGGAACTCTGCTTTAACCTCTTGCTTACTGGGCACTTAAACCCTGCCTCCTGCCCAGACCAATTTTCGGATTTCAGCGATGTTGCATTTTGAATGACAATTGCGCGGCCGTGCGACGTTGTACCCAAACAAAACATTTAGCATTTTTTCCCCACAAATAGAGCTTTCTTTTTTTTGTACTATAAACAAAGAGTGGCAATTTTGAAAAAAGAACAATATTTTGGACTTTTGCTATAATGCAAATCCAAAAAAATATATATATAAAAAAAATTATTCATCAGTTTTGGCCAATATATATTCTTCTACATATTTTTGGTAAAAAAAAAAATCTAAATCGGCGTATATTGATTGGTTTGCGCAAAAGTTACCGCGTCTACAAACTATGGGAATTGATTTATGGCGTTTTTATTATCTTATTTTTTTACTAGGCGATCTGCGATTTTTATAAGGACTTTGATATTGAGGCAGACATGTCGGACATTTTTGACACTTTTTTGGGACCAATGACATTTATACAGCCATCAGAAATTTAAATGTCCACTGATTACTGTATAAATGTCATTGGCAGTTAAGGGATTAACGCTAAGGGGGCAGTAAAGGGGTTATCTGTGTTCCCTGCATGTGTTCTAACTGTGTGGGGGCGGGGCTGGCAGGGACATAACAGATCTAACTGATCCCAGCGACAGGGATCAGTACATCTGTTATGTCCCCACTCACAGAACAGAGAACTGCCGTGTTTACATCGGCGGTTCCCCGTTCTGCAGCTCTGACAGGCAATTGCGGGTCACGAGCGGACATCGAGTCCGTCCGACCCACGGGTACGACCACGCGCGCCGCCGCCTGGTGCGCACCGGGAGCGTGCAAAGGGGCGGACGTTGACCCAGCAATTGAGATCCACACTGAAACTGTCTTTCGGCTATATCGCGGATCTCTAGTGGTTAATTACCCACCAGGGCATTTTTTTTTGCTATTTAGCACCAAGCTAAAATTCCTTGATCAAGTAACACTGTACCCAAATGAAATTTATATAATTTTTTTCACACAAATAGAGCTTTCTTTTGGTGGTGTTTGATCACCTCTGCGGTTTTTATGTTTTTTTTTTTTATAAATGGAAAAATATTGCACGATTTGAAAAAAAAATAAACATTTTTCTTAGTTTCAGTTTTAAAATTTTGCAAACAATCTTTCTTCATAAATTTAGGCCATGTAGTCTGCTACATTTCTTTGTTAAAATAACCCAAATAAGTGTATATTATTTAGTCTGTGTGAAAGGTACAAACTATTGTATATACTGTATATTTGAAAATGTATCAGTCCTGATGTACTTACTGCCTACCTCATTTCTTGGGACTCTTAAATGTCAGGAAAGTATAAATACCCCACAAATTACCCCTTTTTGGAAAGTAGACCGTCCAAAGTATTTAGTAAGAGGCACGACAAGTTTTTTAGTTGTGATTTTTTGGAAAATGAAGACATTACATAAATTTTTTTTCACATTTTTTTTTTCTTTTTTTTTACATCATTGTACATGTTGCATATTTACAGTGCTAGCAATATAATGCATTTATGAAACTAAAACAGGTCATATTACAAGTGTATATTTTCTGAAGTATGTGTTTTTATTTTTTACAACTGTGTATTTTTAAGTAATCATCAAAACTGCATGATGTTTGCAAACAGCTGAGTTTTCAGCTGTCCTAGTGATATAAATCTCCCACAGGAGGCTACCTCCTATGTGCATTTTCTGACACCTTTAAAATGGATGTTGACCACTCATCTTGTCTATTGAAAAGCTGCCCACATGACATTGAGGCATAGCACTGCTGCTGCAAAGGAATAAAATGTTCTCTTATTCACCTTTCACAATGCATTTTATTGATCAGTTATTGCTACAAGTACAGTACTTAGCAGCTGTACATCAACAATTTTCTAAGCATCTTTACTGCATGTTCCTATATGTTCAACACATTATTGTGGTGAGAAGTCTAAACGGATTATTTAACTAGTGTAAAAGGATTTCACATTTGTTGTCTATTCAATAATAGTTTTTTACAGTCTCTAAGCTATAGCCATGATAACCATTTCTTTTTTTTTTTTACAGGAAAAATCCACAGCACAAGCTGGAATACAAGCATACTAAACCACCAGGTAAGTTTTTACCAACATGTAGTTTAATTAGTTTATCTATTTATTTCTTTACATAAATCATTACAAAATACCTTTTCTATTAGTCTTTGTCCCAGTTTATAGTTTAATGCATGTATTTCTGTCCCCCAAACATTTATTGACTCTGTAGTTCAATGTAGGCATTGGAAAACAATAGCAATGGGTAGTGCTAGGGACATAGACTTTTTGTAAAAAAGCCAAGTGCATGTTGTCCCCAAGCCCATTCAAAACAAAGTAGGGTTGCACCGATACCGACACTAGTATCAGTAGCGGTGCCGATACCATATTTGCATAAGTTCTTGTACAAATGCTCCGATGCCTAATCCGATACCTCCCAGAAGTCAGTGGGCAGAGAGAAGACAGAGGGAGTCAGCGCTCCGTCAGCATCCAACAACACGCTAAAGGACGTTGTGATGTGTAATGGAGGTGTGGGGGGGAACAGCATACACATGGAGAGTAGGAGTGCTCACACAAGCTTTATTGAAGGGAGAAAGGTTAACCTGCAGCCAGGCGAAAGGAATTACCGACAGTCAGGGGCTAAGAGTCTGTTCGGGCACACAGGGGAGAGGCAGAGTTCTGGTAACAGGAAGTCCGTTTGGGCACACAGGGGGGGGAGGCAAAGTTCTGGTAACAGCAGAGTTGGCAGCACAGGGTTAATCCTTGTCGGGCAAGCAGACCTGGTGGTTGGTGGGGGAAGCAAGAAGATTGGTCTGGGGTCTCTGGCCACAGCCCCGGACCACACAGACTAACAGAACATGGGGTGAGAGGAGCCAGGGGAGAACAATATTGCGGCCCCACTCCGGCACTTTTAGAAGCCGGGCTGGGTGCACGCTTGTCTCCAGGCAACCTTCCACATTGGATTGCTGTGGTGACAAGCCAGACTCCCCCACTTATTTTTGTGACGGCTGTCTAAAATTGAATTTTTAATCACAAGTCCTTTCACTTCAGTATATCCTCTCACTTCCTGTTGAATTTACAGTGGAGGAAGTGAAGGGAAATCTCTGTAATACACAGAAGACAAAAAATAGCTGACAGCTGTTTTAACTTTCCCCCTTCTCTATCCAAAATAAAATAAGTTTTTAGATTTAGCTTTAGGTATACATCAATGTGGAAATATTGAAGATTTTGATTTCTATAAATTGACACAGACATTGTTCTATTTCCTGTTTGGAAATGCAGCAATATGCAGACTTAAAATACAGCTTGCTGTTAAATTGATTTACATTAGAAAGAAGTCATCTTGCTATGCAAGACTTGCTTATTTATTGCTAATGGCACAAGACAAACTCTGATGTCCTATTCTCTGCAAGCAAATTCCAGGTTTCCTGAAGCGATAAAGTGCCAGGGCCAAGTGTTAAATCTTCACATTCAAAGTTAATTTAATCCAGCTGTTTAAAATAATTAACTATCTCATTATCAGTAACATATCCAGAGAACAATTTTCTCAAGGACATTTTATGGATTACAACTATCAAATATATCTGCTTCATCTATAATTGAACACTGTTAAGGTTTCTAACATAATGAATGAGTCCTTCCTTGAGTACATTTTCAGGAACAGCATAATACAATGGGTATAGAAAAGAATCGCACCCCTTTAAAATAATCACATTTTGTTGCTTTGCAGCCAGAATTGAAAACAGACACCATTTTTGTTTTGTCCAGCTGTATTTACTAGTGCAACTTATAACATCCAAGTTAAAGATATAACTCCCAACATGCCAGAATAAAAAGGATCAACCCCCCCCCCCTTATGTCAGTATTTTGTTTGACCGCCTTTTGCTTTAACCACAGCCTTGACTCTGTTGGGATTTATCTCTAATAACTTTGCAATATTTGCCCACTCTTCTTTGCAGAGCTGCTCAAGTTCAGTTAAATTTGATGGTGACTGACTGTGGACTTTGTGAATTGGCTCCTGCTGCTGTCAATCAAATTCAGCCAGCCAACGAGAATAGAAAGGGGACGGGCTAGGCTGCAGCTCCATGTCTGAATGGACACAGGGAGCTGTGACTCAGCTCGGGTGCCCCCATAGCAAGCTGCTTGCTGTGGGGGCACCCAACAGGAGGGAAGGGCCAGGAGCTCCAGCCAGGGACCCCAGAAGAGGAGGATCTGGGCTGCTCTGTGCATATCCACTGCACAGAGGAGGTAGGTATAACATGTTTGTTCTTTTTAGTAAAAAAAAACAAAAAACGAGACTTTACAATCACTTTAGATCTGGGCTTTGACTAAGCCATGCAAGGGCATTCGCACTTACCAATATTGAGATAACCACAGCAGACACACCTGCTTGATTTCAAATTGATGTGAGTTAATGCAAAAACATATGGCAGACATTATGCTACTAAACCTTGCTATCCATTTGTTTAAAATATAGAATAAACTTTAATATTGGTAATCCTAATGTTCGACTGCCTGGGTCAGCCCCAGTGTTTCAGGATAGTGCACATTGGCCTAAAAGTGATTGTAAACAATCCCCTTGTAAAACAACCCATTCAGTTTAAAATAGAAATAAAAGGCAAAACATTTTTGTATATATATATTTCACACATAGCTAGAAATACAAAGAGAACAGGATACTTTCTCATACAAGTACATGGTACAGCAAGCACATATCAGGAATATAAAGAGTGTATGTGTTGGTAGGGGAATCATGCATATTTCTTTCCTGCAACCTGTGCACCGGCCTTACACCACTTATTGATAGGAATCAATAGTAACTTGTTTTGTATAGCTAATCATTTGATTTTCCTGCAATGTACTGTAATCTGCTGTAGAGTCTGATTGATGTTTATAGACAGAAAGTACTATATGGGGTTGATTTTGGTCAGATATACACTATAAGAAAGTGGAAGTGTATCAAAGTAGTAGCTGAATTATCAGTCTGCTGATCGGTGGCCAGAGACAGTTTTCAGGTGTGCTGCACAGTCAAAGACAGTGCAAGATCCCCTTAGGGCTCTTAAGCAGAGTGGATGTACCACTTTGGGATCTTGGTTAATATATGGCATTTCTCCATGTATTAAAAAGCTAATTCAGCTACTACTTTGAAACACTTCCACTTTCTTACGGTGTATATCTGACCAAGATTACTGATTGATTGGACCACCTGATTACATCTCTTCAATCCACCCCCTATTGCATCTACTGATTTATACTATCTGGGGTGTGCTGGGATTCGACGACAGGGGTTTGGGTCGCCCGTGGGCCCTTTCTCCCTCACTTTTGGTGGAGCCTTTGATGAGCATTTTCCATCTCAGTTGGACGGTACAGAATATGCCGCAGCAGCATTTGTCTCCTGTTTTTAACCAATTGAGATAAAAAAAAAAAAACCTTATATAGTATTATTGATACTTCTTAAACGATATTAATTGCATTACTACTACTTCCCTTGATGAAGAGGAACAACACATAACCTCAAAACACGTTGGGTAGCACTCCGCTTTACTTCTGTTGGAGTGTGTTGTGAAAATTGGTTTTCTTTGGTATTTGTACTACTATTATGACACTACTAATGTATTATTGTATTTATGTCTATGGGGTCTCTGTAACACCACTTTTTTTAGCTCTTTTAGCTTTTGTTAATAAAACATGAGAGACGTTTTATATACATCAAATCAAATGTCTCTGTGGAATTTATGCCCTATAAAGTCCCAATCAAGAGGGTTGTGTGCTAGAATGGACTAAAAAAACAAACAAAAAAAAAATGGAAGCTGATTGGCTACCGTGCACAGCTGTATTAGATTTTGCACTCTCCAGTTTTAGTAAATAACCCCCATATTTTAATTTGGCTCAGTGTTTAATGCATGTTTAATTATTGTTTAATGCAATGCATTGTAGCATTTCACTTGGCTTTTTTACAGTACTTGGACTAAAGAAAACTGAAAGAGTTGCCCACAGCAACCAGTAAGGTTGCAAAGCAAGGAGCCTGTTTGTGATGGGCAAAGCTAGCCTTTCATATAACAATATTACCAATAAATCTACAATCATCAAAAAGAAACAATCACACATAGTGTAAATTCTAACAGAATTCAACTACGTAGATTTTTTTTCCATGCTTCTTTTGTCAAACAATCATTTAGACCCCTTTCACACTGGGGCGCTTTACAGGTGCTATTGCACTAAAAATAGCACCTGTAAAGTGTCTCCCCCTTCAACCCAGTGTGTCCTTTCACACTGGGGCGGCTCAGGGCGGTGCGCTTGAAGGAGTAAAATTAAACTCCTGCAAGCATGATTTTTCAGGAATGTGGGGAGCGGTGTATTCACTGCTCCTCCCCCGCCCCTGCCATTAGATTGAATGGGCAGCGCTCCCGTATCGGCTGTACACCGCTCCGGGAGCGCCGAGCACTCCCACTTTTAACCCCTGTTTAACCCCTTCTGGGGGGGTTAAAAGTGCCGTGCTGCCGTCCGAATAGCGGCGCCATAGCGCTGCTATTACAGCGGGAGATCGCCGCTAAATTAGCGGAGGTTTACCACTGACGATCGGGCGGTGCCAGTGTGAAATGGGCCTTAGAGAGAAGCAAGATGGACCTTTAAGATGGCAACAAAAGACCTTTCTATAAAATCAGTATATTTTATCTTTTCCAAATGCGTTAAAAAACATCAAAAAAGGCAATAAAACAATCCTCCCTGTAGAACCCTCCCACAGCAATGAACGACACCTAACACATCAATAAAGTAAGTAATTTGCTGTATGTTAGACATAAAACAACTGAGGTGTCCGTGTCTTCCGTGGGTAGGCAGTCTTGCTATATCTCAATGCGTTTATTTAAGAGTTACCCGCTTCTTCAGGAGATAAGGGAAGCTAAAACGTAGCACATGAATATTATACAGTACAACATCAATAAGCATAATAAAAATAATAATATAAACATAGACACCTCAATTGTTATATGTCTAATATATGGAAAATATACTATCAATGTGTTAGGTGTCTGTTCATATCTGTGGAAGGGTCCTATAGGGAAGATTGTGTTTATTGCCTTTTGTTTTTGAAGTTTTTAACGCAATTGGAAAGAATAAAATATACTGATTTTATTGAGAAGTCTCTTGTTGGCGTCTTACGAGTCATTCTCGCTTGTCTCTTTTCCTCTAAATACACTATACAGGATGTTGGTGCCTTTTTGCAATCCTTTTTTTTTCCCTATAAACGAATTGTTTTTGATCAGTCTAGTTTTTATTGTTCTGGGTAAGGCCAGCATAGCCTACTAGTTTTTTTTTCTGCAGTCACATGATGCAGTTAGGTGATATAATACAGGCATCGGCTGAATATGCTCAGTGAATCAATAATGTCTACTGCCAACAGAATAGGTGAAAGTTTCAATTGCTAAATCAACAGTAAGAAAAAGGCACAAGAAAGAAAATACAGACCTTGTTTCTATGCAGACTTTCCTGCAAGGCATTGAGCCAGTCAAATGCAGTAAAAAATGTCAGAGAATTAAAATTTTAGTCATTAGAGAAAGTCCTTCTTCAAATAACAGACCTGAAATAATGGTTATGGGATCTGCTCATCATGAAAACGTCCTTGAACATTTTTTTTTCCCTTTTTTTATTTAGGCAGGCGGCTAAGGAAAAGAACTACAAAAAAAGGTATGTTTTGTGTCTGTATCATTTACTATTCTAAATTGTATGTATTATGGCAGGCATGCTGCTGTTCTATATTAACTGAAGAAGAGCCTCAGATTAAGGGCCTCTTCATACATATGACTGCCTTAATGCTTGCAAGTTAACCCCAGCTTTTTTGTGCACTGACGCACTTTGCATCAAGGCATCCCGTTTACTTTAAAGGGCTCTTACCATGCCTCTATGCGCAAGAAAATGCACCTGTACAATTTTTCCATTGCAGCACACCCCAACTCAGAGTATAAACATCTGTGTGTCTTGTTTGTACTGTATATGTGTTTTGGGGTGCCATTAGGAATGGATTGCGGGGCAATATATATATAGCATGTTGCAGTAATGCATTTCACCATAATGTCTAAACATAACTTCCTATGCTCCTATGATTATATTATTACTATTTAGATCTGTAAATATAACATATTTACATTTTTGCCTGTGCTCCTTCTGCGTTAAGATTAGTGTGAATTAGTGGAATTCTATTGTCTGTTTAACATTTAAAAATGACAAGGGTGGACACAATATAGAAGGTCTAGAACCTCTTTGATATATAAATACATTTAAATAAAAATCCAAATGTATAGTAGTGGCATTTAAAACAATGACTGATAGGAGTGAGATAGGTTAATTAAAATGTCTGTCCCACCTTTGAACAGGATCCTTCAGCAGGGGTGGGACCTGTGATCTTTAAGTAATTGTATTTTCATTTTTTTTTTACTTTAAAATGAACCTTTTTACAAGGTTATGGACATACAAGTATATACATATATATTATGAACAAGCTGTAAATAAGCTTCAAACAAGTCTTTACTGAGATATTTAGTTACTGGCATTGTGGAGCAACTCACCCTCAAAATTCCCAGCATAAAAACTGAAGTCCTCTCGGTTTCTCAGCTCCCCCTCCCAGTGATGACTCAGCAGCTTACTTGCCCCTGCTATTAGTGACATATTTAAAGGTAAATAGTGAACAAATTACAAATATGCCAATATAGTGTCATTCAAAAATTATATAATGTCAGTGTTAATCAAGGAGTAAGGTCCATGCAATAGTGAAAGCAAATCTTGTAGCTGTGACTGTCAGTGTTTAGAGATACATTTTCTTGTGTAATCCACCACCTGTCCACCTCATTACACATAAATATTTACCAAATCTATTGTGACCCCCAGAGTATGAGCAGTCAAGTTTCACTAAACACTCCTCCAGCCCAGGTTACATTCAGCAGACCATTCTCATAGGAGTCATGGGGAAAGCAAAAGAATTGTCAAAGGATCTGCAGGAAAAGGTAGTTGAACTGTATAAAACAGGAAAGGGATATAAAAAGATAACCAAGGAATTGAGAAAGCCAATCAGTAGTGTTCAAATGCTAATCAAGAAGTGGAAAATGAGGGATTCTGTTGAAACAAAACCACGGTCAGGTAGACCAACTAAGGTTTAAGCCACAACTGCGAGGAAAATTGTTCGGGATGCAAAGAAAACCCCACAAATAACTTCAGATGAAATACAGGACTCTCTGAAAACATGTGGTGTGGGCTGTTTCAAGATGCACAATAAGGACGCACTTGAAAAAAGATGGGCTGCATGGTTGAGGACTTCAATAAACACCCCAAAAGAAACGTAGGGCTTGTTAAAAGGAGCGTCAACACCGAATTTGGAATCAACCAGATGGACTGGCACCAAAACAAAGTTGTCTTAGGGAGTAAAAGGTGAAGAACTAATCGTAAACTTGTGATGACTAACCGAAAGAGTTAAGGAACCAATAGAAAAATATAGGGAAAGGACAAAATATGTCAAGTTGATGGAAAAGGACGTCTAGGAAACTGTTAAGAAAACGAAAGGGGTACTGAGGATACTCTTACCAGACGACTTACATTGGACCCGACCT
>BLSH010215989.1:3420157-3441847 GCA_018402905.1 Glandirana rugosa | reverse complement strand
AAACGCAGCATTTCCACAATCTATAACTTCCTCCTAGAGAAGTACTCACAACAGCCACCACCCTCACAACTGAAATGGGACATAGAACTGAACAGAACTACAACAATAGACCAATGGAACAAATCTTACCTATACACCTACAAAGCTTCCCATTGCAGTAATCACTGGGAACTATTCCATAAAACTACCCATAGGTGGTATCTCACTCCCTACAGACTTTCTAAGATATACCCAAATTCCCCTAACACATGTTGGAGAGATTGTGGATCCATCGGATCCCTCTCCCACATCCTCTGGTCCTGTAAAACCCTGACCACATTCTGGAAACAAATCTTTGCCCTGATTTCCTCTATCACACAAAACCCGATACTACCTAACCCTGAACTAGCAATCCTGCACTTAAACTTAGACAACTTCCCCGGGAAATATAGGACAGTCATAATACACACACTACTGGCCGCCAAATTAAATATTACCAGGAAGTGGAAATCTCCTGACCCTCCTTCCCTACAAGCAACAATTGCAGATATGAATCTGCAATGCGAAATGGAAAGAATGCTAGCAAGGAAAAACCTGTCACTACCTAAATTTCTAACTACTTGGGATCCTTGGCTTTCCCACCCGAAATGCACCGTCAAAGCCTAAACCCCTGAAATCATTCACTGTCAGACTGGAACACTGGTATCCCCCCCCCTTACCCTTTCCCTCCCCCGACTGGTACTACTCTCAGAGTTGCATTAACGGCTATACCCACCAAGTTGTATGATATCCTACCCAGTCATCCAAGATGGTTCACCGGGTAATAGCATTACTCCATACTATTGTGACCAGTCGGAACATCTGTGTGCTATTTGTACTGAGCATGTTGTTATTCTGTAATGCTACGTTTCTTAATAAAAACTATTGAAAATAAATAAAGACTCTCAGGGACAAAGCAGTGGTCACAAGGTTTCTCAGGAGGAGATCTGAGCAGCAAGAGTCTTGTCACCCAAAGGTGAAGGGAGACTGGTACGAACCGTAGCCAGAATACGATCAGGAGGTATCACAGGAACAAGAACCAACTCCATCTTGGAAGCAGAGGAAAACTGTTGTGACAATGCATCAGCCCTTACATTCTTAGTACCGGGTAAGAATGAGACTATTGTGGTAGTGTGGTACCTCACCAGGGAAAGGACACAGGATTCTCAACCAGGCAGGCTGAGGGGCTCCAGGAAGTTTGCATACTTGGGAGGAAACTGTTTTTTCAGTTTCCTCTTTGTTTAGGAAAATTGGTTTTGGTACTTGATCCGGGTGGGATGAAATCCCTAGTCCTGGGTCCGGATTTTGCGATCCACCAGCACACTGACTGGTCAGGTGTGTGCTTGGCTATTTGTAGACACCTGACCATGGTTCTGGGCTCCACCCTCCCAAGGAGTCCAGGCTTGCAAGGGAGAAGCCAGCCAGGGTGTGCATGTGTGCACTGGAGAAGCCCGAGAGTGCTTGTGTGCACTGAAAGCCAGAGACCCAAGCCTGAGTTTGCTGACAGGAGTCAGGAGGGCTCCATGTGGGAGCCGGAGCTGTGGTCCTGCTAAAGAGAGCCAGGTGGCTTGGTATTTGTATTTGCTATATTGCATGTGTAAGCCAAGAGGCTGAATATATCATAATTGGATGCTGATGGTGAAAACCCCCTGTGAGGGAAACCGTGCTGTTTTGTTTTTCTGAACTGTCTTTATTAAAAGCGTGCCAACAAGCCCTGAAAAGGAACTATTTGGTGTGGACTGTACTCAATAACAGGCACTACACTTGAGCTAAACAACCCCCAACATTACAAGTGGTGGAGGATGAGGGCAGAACTGAAGATCCCTACAAAAAGTAAGTTAATCTGTTATATGAACTGTGTTTGTGTGCATGAGACAGCACAATCTGTGTGTGCAGTTGAGGAGAACCTGTATGACATGAAAAGGAACTTGCTTTAACCACTTCACCTCCGGAAGAATTTCCCAGGTTAGGACCAGAGCACTTTTTGCAATTCGGCGCTGCGACGCTTTAACTGACAATTGCGCGGTCGTGCGACGTTGTACCGAAACAAAATTTGCGTCCTTTTTTTCCCACAAATGGAGCTTTCTTTTGGTGGTATTTGATCACCTCTGCGTCATTTCTGATCACCGCTATAAACAAAAGAAGAGCGACCGTTTTGCAAAAAAAACACAAATTTAATACTTTTTGCTAAAATTCAAATCCAAAAAAAATATAAAAAGACATTTTTTTTCACTGGTTTTGGCCGATTTATATTCTTCCTCATATTTGTGATGAAAAAAATTGCTATTGGCGTTTATTGATTGGTTTGCGCAAAAATGGCAGTGTTTATGGATGGTGAGAATTAATTTCTGGGGTTTTTATTTATTTATTTATTTATTTATTTTTTACTAGTAATGGCGGCAATCTGCTATTTTTAGCGGTACTGCGATATTGCAGCAGACATGTCGGACGTTTTTGACATATTTTTTGGACCAATGACATTTATTCAGCGATCAGAAATTTAAATGTCCACTGATTACTGTATAAATGCCATTGGCAGTGAAGGGGTTAACCTGCAGGGGGAGATCTAAGGGTTAACTGTGTTCCCTGGGTGTGTTCTTACTGTGGGGGGTTGGGCTACCATGGGCATGAGAGATCTAACTGATCCCAGTGACAGGGATCAGTATATCTCCCATGCCCCCACTAACAGAGCGGGGAACCGCCGTGTTTACATCGGCAGTTCCCCGTTCTTTGCCTGTGGCCGCTCATCGCAGCTCGCCAGCGGACATCGGGTCCGCCCGAGCCGCGGGCACACTCCTCAGGAATGCGGTGGGCGCGCGCGTGCACCGCCGGCGGCGCGCGCCCGCCCCCTAGTGGCCATTCGCAGATCGCCGCCTTTTTACGGCGATTCGCTGCCAGCGTCCACATTGCCGCCGTAAATATGCGGTAGGCAGTGTGGAACTAGTTAAAGTGACCATGCTCCATTTTGTTGCTGGACTGCACAAAAGTGTTGTAGAGTGACTGCAAGGATGAAGCAAGGGTTTGAGCTTGCCGGAGAATATTGCAGACTGTTTTTTGCTGCACCAACTCCAGTTAAATGGGAAGTGCATGCTGTTGCCCCTGGCAACGCTGGTGCAAGTAAGCCAGCTATCAAGATGCAAAGTTCCAAGGGTGAAAGAGGATGCAGTGTTGGAGGCCCTATCAAGGCTGTGAGGCCAGAACGCTGTTTGCGGTGCAGTGAATGGGGACACGCTATCTCCAAGTGCCCTTTGTCACAGCTTCCAGTACAAAGTAACATGGCATGACAAAGGTCTGCAACAGTGTTTAAGAAGCCTGATTTGAGCAGTGGTGACAGGCTGACTGTAAGTTGGAGGGGAATGCGGTTACCCGTAGCAACAGCGGTGATGTCAAGTCTGCGCACCAAGTGAGAAAAGTATTGCCTGCAGAGGATCGTGGCACGTTAAAAGCAACAATGCTTCAAAGAGAGCAAAGTCATTGTGGTTTGGAGCGTCAGCAAAGTACAGCTGGGAGAGTGCCATCTCCCTTAGCAACGAGAGGTCGAGTGTCAACAGGAAGGAGGAGCTACAGTGGAGATGTGAAGCAGCATCCCATTAAAGATATGTGCAGAAATGTACCATGTCTGGAATGTGGTCAACTGGGGCATGGGATCTTTTCTTGTCCCAGGTAGTGGAATATGGCTGCAGATATTGCTACTGGGCAAAAGTCTTTGTCTGCAAGCCCAGTTGCTTGTTCAAAAGTGTTTGCAGTCACCTCTGGCAACAGTGAGGAAGCACCTGTTGTGCCTACAGGGGGTGCTACTGAGTCAGAAATGGCGGCTGAAGTTTCATCCCGTGGCCACCATGGAGAGTTGGCCAGTGAAAGTGAGACAAAGAGCAGACAACACACTCAAGTGAACATGGCAACCCCTCTTACATTGATGGATAAGACTGTTGCTATTAATTGCATGGAGGAGACTGACGATGTGACTGTGCACACTGCAGTGAAAATGACCCCAAATGAGAGATCCACTGTGTATGTGGAAAAGGACTTGCCTTGCTGCAGTGCCCTGTCCAGTGGGGAGGCAAGTGTTAAACTTGAATGTGGCATTGGGATGTTTAAAACTGCTAATATTGTGTTGGCTAAAGTTGATGGTCCAGTTGCTAATGGGCTAGTGCAGTTCACTAGAGATGAAAGCATAGCTATCAATATGATTAAAGATGTGCTATCTCCCCTAGCAACTGTGACTAAGGCCACAGAGGTTTCCCTAGAAATCCCCAGGGAGCTCTGAGTTTTAGAGCCGGAGGTTGCCTGGGACAACTATGTTGCCACTCTAATGGATAAGAGGGTACTTGAACTCAGTGATAACAAGATGTTAAATGCTAAAACGGAAATGTTTTAAAATACTCTTGATAAAAATGGGTTAATGCAGTTTGGCAATGACAGGTATGAAGGTGTTCATGTATTTATTAAGTGCCGCCAGAGCAAGGTAGTGAGAGTGTGGTATTGCAGCCTGCTATGGTTAATGTATTGCCACAGTCTGGTTTGAACCAAATTGACATGTGCATTGTGTCTGTTGCTGGGCCACTCTGTCCCTCTGGGTCCTTTGGAGCGAACTGCATGGTACCTCTGATGGGAACGCAGAGATAACCGACTGGGACAGGTGGGCCAGAGATCTGTTGGCTTTATTGGAAAAGACCTCTGTTGGTAAAAGTGGGGCGGACACAATTTCTGCTGTGCTGAATGGAGGGACTGCAGAGCAACTTATAGTCCAGGGTGCGCTTCTTGCTGCAGAGGATATCCCTCAGGAGATGGAAGGGCCAAGTGAGATTGAGCAAATAGCAGAGGTCATGCCCACAACCCATAAAGAGGTTAGTGGTGTGGTATACCAAAATGTTATCTATAGAGAAGACCTGGAACAGATCATTGACACGGCGCCTCAGAATTTTGTGGTGAATCCCGCACCTGGCTGCGCTCTAGGAGAACACCAGGTTATTGTATTAGATACCTCCAGTGGGGAGGAAGCCCCTTTAAAAAGTACCATCTCTAAGGCATTAGTAAATGAGTGTCTCCACGTCCTCAGAAACCTGAAGGACCCCTGGAAGGTCTTGGGTGTAGACAAACAGTGCCTTTTTCTGACAGACATGCTGAGAGAAATATTAGCATTCTGGGAGGTACAGCCAGTGTATACCCTGCTGCCTCTTCCATGTACAGGAGAGCTGGTACTGCGGAGTCCCGCTAGTTGGAGCTGGGTATTACAGGCTGTACTGAGCAAAGGTGGTCAATTTGGAAATTTTGTGATGCCAATCTTGTGGGTAATTTTGAATTTTCAACCCAAATATAGACTTCTGTAATGATGGGTCAGTGTCAGGACAGTTGCTGGAAAAGGATCATGTGCCCATGGAGTTGGTAGATAGTAACGTTGCCATGGGAGACAACCACTCCACTTTGTGTGATTCCCCTCCAAAGACTGCCTTGCAGAACACTGGTGAATTGAGTTCTGATAAATGTGTTATTTCTGACAATGAAGAAAAGTGCAACGCACTGGTAAATGTGTTGGTTACCATGGGTAACCACAAAAATAAGGGTCGACCTGATGGTCACGGTGACGTGGTTACTGTTAATCTTAAAACATGTGGGAAAAGGAATAATGGTATGACAGACACAGAAGAGGGAATAGGTGCAGTAGAAATAGGCCCCCTACAGGTTCAGGTGGGTATTTGTGTGAAAGTTTTCCAGAGGTCCAGGAACCTCACAAGTGGTAAGAGTGAAAGGTCAGAGGACACTGGCCCAAAGTTAAACAAGGTCTCATTAACAGAAATTCATTCCAAAATAAAAGAACCCAGGCACCTTACTGATTTGTTTAAAAAGGTGACCCCAAGGAAAGTAGGCAGATGGCGCTTTTGGAAGCGCACCCATAAAAAGTCAGGGGGGTGGCTTTGTAGTACCCAAGTCAGTGTAGCAAGGGGACACAGAGAAAGTCACTGAGTTTGGCCCTTGAGGGTGATAGCTGGCACAGAGGTGCCAATTTGAAGAAGTTAGGCTGGTGTGTCCCGCCCACTACAGGTTCGGAACGGGGGGTGGGGGGGGGATATGTGGTAGTGTGGTACCTCACCAGGGAAAGGACACAGGATTCTCAACCCGGTGGGTTGAGGGGCTCCAGGAAGTTTGCATACTTGGGAGGAAACTGTTTTTTCAGTTTCCTCTTTGTTTAGGAAAATTGGTTTTGGGACCTGATCCGGGTGGGATGAAATCCCCAGTCCTGGGTCCGGATTTTGCGATCCACCAGCACACTGACTGGTCAGGTGTGTGCTGGGCTATTTTTCGGCCTGACCATGGTTCTGGGCTCCACCCTCCCGAGGAGTCCAGGCTTGCAAGGGAGAAGCCAGCCGGGGTGTGCATGTGTGCACTGGAGAAGCCCAAGAGTGCAGGTCTGCACTGAAAGCCAGAGACCCAAGCCTGAGTTTGCTGACAGTAGTCATCATTATTGGATGCTGATGGTGAAAACCCCCTGCGAGGGAAACCGTGCTGTTTTGTTTTTCTGAACTTTCTTTATTAAAAGCGGGCCAACAAGCCCTGAAAAGGAACTATTTGGTGTGGACTGTACTTAATAACAGGCGCTACACTTGAGCTAATCAACCCCCAACATTACACTATGTAATTGAAGCTTGACAAGAACAGAGCCCATAGCACCCTGCTTGGAAAGAGGCGTTTAGCCTCAGCCAAGAATGTGAGATTCTTGTGGTCAGTCAAAATGAAAACCAGAACAGTGGTACGCTCAAGGAGATGCCTCCATTCTTTATGGGCTAAAATGTTCGCTAACAATTCTCTGTCCCCAATCTCATAATTGCATTCAGCAGGAGACAACTTCTTGGAAAAGTAGCCACAAGGATGCATGGCACTCTCGGAGGTGGAACGTTGAGACAGAAGGGCACCAACTCCAGTCTCAGATGCATCATCCTCTAGGATGAAGAGTAACGTGGATCCAGATGTGCCAACACAGGAGCAGAAACAAAGGCAGCCTTGAGACTTTCAAAGGCCTTAATGGACTACGGAGACCAATTATGTGGGTTACCGTTCTTTCTGGTCATATCAGTCAGGGGCTTGACCAGAGAACATTGTAGTGTACATAAACCCATGGGTCGGGGCCACTATAGAACTGCCGATAGCTTCTCTGGTTCCATCAAAAAACCAGCAGTGGAAATGACATAACCCTGTTCACAATGGAACTTGCACTTCTCCAATTTACAATACAGGTTATTATTTCTCAGCCTCGGAACCACACGGCAGACATCTGTGTGGTGGCTCTCTAGGGACTTGGAATATATGAGGATATCATTGAGATAAACCACCACACATTGCTGCAACAAATCTCGAAGGGCAGTGTTGATGAACTCCTGAAAAACTGCCAAAGCATTGCAAAGACCAAATGGCATTAGGAGGTATTTGTAATGACCTTTCCAGGTATTAAACGTAGTTTTCCACTCATCGCCCTCCTTGATCCTCACGAGATTGTATGCCCCTCTCAGATCAAGCTTAGTGAAAACCGTTGCTCCCTTGAGGCAGTCGAATAACTCCGTAATCAATGGAATTGGATAAGCATTCTTAACCATGAATCGATTGAGACCCCGATAATTGATACAAGGTCTCAGTTCGCCACTTTTCTTTTTCACAAAGAAGAAGCAGGAGATGAGGATTTGTGGATGAACCCTCGAGAAAGTGTGTTTGCGACATACTCCTCCATGGCTTTATCCTCTGAGACAGACAATGGGTAAACCTGGCCACGAGGGGGTATGCCACCAGGTTGGAGGTCAATTGAGCAATCATACGACCGGTGTGGAGGCAAACTACTGGCTTGACCTTGTGGTGTTCCTCTGGCAGGGAGGAAAGTGAAGAGGTACACAAGACCTTAGCCACTTTCTGAAAACATATCTTACTGCATTGTGGCGACCGTGAAAGAACCAATAACCACCGAAAAATGAGGAGAGGAAATGACTTGGAATTGAATTATCTTATGGTGAAGAGCCCCTACGCCCATGGTCAATGGAGCAGTTTCATGAGTCACCTGGGCAGGCTGTAGAAGTCTCCCATCAATAGCCTTAATGCAAGTGGAGTGGTTCAAAGCTGCAGCAGAATCGAGTGCTTAGACACAAAGGCACTATCTATGAACACGCCTGCAGCCCCAGAGTCAATTAGAGCCTGTATCTCGATGGACGATTCAGACCAAGAAAGGGTTACCGGAACCAGGGGCTTATACTTACTGATTACTGGGGACGTAACAATGCCACCTATAGTCTGTCCCCTACAGGACCTCAGGTGCATGCGTCCCCCTGGAGAGGTAGGACAAGTCCTCAAAAAGTGTCCTACCTGGCCACAACAAAGGCACAGTCTCTCCCTCCTCCTAAAGGCTCTCTCATCCACAGAGAGACGTTTGAAGCCCAACTGCATGGGTTTTACTTCACTGGCAGGCTTGGAACCAGGAGGTATGGGAAGTGAGGGAGGCATGGTTGGGACTACAAAGCTCGGAGCCAAACGTGCAGAGGCTTCCGCAAGCACTCCTTAAAGGAAGGTCTCTCTCGGACTATGGAGTTAATAAGAATGGCAAATGTGATCAACCTCTCCAGCTCAGTAGGTGTGTCTCAGGCTGCTATCTCATCTTTGATGTTATCAGAGAGACCATGAGAAAAAGCAGCCACGAGGGCCTAATTGTTCCAAGTGACCTCTGCTGCCAGAGTACAGAATTTAATGACGTAATCAGCAACTGTTCTTGCACCCTGCTTGATGGATGTGAGGCTTAGTAGTGGAGCGTGTGAGAACATCAAATACCCTTTTAAAGAAGGCCAAAAACTGGGTATCTCTGGACAAAGGGTTTTTGTATCTCCCATAGAGGGTTTGCCCAGGCCAAAGCTCTGTCAGAAATAAATCACAAAGCCTACTTTGCTTCTGTCCGTGAGGAACGCCTGGGGCAGCATCTCAAAGTATATCCCAACCTGGTTGAGAAACCCTCTGCATTGAACTGGATCGCTCCCAAATCACTGGGGAAGGGGAACGGAACCAGACATACCCCTTATGGAGGTAATATTTGAGGCAGGTGCCTGCAACACAGGTTATGCCTGAACAGACATTGTAGGAGGAACCAGATGAGCAGTGCGATTCAGGAGCGTCTGTAACGCTATGGCAAACTGATCCATGCAGTGATCCTGGTCATCCAATCTGGAAAAAATATTACCAGCGAGTGTCTGCATCTTCTGAATTCATGGCCTTCCCCTACTGTCAGGAATCGTAAATCAGGCCAAGACAGAAGTGCAGTAAAATCACACTTTTTTAATAAAAAGGTAAAATGATATAAACAGTGTAAACGTGGTCAAAACATAACCATGCTTCGGTAACCAAAGCAGATAGAGAAACCCAGTGAAACAGGAGTCCAGAGATCAGCGAGGTCAAACAGCATCCAGGGTCAGGAGCCAGGAGGGGAGTCAGCCAAATAGGGTCATAAATCCAGTAACCAGAAAGGAACGTCAAACAGGCAAAGTCTTTCACAGGAAAACATCAGAAATTTTCCAGAGATGTTGACCAGGCGAAGGCGTCTGTGATCTGATCCAGACAGTTTATATAGCAAGGAGAGCTGGCTAACAGGCAGGAAAGGACATCAGGTGAGACACAGTGGAAGCTGAGACTGGCAATTAACCCTCAGCTGAGCAGTTATCTCTGAGAAGGGCAGGCTGAGCCCAGCACTGACAGACAGTCACAGCTGCAAGATTTGTTTTCACTATTGTATGTACTTTATACTCTTTGATTGACATTGATCTTGTATGCTTTTTGAGTGACACCATATTGGCACGTTTACAATCTGTTCACTGTTTATCTTTGGATATGTCATTATTGATGATATCGGCATTCTCTTGCACGTTGTTATAATTAAATTAAGCGCAGCACATTTTTCTTATAGCTGAATATTGATATAGTATATCCTATATACAGTATGTGCAACCTGGTGGTATTTATTTGCATTTTTTCATTTTTGAACCTATGGATGATATATGTAAATGTATTTATTTGAATATGTAAATACTTGAATGTTTTTAGCCTGTCCACTGATTTGCTTTAATGGAACCACATTAATGGTTTTTTGAATCTTGAACAAGTTCTATAGTTTTGGACAAAGGTACAGGGTAAATTCTAATTTCTGAACAGTGCACCTTACTTGTGCTGCAAACATCTCAGGTTTAATGGTCTTTCAGATTATGAGTATAAATGGTAAACCTTTTACATTTTATTCTAATTTATTTAGTAAATAGCACATTAACTCTTGTTATTAATATTGGTTAAAAAATATTAATATTGGTTAATAAATATTCCTTCTATAAGACAAAATACATTTTACACTATGTGCTAATTACTAACATGAATAATGAAATGTTTTAACCTAATATTTTTAAGGTTTATTTAGGCATTTATCTATGATGTAAATAGCGTAACCTTGGTATTTGGAGGCTTGCATAGCTTTTTTAATGATTTGCCATCCAGATGCACTCATATTCAAATGTGCGTCATAGAGAAAGAAATAGATCTTAGCTTGGGGTGATGCCGGTTTTTTAGTCATTTGCCTTAAAAATTATCAGTTGCAATTACACAACATGTTTATTTATATGCAATTAACTCTTCATTTTCTGCCATCCTGCCCCCAGTAAATGGCATTGTGCAGTAGCCCTCTTGTAAATATCTGAAGAATAAACAAAGTAGGAATGCGGATATCCTGCCTATCCATCAATTTTATGAGCTACAATTTTGGGATTTGTAAGGGATTATGATTTAAACAAAGTCAAGGGTGCTCGCATTAATCCTAGGCCAGTATAATGTTGCTTGTATATGAAAGTCATAATATAATGTATGATGAGTCATTTAATATATACAGTATAAATGTCACAACTGTAATGCTTGCATCTTAATAGCAGAAGTAGACCATATAAACCTCTTAACATTGGATATTTGGCTTAATTTTTCTTTCATAGCTTCAGCCCATTGTTCATGTGTTCAATAAAATTCACTTGTTTTAAAGAAAATCGCCAAGTTTTAGCCTGGGTTCACACTTGTGCGATGTCAGACATCGCATGTGATTCACACCCACACTGCATTGCCGATCGCATGCAATGTCTGAGCAATGCGAGTTCAGCTGTACAGTTGTAGGGCTGAATTTGCATTGGATTTGCACAGAAAAAGGTGCAGGGACTTTTTTCCCCCACTGGAATCGGATCGCATGGGTGTTCTTTATGCAATCCAATTATTGTCCTAATCCACAGTTAGCACTGCGATCTGTGAACCGATCTGGAGGTGTCATTAACATTCTATTGACACCTGCAGTGGTTCGCAGAGGGCAGTGTGAACTGCTTGCGGATGAGATGCGGGAACTGGCGCTGGAATTGCGCTGGTTCCCACATCGCAGCAGTGTGAACCTGGGCTGAAAGATCTCTAGATGGCGGTAAGTTAGCAATGTGTTCACTGCATTCATCTCCATTTGTCAGATACAGAGATCTTCAGTGGAATCACTCTGCTGGAATTTATCTGCTAATTTCTCATAGATAAGCTGCAAACTAACTTTAATGGTTTCGAGAGTGAAGAACTGAGATCAGAAATGTACCAGCTACTACATTTTAGACCCGAAGAGCTCTGTATTGGGGAACAAAGCTCTTAATCATTTCTACCACCATTTAGAGAACTTTAAAATAAAAGCTAAACTCCAGGCACATATAAAACACTGATTAATATGTTCATGGTATAAGTTTTTTTTTTTAATGAGATTTTTAGTGTTTGAGTTTCAATCTACTTTAAGCAGAGTTCTCAGACAGAGCAGGATGAGAAGCTGCTTAGGAAAGCTTTTTGGCATTTTGGTTCCATCACGTTTCCACAATAATAACCTGTCCCCCCAGTTGTAATTGTTTCCCAATGTCAAGCAAACATACAATCCAAGTGTTAGTGTAAATTGGTTAAAAGCACCAAAGTGGCAGTCAAAAAGCATTTTTGTTTAGCTTCCATCCCTGTTTCTAACATTTGGTGACTGTTTTAGTAAAGCTTTACATAATAGCTGCATGGCCACCAATTGAACAATGTAGACCTCAAAAAAGGTAAGGCCCTATTTACACTTTTCTGATCCATGCGGTAATTCTGATCCATGCGGTAAGACACTTTGGGGTTGATTTACTAAAACTGGAGAGTGCAAAATCTGGTGTAGCTGTGTATGGCAGCCAATTGGCTTCTAACTTCAGCTTCTTTAATTAAGCTTTGATAAAAAAAAACTTAGAAGATGATTGGTTTCTATGCAGAGCTGTACCATTTTTTGCACTTTGGCAAGTTTTAGTAAATCAACCGCTATGTGTCAGGGCAGCCTATTAATTTTAATGGGCTGACAATGTACCAGAAAATACACCTGCATTATTTTTTACCAATGCAGCACAAAACATGCGTTGTGGTGCACTGCCACTTTTTTAGTGTATTGGGGTACCATTGATAATTAATGGCACCACAATGCATTAGCGCATGCGTGATGGTTTAAAGCAGAACTCCGGCAAAAAAAAAATTCTCCTATGTTCACTGACAGACGCAGCCCTTCATTGACAAGTGGGGTTTATGCACATCCTACTAGGAGTAGACTAGGCAAATAGAAAAAAAGCAAGCTGCCCCCTCCCAGGGGGCCGTCCTCACTCCAGCATATAACCCCCCAGCTCTGCATAGCATATCAGTTTTTTATGCCTAGTGCAAGGAGTTAGACCTGGTTCCCTGCTGGGATCTGCGGTTCCCCAATTTTTTCTTCCTTTTTGCTTTTCTCAAGCTATCTGATGAAGACTGCTATCAAGTAGCCGGCTGGGGCATAGAGGATATCTCGAATCCTGAAATTTCCCCAGCACGGCCGACCGATGCGAGCTACCCGTAGCCTTGGCGGGGTCCGCCGCATCGTACCCGTTCCGTGCGGGAGGCTAGTGGGTGACCCCCACTTGCGTCCAGTGACCGGGCTGTGCTCACATCCAGGGGCGCTTGGCCTGCAGCATCCCTCCCCGCCTGATGGGAGGAAGGTCGGCTACCGGGTGGCTACTCGCTACGCCCGTTGGATTGGTGAGTGACCCCCTCTCTCCCCCCCAGGGGTGCGGAGGGGGGGCTGGGCGATTTGCTGACTATTCCGGCCGGTGGAGGATTCAGGGCTACAGGTCCCCCTTTTGTTTTGGTCTGTCCTTCGCCCCCCTCCTACACCCACCGCACCCCCGCGCTCAAATCCGCCATGCGGCAATCCGCTGCCATTTTGCGGCGGATTGCTGCCATTTTGCCGTAGCTGCAGCCATTTTGCGTGCTGTTTGACCTCTTGTGGATGCTCGCAGCCATTTTGCCGTAGTCGCGGCCTGTGTGGAGCACGCTTTGGCCTCTTGTGACCGCTCGGCGGCCATTTTTGGTGTGCCTGCTGAAGAAAACGTGCGGCTGGCGCAGTTTCTTCCTCTTTTCCTTTGGGACAGTGGTGAAAGCACAGCGGCGGTGACGGCACAAGACAGGCAGTCAGCACTCCTACTGGGACGCAGCGCTTGAAGGACAATTGTAACAGCAAGTATAGCTGGCTCTCCCTGGGGTGGCGGTGGGTGCAGTCCTCCTGGGTATTCTTCTGGTTGCTCTGTGGGGCAGTGGTGGGGCTGCATTGTGGGGGTGTCATGGCCTATAGGCCTAGCAAGTGTTCCGGTGGCACAATTGCGGCTGAACCTGCGGGTTCTTCTCCGGAGGGATCTGTGGAAGCGCAGACTGCGCTGGGTCCTCTGGTTCCCCTGGATCAGTCCATATTGGGGGAGTTTTTCTCCCAGGGGGTGCCGAGCCGTGCTAAGGGGGTGGCCAAAAAACGTCCACCCCCCCCTCCATCTTCAGGGGAGGATTCTGAACTGGAAGGGGCCTCAGTGGTCACGGTCAGATGGTGAGGAAGACCAGGGGGCCTCGGTGGCGCGCGAGAGGGCGCTGGTGGCCTCCCTGATCACCGATATCCGTGCGTCTTTGCGGTTGGACCAGGCCAGGGAGTCGCAGAAGACTGCCTACGTTTGTAGGTCCTTTAATCCGTCTCGGTCCCCTGGAGCATATCCTTATGCTCAATTTTTTGACCAGCTGGTCTATAAGGAATGGCAGTGTCCACAGAATTCCTTTTCATTGCCCAAATGTTTGGCTGTGCGCTATCCCTTTGAGGACAGTTTTGTGCAGAAGTGGGCATCCCCTGCAATGGACCCTCCGGTGGCTCGCCTGAATAAGGCGACGACCATCCCCTTGGAGGGGTCTCCCTCTTTTAAGGATCAGGCCGATAGGCGGACGGAGGCGGTATCCAAGGCACTGTTCTTGGTGGCGGGGTCGGCCATGAGACCAGCTCTGGCGTTGGCCATGGTGGCGCAATCCCTTATGGAGTGTGCGACTGAGTTGCACAATGAGTTGGGCTGCGGATGTTCGCCTGAGGCTTTACAGCGGATGGACCATCTGATACAGGGTCTCCGGTACCTGTGTAACGCAGCTTTGGACCTGCTCCCCATGCTGTCTAAGATGTCTGTTTTTGCAGTCATTATCAGACGGATGCTGTGGTTACGCTGTTGGTCGGGTGACCACGCATCCAAAAAGGGCCTCATGGAACTTCCCTTTCAGGGTGGTCGGCTCTTTGGGGCACAATTGGATGAAATCATTAAGGATTTCACCGGGGGGAAGAGTGCCTTTCTCCCAGAGCCCAGGTGGCGGAATTCTGCCGTAAGCCCGGTGCAGCGGGCAAGGGCTCAAGGCCCTGGCAGCGCAAGAACGAAAAGACGGAGGAAAAGTCCTCTTCCGCATGATGGGTTGCCCCCACCCGACTCTCGGGTGGGGGGCCGACTTCTGGGGTTCGCAGACAGGTGGACTGCCCGTATTTCTGACCGGTGGGTGCAGGAAGTGGTGTCCTCCGGATACAGGATAGAGTTCAGCACTCTACCCCCAGACAGGTTCTTCCCATCGAACTTGAGACTCCCTCAGGGGCATCGAGAGGCTCTCCTAGGGGCTGTTCAGACGCTCTCCGAACAAGGGGTGATTGTGCCGGTACCTCCGCTGGAAAGGTTCCGCGGCTTCTATTCAAGCCTCTTTGTGGTGCCCAAAAAGGGTGGGGTCAGGCCAGTTCTGGACCTAAAAGCACTAAACTACTTTGTGAAGGCGCGAAAATTCAGGATGGAATCTCTCCATTCGGTCGTGGCTGCCCTACACCAAGGGGACTTCATGGCGTCTCTGGATATCAGGGACGTGTATCTCCATGTTCCCATTTGTCTCTGGCCCCAGTGCTTCCTGCGCTTTGCGGTGGGGGATCTACATTACCAATTTGTGGCACTTCCCTTCGGTCTGGCCTCGGCTCCTCGGGTATTCACCAAGCTGTTGGCTCCGGTGCTGGTGCTATTGAGGCAGAGAGGCATTGCAGTGGTAGCATACCTCGACGACTTACTCCTGCGAGCGGAGTCTGCTTTGGCCCTGGAGGAGAATGTGGCTATCACCATGGCCTCGTTGAGAGACTTCAGCTGGCTGATCAACCTGCAGAAGTCGACGTTGACCCCATCCTGATGACTGAAATATCTGGGTCTGATTCTGGACACGGAGCAGTCGAAGGTGTTCTTACCTCCGGCCAAGTTGCTGGCACTGCAAGCAGCGGTGCGAACCCTGCTGTCACGCCAGTGGTCCTCCTTACGTATGCGGTATTAGGGCTCATGGTCTCGGCCTTCGAGGCGATACCTTACGCCCAGAGTCACACTTGGCTCCTACAGTGAGCGATTCTGTCACGGTGGGACAAGTCTCAGTTGTCCCTGGACCAGCTGATCAGATTGGATCATCAGACCAGAGGATCGTCGACCTGGTGGCTTCGGGCCCCATCTCTAACGTTGGGGAAGTCGTTTCTTCCCCTGAATTGGTCGCTAGTCACGACAGACGCCAGCCTATCGGGCTGGGGTGGGGGGTTCTGGGGCAGCTGTCTGCTCAGGGCCGTTGGTCGGCGCAGGAATCCCGCCTTCCGATAAATGTGCTGGAGCTGAGGGCAATCAGGCTCTGCCTCTCCCACTGGATGGTAAGGCTGCGCGGCCTCCCGGTTCGGGTTCAGTCGGACAACGCCACGGCAGTGGCGTACTTGAACCATCAGGGCAGAACGAGGAGCTTGGTAGCGCAGGCGGCTCACATTCTGAGATGGGCAGAACTTCACGTGCCGGCAATCTCCACCATTTACATTCCGGGTGTAGAAAATTGGCAGGCGGACTTTCTCAGTCGCCAGACGCTGGATCAGGGGGAATGGTTCCTACATCCAGAGGTGTTCCGTCAGATTTGCCACAGATGGGGCACGCCAGACGTGGACCTAATGGTGTCCAGGTTCAATCACAAGGTGAATACCTTCGTGTGCAGAACAAGGGATCCGTTGGCGGCTGCCACGGACGCGTTGGTAGCGCCTCGGGGTCGGTACCGGCTCCTGTACGCCTTCCCTCCTCTCAAGCTTCTACCGCAGCTACTGCACAGGGTAGAAGCGGAGGGGATCCCGACAATCCTGGTAGCTTCAGATTGGCCTTGGCGCCCTTGGTACGCCAACGTGGTGCGGATGGTAACAGAATTTCCCTGGCGTCTTCCGCTACGCGAAGATCTGCTGTCACAGGGACCCATCCTGCACCCTGCTTTACCCTCGCTGGCTTTGACGGCTTGGCTATTGAGTCCCAGGTGTTGAGGGATAGGGGCGTCTCTGACTCCGTGATCCCTACCATGCTTAAGGCGCGCAAGTGTACTTCGCGCAAGATATATCAGCGCACCTGGAAGGCCTATATTGCCTGGTGTGAGGCGGGGGGGTGGAACCCCCGCTCTTACATTGTGTCCCGGGTGCTGGCCTTCTTGCAGCAAGGCCTGGGTAACAAATTGGCATTGAGTACACTCAAGGGTCAGATTTCGGCTCTGGCGATTCTTTTTCAACGCCCTTTAGCGTCACATACGTTGATACGTACATTTGTACAGGGTGTACGCCATGTGGCTCCTCAGGTGCGGTCGCCTTTGGCGCCGTGGGATTTAAATTTTGTACTTTCTGTACTGCAGAAACCGCCATATGAGAAAATAAGGGATATTCCCTTACCATTGCTGTCACAAAAGGTGGCTTTCTTGGTGGCCATTACATCCGCTAGGCGGGTGTCTGAGTTGGCGGCGTTGTCATGTAGGTCTCCCTACTTGGTTCTTCATAAGGATAAGGAGGTCCTGTGATCTTCACCTTCGTTCATACCGAAGCTGGTTTCCTCTTTTCACATTAAGGAGGATATGGTTATCCCTTCATTATGTCCGCACCCGTCGCATCCCAAGGAGATTGAGTTGCATTCTCTGGATGTCGTGAGGGCTTTGCGGGTGTATTTGGCGGCTACAGCTTATTTTCGGAAGTCTGATGCGTTGTACTGACAGAAGGCCCGCGCAAAGGGTTGGCGGCCTCGTCGGCTACTGTCTCCCGTTGGATCAGACAGACCGTGACCCATGCGTATACTGTTCGGGGCAAAGTCCACCCTTTTCCAGTCACAGCTCATTCCACCAGGGCAGTTAGCACTTCCTGGGCTTTCAGACACCAGGCTTCGGTGTCCCAGGTGTGCAAGGCGACTACTTGGGCCTCGGTGCACACTTTTGTTAAGTTTTACAAAGTTGATGTGTCAGCATCCGTGGATGCTGCTTTTGGCCGTAAAGTTTTACAGGGGGCGGTGTAGGTGCGGCTGGCGCCTCCTGAGAGGATTCTGTTGGGTACAGTTGTTATTGTTTACCTACCCCTCTTTACTGACACAGCTTTGGGACATCCCCACTTGTCAATGAAGGGCTGCATCTGTCAGTGAACGTAGGAGAAAATAGGATTTTATTAAGAACTTACCGTAAAATCTTTGTCTCAGAGTTCACTGACAGACGCAGCACCCACCCCTCTGTGTTGTGTTTGTACGGCTTGTTACAAGCTGATATGCAATGCAGAGCTGGGGGGTTATATGCTGGAGTGAGGATGGCCCCCTGGGAGGGGTCAGCTTGCTTTTTTTCTATTTGCCTAGTCTACTCCAAGTAGGATGTGCATAAACCCCACTTGTCAATGAAGGACTGCGTCTGTCAGTGAACTCACAGAAAAGGATTTTACCGTAAGTTCTTAATAAAATCCTATTTTTCCACGTCCTTGTTGCTGATCTCCTACCTTCACCAACTATGCCATCCATCTTCTGCTGAGCTCTGTAGTTCCTCTGCAATAGCCTGCTGAACTTGCTGAAAAAACATTTTTCCCTGTGATTTCCTGTTTGCACGACCGCTGGAGCCTCTCCATCCTGTAGTGTTAGCAGCGGTCTGACACGTCCACTTGTAGTTTTTCTAACAGCGTTTTTTCGTACCAAGCACCACCGACATCGGAGATTCGAGCGGTCGATCCCGCTGTCCCCAGGGTCCTTTGGGAGCTCTGCCCGGACCCATTAGGACCAAACCACAGCTCTCCCTGTTTATGGACCACTTGAACTACTGATTGGGGGCGCGATCGGGGGGTTGTCTGGTGGTCATACCCCTCTCTCCCCTTCCCCCCCCCCCCTTTTTCTACATACTTTTGGAGCTGGACTGGTGTTGGTGCTGCCGATCACAAGTGGAGGAAATACCTCTCTCCCCCTTGGACGGCAAAGAGTAAATGCTAAAGAAAACCCAGTGTTTGGAAGATTCCATTATATCAATATAGAAGGTGTCCATTCAGCAAAAACCCTTCCCTTCTCTCATTCTTTTGCACATCACCCTGTGGAAGAACTGTTTGAGACATAGACAGATCATTTTGAGTTAACACGTTCTACAATTAAGTCCCTGACGAAATGCTTGAACCTGAAACGCATGGGGCCCTTTCCCTTAGTATAGGAGTGTGGAATGTGATCTTTTTTCTATACAGATATAGCCAATGGCTGATGCCAAACAAGTTGTTACCATCTATGTGTTCTTAACAGATGATACAGTGATATATACATAGGTCTTTTTCTCTTCTTGTATGCAATTTTAATAATGGATTTATGTGCAATAAATATGCCTGTTCAGACAAACTAGATTTTCTAATGTTTTCTGTGCCACCACCTTTAAAGTCCCACAAACAAGGGGGTGTTATTTTATTTATATTTTCAGTGTGATGTGTATTATATGTGATGTTACATCACAGAGGCCGGTATTGTGGTAATATTGAAGATTTCCATACATTAGAGGGTTCCACCATTATTGTTGTATTGATTAGTAAGTTAGCGCTGCACTTTTTTGTATTTTCTCATGCTGACATTTACTTGCCCCCCCATGCTGATGTAAAACTTCCCAGCTCTTTCTGTGGTGTGGCTGGGGATGTTCTCATACAACAATCCAGCACTGATTGCTGCTAGAAAGATCTCAATTACATCAGAGTACAGTGTGTATAATATATCATTGTGGGATGTGTGTACAGATCAGTAATGATTAAAAAAGTAAGGGCAATATGTTTATCTCCTGTTGTGTCTGGAGGGGAGAGAACAGACATGCTGTGTCACTGGTTAGTGGGCCTGGCTGCAGAATGAGGGGTGTGATTCATGTTGAAGTGGGCTTGTTCACATTTACATGTACAGGCCTAGTGTAGCTCCCACATTCACTGAAATGTGCAAAGGCTGATGGGAAATGTAGTGTAAACAGAAGAGGGATTGCATCATATCCTCTTCTCTCTAACAGAGCATTCCTAGCTAAGTACATGGTGCATCATTTAAACAAAAGAGCCCACTTCCTGTAAATTAGATTGGACATATCTCTTCAATGATAAGGAGTTTCACAAATCGAATAACTGTTTAGTGTAGGGAGGCAAACTAATGAGGTATTTTTTTAAAAACCCGGAGTTCTGCTTTAAGGTAATGCATGTGTTACCATAACACACAGCAGTGAAGCCAGCACACAGGGCTCATACAGTGGGTTGCCTTTTCTCTGAAATATCAGTGGAAAGGGGGATAACTCACTTAAGTCATAAAGTCCAACAAGTGTGCAAGAATCAAAAACAATTAGTACCTTTTGGTGGGCACTCGTGCTGTCAGTCGACAAAACATAGGAGGCTGGACTAGACACAACATTTTTCAATTTGATTGGTCGAGAAGTCCATGTTAGCTACTCTTCCATTGCAAAGAGTTGGTTACAGTAACTAATGTCAGCAATTTATCATAAACTGTATCATGCTGTTTTGTTATCTGTTTGTCTCTATTACTTTCAACCATCATATTTTTTAGCTGGGTTTATTTTTCTTTCCCTAGCCAAAAAGAATGATGACAGTGATAATGATGGGGAGCCCAATGAATATGACCTAGAGGACAGCTTCCTTGATGACGATGACGAGGAGGAAGAGGACTTTACTGATGAGGATTCAGAGTGGATGCCGGACTCTGAGGATAAAGACAGCGAAGATGTGAAACAGCTGGTAAAAGAAGCAAAGCGATTTGTCAAAGGAAAACACTGATATCCAGTTTTTATTCCCTTTTAATGTGTGGAATGTACAGATAAGTTTATAGCAGATACTACAATATAGACATTTACTATTTTTGCTTCTTTTCAGCTCATACAACATATGAATATGTTTATACTAATATGATATATTTGTTATGTTACAGTAAAGACTCATAGAGCATTTGAAGCAATAAAAATAATTGCAAATCAATTTCTGTTTTGTTTTTTTTAAGTTGTAAACACAATAATCAGTACTTGCGCTCTTGCCAAGAGTGTCCCATACAGTGGGTATAAAAAGTCTACACACCCCTGTTAAAATGTCAGGTTTCTGTGATGTAAAAAAAATGAGACAAAGATAAACCATATCAGAACTTTTTCCACCTTTAACCACTTGACAACTGGGCACTTAAACCCCCTTAACAACCAGACCAATTTTCAGCTTTCAGCGCTCTCACACTTTGAATGACAACTACTCAGTCATGCAACATTGTACCCATATGAAATTTGCGTCCTTTTTTTCACACAAATAGAGCTTTCTTTTGGTGGTATTTAATCATCTCTGGGTTTTTTATTTTTTGCGCTATAATTAAAAAAAGACCGAAAATTTTGTAAAAAAATGAATTTTTCTTCCTTTCTGTTATAAAATTTTGCAAATTAGTAATTTTTCTTCATAAATTTTGGCCAAAATTTATACTGCTACCTATCTTTGGTAAAAAAAAAACGAATTAGTGGATATTATTTGGTCTTTGTGAAAGTTATAGAGTCTACAAGCTATGGTGCCAATCACTGAACATTGATCACACTTGATTTACTGACGGCCTATCTCATGTCCCGAGACCCTAACAAGCCAGCAAAGTACAAATACCCCCCAAATGACCCCTTTTTGGAAAGTAGACATTCCAACGGAGAATGATTTATGGAACCTTACAGATGAAAGGTTTTTCCCCAGTAAACCCCCCATAAACATGAAACGACCGAACAATCCCAGAGCCCTGTACTCTATCCGGCAGTCATTTAGTTCACACTAGTTACAAGTCACTAACCGTGGTATCGAACATCTGAGATATTGAAAGTGTTTCTGGTTTATTATAGGTGATTAAGCAAAAAAAAAATGGTTTCTATCCATCGTCATATTTAAAACCGGTTTTAAATACTTCTTTTTAATGATTAAACGTTTTAAAATATTGTCTTTCCTTCTTTTTAAGTAAAAAAATGTTTTAAAAGCCAGAAAAAAATTAA
>BLSH010215989.1:3399793-3419319 GCA_018402905.1 Glandirana rugosa | reverse complement strand
GGTGGGTGGCTGATGATGGCTGGGTGGGTGGTGGGTGGCTGGGGGGTGGTGGGTGGGTGGTAAATAGATGGTGGGGGGGAGTGTTTTGTTACTAGGCAGCGCTGTGGGCATTGCACATCGCCCACAGCGCTGCTGCACGTCTTCTCTCCCCCCTCTCTCCTCTCACACTGCACCGATCGGTGCGGAGAGGAGAGACAAGCCGGCGCTTCCGCCGGCTTGTTTACATTTGACGGCGCGATCACGTGGTGAAAGGCCGCGCACAGCGGCCATTCACCCCGATCCGTGATCAGTCGGGTCCCCCGGACCCGACGGTCACGGATGTTCCCGTGTGCGCGCCCCAGGGGGCGCGCGGGAACCGTGATTCTGGGAGGACGTCAATAGACGTCCTCCCAGAATTAAGCAACCGCCCTGTAGACGTCAATTGTCTATGGGGCGGTTGTTAAGCGGTTAATGTGACCTATAAACTTTACAACTCAGTTGAACAACAAACTGAAATCTTTTAAGTGGAGGGAAGTAAAAATAAAATAATATGGTTGCATAAGTGTGCACACCCTTAAACTAATACTTTGTTGAAGCACCTTTTGATTTTATTACAGCACTCAGTCTTTTTGGGTATGAGTCTATCAGCATGACACATTTTGACTTGCCAATATTTGCCCACTCTTCTTTGCAGAATCACTCCAAATCTGTCGGATTACGAGGGCATCCCCTGTGCACAACCCTCTTCAGATCACCCCACAAATTTTCAATCAGAGTCAGGTCGGGCCATTCCAAAACTTTAATCTTTTTCAGATGAAGTCATTCCTTTGTTGATTTGGATGTATGCTTGTCATGCTGAAAGATGAAGTTCCTCTTCATGTTCAGCTTTCTAGCAGAAGCCTGAAGGTTTTGTGCCAATATTGACTGGTATTTGGAACTCTTTATAATTCACTCTACCTTGACTAAGGCCCCTGTTCCATCTGAAGAAAATCAACCCCAAAGCATGATGCTGCCACCAACATGCTTCAATGTGGGTATGGTGTTCTTTTGGTCATGTGCAGTGTTGTTTTGGAATTATGGCCAAAACGTTCAACTTGGCTTCATGAGATCATAGAACATTTTCCCACATGCTTTTGGGAGACTTCAGATGTGTTTTGCAAAATTTAGCCGGGCTTGGATGTTTTTCTTGGTAAGAAAAGGCTTCCATCTTGCCACTCTACCCCATAGCCCAGACATATGAAGAATATGGGAGATTGTTGTCACATGTACCACACAGCCAGTACTTGCCAGGTACGCCTGCAGCTCCTTTAATGTTGCTGTAGGCCTCTTGGCAGTATCCCTGACCAGTTTTCTTCTCGTCTTTTCATTAATTTTGGAGGGACGTCCAGGTCTTGGTAATGTCACTGTTGTGCCATATTTTCTCCACTTGATGATGGCTGTCTTCACTGTGTTCCATGGTATATCTAATGCCTTGGAAATTCTTTTGTACTCTTCTCCTGACTACTACCTTTTACAAATGAGATCCCTCTGATGCTTTGGAAGCTCTCTGCGGACCATGGCTTTTGCTGTAGGATGCGACTAAGAAAATATCAGGAAAGACCTACTAGAACAGCTGAACTTTATTTGGGGTTTAACAGAGGCACTTTAAATTATGGCCGTGTGTGTACTGACTCCTATTTATTATGAGTTTGAATGTGACTGCTTAATTCTGAACACAGCTACATCCCCAGTTATAAGAGGGTATGTACACTTATGCAACCACATGATTTTAATTTTTACTCCCCCCCCCCCCCCCAAAAAAAAGTTTTCAGTTTGTTTTTCAGCTGAGTTGTACAGTTTATAGGTCACATTAAAGGTGGGAAAAGTTCTGAAATGATTTATCTTTTGTCTCGTTTTTTTACATCACAGAAACCTGACATTTTAACAGGGATGTGTAGACTTTTTATATCCACTGTATGAGTCCAAAAACATTCAAAAGGGTTTTCCAGCCTTGAAAGGGTTTATCTTATTTTGGTTGCACCACTTTGCAACTCTCTTGGCCATCGGGCATTGGAGACATAAGCAGAAAAAAGAGCACACAGGCTCTGGTGGAAAACCTTTTATTAAATGAATACAATGATAAAATCAATTCACTCACAAACATTAGTAGAGTAGAGCATGTCATCCACATCTACCCATCCTTAGCACTGCATGCCAGGTGCCTACCTGTCCAGCTGACAAGGCGAGAGACTGGGCTAGCCAAAGTGTCTCTCGACCAGTCATAACAACGACCCGCACACCCTATCAGCAGCCAGCCCTCCTAGTTATGTGGTTCCGAGGGCGGCGCTGGCTCACCCTGGCAGCACTTGAATTTGGCTAGCCCAGTCCCTCGGCTTGTCAACTGGAGCTTTTACCGGGAGCCACCTGGCATGCAGTGTTGAGGATGGGTGAATGTGAATGACATGCTCTACTCTACTAATGTTTGTGAGTGAATTGATTTTATTCTCTTATCCATTTATTAAAAGGTTTTCCACCAGAGCCTGTGCACTCTTTTTTTCTGCTTATGTTTTAGAAGTACAGGACTGTTTATGTACAAGACTTGCAGCTATATGATAAATTATCATATAGCACCTAAGGTCATATTTATTTTCAAATTTCCATCCTGCTGGAACTAATTTGGTATGGTTCATCTCTCCTTGCTCAACACCTAGTGTTCATGCACACATAGGCTGTTATCAACTGTTTTTAGCAGTGTCGTTTTTGAGCTGTAAAAAAAACCCAAGACCAGTGGGATCTGAGAGACGTTTTTCGGCTGCAAAAATGTTCAAGCGCTCAAAAACGCGGCTAAACTTCGATCTCCAATGTTTTTGGACGTTTTAGATCAATTGAGGAAAAAAAATGCGAAAGAATGCGCAAAAGCGCTGGTAAAAGCTGAAAAAAATCACTGATAAGCTACTGACGTTTATAGGATGTTTTTTTAACGTTCTGTGTCCATGAAGCCTTATTGTTTCCCTTATTGGGATTTTTTATCCATTTAGGGTCCTCGCACATTAGACCACAGAAAAAATGCCAGAACTGCTGGCAGAAAAAATCAGCATAAAAAACGCTCCTATGGAGCATATTGAACATGTGCTTGGCGCGCTTAAAAGCCACGTTTAGGTTCGTCAAGCGTTTTTTTCTGCTTAAAAGCTCCTTTCGAAAGCGCATAATGGACACATAGGCTAAAATAGAGTTGCTTCTACAGGCTAAAAGAAAATAAGTAAACACACCAAAAGCCTATATAAGCAGGATTTTTTTGAGCCCAGTGTGCACAAGGCCTTATTGCAGGGGTCGGCAACCCGTCGATTGCCACCATCTAAAAGGTAGATCACAAGCTGACATGGCACCCCCCGCCACACCCCCACCCCGGGGCTGTATGGGAATGAGAGAAGCGCTGTCTGTGTTAGGGAAGCCATAGGACGGTCTGGTGGGGCACATCCTGCAAAGCAGGAGGTGGAAAAGCTGCAGGGGGTTGGTGCCAGGAGGCTGTAATCAAAGGTCCTCAGTGGGGACTGGCATTGTTATGTAAGGCTGCTGCTGCTGTCATCACCTATAATGCGCATGTGTGTTCCTGCTAAACAACAGCATTTATTTTGCAATGTAGTGGCAGCTGCCTGAGAGTAGGAAACGGGCAGCTTCATGTTAAACATCACTGACTGCTGCACTGTGCCTTATGTGCATCTGACCTCTGCTTACATTCTATTGACCTTGCGCTCTCTGTTACTACCTATATCTTAACTCTGACCCCTGTCCACTGCCCTAATGACCTTATTGTCTGCCCCTCTGACCCCTGTACTCTATCCTACTAACCACTGACCTCTGTACACTGTCCTACATACTCCTGCATCAGACTTGTGGGGGTGACCAACAGTTTATCACTGATGTTACCTTTTAGGGCCCATTCACAACAGAATACGGTGCCACCGTTCCAGTTTCCATGCCATTCCAGTCACCAGTGGGTGTCAGTACAAAGTTAACAACACCCCAAACGCAGATCACAAAGGCCGTGTGTTTACCTGTACTGGATCACATGGTACAAAAACACCATGTGATCCAATTGCAGTCCATCTCCAAAAATAGTGCATGCATTACCTTTGGTGCTGTGCAACTCTCACTGCTCAAAACTGCATGTGAATGGCACAGGAACTGCACCACATTCCTGGCGATTCACATGCAGTTCCTAGTGTGAATGGGCCCTTAAGGTAGGCCAAGTTTTTATTTTCGCACTGATGTTTGTTTAATTAATATTTTATATGTTTTATATATATATAGTTAATTTTATAAAATAAATAAATAAAAGGGTGCTGTACCTGGTGATCTTTGATCTCTTCTATGTTGCTCAGGTATATCTCCACCTCTCAAAATTGCCTACCCCTGCCTTAATGTACATTTTGCAAGCTATCGCCCACTACATGTCTTCCATCACTTCTGACCCAGAACTTCCCTATAACAGAAACTCGTAGCACTGGGTGTGTTTAGGGGGCTACCCAGAACCCCCCTCCTTCTTTTAGAAGCTCTAACTTTTCTTCTCCACTGCATTCCACAGCACCATACTTAGACCTCCACTGGTTCCTGTGTAAAGACAGAAAGTAATGTAGACTGTCTTATGGTAGCTGACACTGCTGCCCTCTCATTTGGAAAATGCTACTTTATGGCTGTCGTGTTGTTTTAGCTTCATCAATTTAGAAAAAAGTATAGATATTAAATTGCTGCATGACTGTCTCAAATCTGTGACTCGGAAGTACTGACACATCCAGACAAGCTAGCACTTTGAGAAATAGGTGAGCAGTGGCTGGCCCCATATTTGTCTCCTGACAGGTAAACTTTAAAGTCTCAATGATCTGCTTTACCTCTGCTGTATGTGTTCTGCTCATCAGCTATCTGAAAAGAACTGATCAGCGCAAGTGATAACCCAGGAGGAGAGAAGGCGGCAATGTTCTTTTCTTCCCACACTGTTCAGTGTGTAATGATTTTTATACAATGGATTAGAGAAGATTCAACAAGGAAGGGGAACAGATCTATGACACTAATCATTTCCTCTCACTTATCACAGTCACTAGCAGAAGAAATGTAACTGAATGAGCAAGAGATTGGGTGGGGATGCCAGAGCAATAGTTGCTGCTGATAGTGACTGCTTCTGTTCTTGAAGTAAGCCTGTCACATTTCATGAGCACACTGTGCCAAGTGCATTGACAATCACACAGATATAATTTTGTTTTCACTTTAATTTTAAAAAGGGAATCTGTCAAAAAATGACTTCCTTAGGAATACATTGGAACCTCCTGACTAGACGGTGAAAGAGCAGCAGGTGACTGATAAAGTAATTCCTTTGCTGGCTCCTTGTAACAGTATGTTTTTTGTCAACACATTTGCATGATGCACACCTGAATGACTCTCTGCCTCCCAGTCTTGCTTGAACTTACTGCTGTTGTACAAGGGATTGCAAGAGGCTGATACCAAGTCAAATTCAGGAACTTACACTAGTTAGCTTAAAAATGCATTTGATTTATTATTGGTTAGAGAGCTGCATTAATTTGTGTCTTTTATAATTGCCTGGAGTTCATTTTTAAGCTAAACCTGTCATGAGAGAAGTACCAGTGCTGCTATTTCAAGCCTACTTTTTAAAGTACCAGCCAGTCTGCCATTTAAAAAAGTCATACACCCTTGCAGTTTGTTCCCATGGGGGCGCGAAACAGACGGATAGCCCCAAATCCCTTCTGCTCTGGTTAACCTCACCTGCAAGTACGTACTCCCAGAAGCTATGTTTTTAGCTCCATCTGTTTGTACCCCCCCTTTAATCCAACTGCCAGAGATTTGATGTTATGTTCGGTTCCATTCCCAACTATGTACTTGCTCTATCGTTATTATGTTATTACTTGTGAGACATTTTGTATGTACCTGTTCTTGTAATAACCAATAAAATCTTAGAAATAGAAAAAAAAAAAGTCATACACCCTTATCTACATACTGAATGTGTTCCAGGTCACTGGGGAAAAATATTAAAGCAAGCAAGTAACAATAACCCCAGACAGCATTTTCAGAGGGACACGTCAAAAACTGCGCACTCCATGTTTCTTTAGGGATAAATACATGTCTAAATAACAAGAAATGCCCCAAATACTATATCAATAATATGTCTCTATCGAGGTATACCAATATACCTTATTTTGAGACAGTAAGAGACACAGAATTAAGTAATTCAGGTAAATTGGGTTATGCTGCCTTTCAGGAAACTGGGCACTGATAAAGGTGTAAGACAACCCAGTATAACTTCTCTCTCTCCAATCGTGCTAGAACAGACATTTTCTCTCATCTGAGAAGAGAAAGCTTTATTTTTTATCAAGATTACTTTTTCTACTAGTAAGTTTCTATGGTAGAATTTTAGATCTAGAAGCCCTGGGGGCCATACCCATATCCTATTGTGGGCAAGAAGTAGGACCAATTTGTAATGTGTCCTGCAGACACTGGGATCTGTTGAAGACACTCTCCTAGACACCGGGTCCAGGACTGTGCTGCACCCCTCCAGTGGAATCCTGTTTTTGAAGGCTCCTTAGGGAGCTCCCTGGGATCTTGACCCTCTATTCCCAGCATGTCTGTGTGGGGACTGTAGGGTCACTCAGTACCTCAGCTGCAGTAAGTCAGAGCTTTGCCCTTTTGTACAGAGCCTGGTGGTGCATTACTTGAACTAGTTCTTCCCTTAAGAAGTTAACATCTGGGGCTCAGACTGTGACAACTGTGGTTGCTGGCCTGTCAGTGGGAAGAAGAACTATGCAATATTTAAATTTGGGGCTTAAGTAAATCTCTCCTGAATCTGCACGGCCCTTGAGCTTAGCTGCTTCTGTGCGAGTCTCCTCCCATTTCTTACTGCACATGCCTATGCCATTTTCTGGTACTCACAGAGGCTTTTCTGCCATCTCCACTGCCTGTGCACCACCTCAATCCTCTGGACAATCACCTGCTGCCTTACAGTGTCAAGGTCACAAATGGCAATAATGCTTCCTGTTCTAGTATAGGTGAGTATCCCTTGTGGGAAATACCTCACATACTGCAAGGACAGCTCTTATGATCTGCCATACTATGTATGCCAGCTTATGATCCACTAAAAATGTTCAGGAGGGTCTTGCAGTGTACTTCCTAAGGAACCTGATATCCATGCCCAAACCACTGCCCCCTGCCTAAGTTACAACTCCCCTCAGACTCTTCCTTAATTCCTTCAGGAGTGGATGCCTCCTCTGTCTTATCTAGGCAGGAATTCTCTGCTACTATGTCTGAGTATGGGGCCATGTACATACCGTCATGCCCTCTACGGAGTCCGTCTTTAATTTCCCTGGGACTATAGCTGCCTCTGTGCAATCAGCCAAGAGGATTATCCCTAACCTTATTTGAGGAGTTTGTACTGAAGGTGTCTCAATCTACAGAGATAATGCCAAAACCTAAAGATACTGTCTCATTCCTTTTTTCTGATGCAGTCCGCACATTCCTAAATTTGGAGCTACCTGCACAAGCTATACCTAAAGATACCTGCCTGTGCTAGCTTAAACGCCTCAGCCTGTTGGGATCTTTGTAGTACCTTCACTTCTGCAACATGTCTTGTATAGGGATTGGCCTAATCTGAATAAAGTCTTTACTCCTCGCAAATGCTTTTCCCTGCAATATCCTATTAAGGAGGGTTTCTTAAAAAGCGGGCGATCCCTGTAATGTACTTGGCCATTGGTTATCTTAACAAGATCTTGCTATTCCTGTAAAGAACATTCCTGTGTTTAAAAACTCTGTGGCTTAAAGGCTGGAAACCCTTTCCAATGCCTAATTTTCCTTGCAGGTCCTGCCCATGCGGTCAAGTTCTTCTGTCAAACCTTAAGCGCCAGGTTCAGAACCTCAAGCGTCAGGTTCAGAATCCTGGATCTATTTTAATATTCCTTCTGTCCTTTAGCAACTATAGCGCATACCTGTGGCCTTATTCTACTTTGTTAATGGAACAAGAGATATTATATGCCAAATCTCCAAAATGAGCTTTCCTTATTGTCATAACCTCTGCTAGATGAGTGTCTGACTTAGCTGCCCTATCTTATAAAAAAAACATTTCTGATTCACCACAAGGACACTTTTTCTTTTAGGCCCAGAGCCTCTTTTCTTCCCAAGGTGGTCTCTTCCTTCCCACTTAGCCAGGACATAGTTCTTCCATCTCTGTGTCTTGCTTGGATTCTTCCTAAGGGGATATCCCTATTTTCTTGAATGTTTATAGAGCTGTTCATGTCTATCTCTCAGTTACATCTTCTCTCAGACCAACTGTCTCACCCTTTGTCATTTTGGAAGGTCCCCACAAAAGACATTCTGCCTACCATTCCACCATTTCTTGGTAGCTCAGGAAGGTTGTTGTTCTTACCTACCAAGCAGAACTACATTGCATCTGATCATCATCTGCTGATTATGGCCATCTTGAGTAAGGGCAGATGATTCATGTATCATTTACTTCCTGGAATCTTTTTGCTGTTCTCTCAAGCATTCAAGCAGGAGGGCGTGCTTAGCTGAAGACTACTGAGATGTATGACATCATTTGCCTTGGCCTGGAAACCAGGAAGTAACATGTAAATGTGATAAACTTTCCTATCTATTTACAAATTCTAGCAGCACAAGGATTAAAAATAGGCCACCACCTAGTTTTCCACGCACATTCTCAAAGTTTTACCAGGTTGATGTTCAGGCATCTTCGTATGCAAGTTTTAAGCCAGCCATACATGGGTTGAATTCCAAACTCGTTTTCTGTTGAAAATCATAACTAAGAATTTTTGTTTGAATTTCGCACCATTAGGCTGCAGCAATGGCTGATTTTCATGCGCCCATTGAATTTGAGTGATCGGGCATGTTGGACATTTTTAGAAAAACAAATTTCTAATCAACGATGGGAGAATGATTCGAGAAATAAAATTGGGACAAAGAAATTTGCATTTCTGTGACCTGTGACCTGGAAAGAAAAGAAGATTCCTAACCACAAAAATTATTCTCTGTAGCAACATTAGATGAAATTGAAGCCTTGGTTGGTTGAATATTAACCACTTCAGCCCCGGAAGATTTACCCCCTTAATGACCAGGCCATTTTTTTGCGATACGGCACTGCTTACTTTAACTGACAATTGCGCGGTCGTGCGATCCTGTACCTAAATAAAAATGTCCTTTTTTGCCACAAATAGAGCTTTCTCTTGGTGGTATTTGATTACCTCTGTGGTTTTGTTATTTTATGTATCTATTACATGAAGCGTCATACCGGTTAGGCTATTGGCGCAATAGAGCCGCCTTGCCGCAGTATATCTGCGGTGGGCGGTCGGGAAGTGGTTAAAATCAATAGTGGCACCATTGGACCACAAAATACACAAAATTTCTGATTTTCAAAAGAAAACTAGTTTGGAATTCGACCCATGTATGGGCCTGCATTAGCTTTATATTTAATATTCTGCAATTCGTTATTTAAACTGTAGGCATTTCCCAGTGTTTTGTTTTCACTGTTGTTTTTGCTTGGGCTGTTAGTGTTGCTGTGTTGCTCTCCTATTTGAGACATCTCAGGGTTCCTAAATTCTACTGTTCTTGTGTCCCATGATGAGCGATTAAGAAAGTATAATTTCTGTACTCACTGTAACATATTTTTCCTTGAGTTCATCAAGGGTCTTGGGTCCCACTCCTATTTAATCTTCTCCTTATACTACTTTCTAAAAACAGAAGCATCATAGGAGTGGGAAGGCTGGCATACAGACTTTTATGTGTGCCAGTGTCCATCTACCCCTAAAGGCAGCAGTATAACCCAAGGTTTCTGCATGTTACTGTTCCAGTGTCCAAGAAAAAGGATTTTTACAATGAGTACAGAAATTCATTTTTTTCTGTGACCCTGTTGGATTTACTTCTAAAAATCTTGACAATAAGCTTGCAGAAAGCAATGGAACATGACAGAGGCCATTACCTTTCCTAGCTTTACCCCCCCCCCCCCCAGACTTAGGCTTTAATTTAAATCTTGAACGTAATGTGCCTTTCAAATCATACTGGACAATATAGTAGACATTCTGCAAGATGTATTTTTGCTCAGCTCTTTGGGTATTCATTTTTTCGTTACTTTATCAATTGTGTTTAGTAATGAAATGTCATTATTATCAGTATTCTGTCACCAGAATGACATTGGCTGTCCGGTGTATTTCCCATAGTCTGTTTTCATGGGCAATGCTTCACTTGGTTTGGGAATTACAAATGTCACATGTTCCTGTATAAAAAATGTGACTCATTGCAGTAAATGGAAAATAACATTCAATTTTCCTAACTGCAAAGTTAAAATAAAAAAAAAATATGTCTGCTAGAGTCCATGCAGTGTGGTTTTGTAGTAGTATGAAAATGTTAGTTACATAATAAAAAAAATCTGTTCCCGATGACTTTTAAATGGTAACCTTTGATTTTGTTATTAAATGTTTATATACCAATAGATTTTCAGTGCGTTTTACAGCAGACTTGTTACCAGGGATTGTAATAAACAGTACCAAAAACGTTTGTCCCATTCCATTAAAGATTATGTACTCCCCATAGTTCTTAGTAACCGCCTGAATCTGGCAAAACAAGTAGCACACGCTGTCAGAGAAGAAGGACTGTATAGTGTGGAGCCAGCATTTTTCTATGCAAAATAGCACTGTGTGAAAAAGTTATTGCTTTCTTGTTAAAGTGAACCTATGTTTCAGGATAATTTGTATTCCTGACCCCCTCCTGCTTATATTCACCTACTGTTTGCTCCCTTGTAAATCAGGTTGCCACTGAGAGCAAAGAGCATGCCCTATACTTCCAGCTATGGAAGATAAAGACTTACTCCCCTCCCCCACATTACGGCACTGGTACTTGGTAAGGGTCACTCAGGCTTCCAATGTCTATGCCTACCCCACACAAACACTCACTTGTCACCACTTTTGATCCTGTGTTGTCCCCGCTGGCAGACCTGCTCTTCTCTCTTCCTGCATTCAGAGAACACAGAGACATCAGCAGGAGCCATTGGCTGTTTTTCTCAATCTAATCCTGTGAGGAGGGAGCGATCGGCAAGTCCAAGCCGAGCAGCAGGGCCAAGCCACACTGTATGCATCTATGGACACACACTGCCTGGCTGTGGAGCGAGTCCGCATAAATAACTCTAAAGAGCTCAGCTTGCTTTGAGGAGCACTCGGAAGAGAGGTGGAGCTGGGAGTGCCAGCGGGGGAACCCCAGAAGAGAGGGTTCGGGACCACTCTGTGCAATACCATTGAAGCGAGTTCATGTAGACATGAAGTGACTAAAAGAGGCTGAAGAAGAGTGCCTATGGTTGAAAAAAGGTGAAAACGCACTTGCATCTAGGGCCCCAGTTAGTTGGCCCTTAGGCTCAGGAATTTAAATGGACCCATGGGTCATCCCATGCAGTCACCCAGTGGATAGCTAATACTAATAATAGTTACTTGATTGTTATACTCATTGCACTATACTCCTGCACGGGTGAAAATTTTTAGATGATGATAAGAAAAAAAGGCACACTGGCCTAGTGCATTTTCCCAAGGAAAGGTTTTATTTAAAATACTCACAAATGTGATGAATAAAAGCATATTCAAGCTTCCAAAGCTAGGCAAGCAGTCCTATTGTGGCAGCAGTCACCAAACCGTAATGGAAAGGACATGGGGCTGCAACAGCTTACATGTTTCGAAAGCAAGCCTTCTTCCTCAGAGCTATAGCAGCAATAGATTTCAGTCCAATATACAGTATCTCATAAAAGTGAGTACACCCCTCACATTTTTGTAAATATTTTATTATATCTTTTCATGTGACAACACTGCAGAAATGACACTTTGCTACAATGTAAATTAGTGAGTTTGCAGCTTGTAGAACAGTGTAAATTTGCTTTCCCCTCAAAATAACTCAAACACACAGCCATTCATGTCTAAACTGCTGGCAACAAAAGTTACTACACCCCTAAGTGAAAATGTCCAAATTGGACCCAAAGTGTCAATATTTTGTGTGGCCACCATTATTTTCCTGCACTGCCTTAACCCACTTGGGCATGGAGTTCACCAGAGCTTCACAGGTTGCCACTGGAGTCCTCTTCCACTCCTCCATGACGACATCACAAAAAGAATGGATGTTAGAGACCTTGCGCTCGTCCACCTTCCGTTTGAGGTCATCTTGGAGGTGTGTTTGCGGCCCAGTCTCCGAAGGGATGGGATCACGCTCTGCTTCAGTATGTCACAGTACATGTTGGCATTCATGGTTCCCTGAATGAACTGTAGCTCCCCAGTGCCAGCAGCACTCATGCAGCCCCAGACCATGGCACTCCCACCACCATGCTTGACTGTAGGCAAGACACACTTGTCTTTGTACTCCTCACACACTCTTGACACCATCTGAACCAAATAAGTTTACCTTAGTTTCATCAGACCACAGGACATGGTTCCAGTAATCCATGTCCTTAATCTGCTTGTCTTCAGCAAACTGTTTGCGGGCTTTCTTGTGCATCATATTTAGAAGAGGCTTTCTTCTGGGACAGCAACCATGAAGACCAATTTGATGCAGTGTGCGGCGTATGATCTGAACACTGACAGGCCACTGTGTGTGTGTGTGTGTGTGTGTATATATATATATATATATATATATTTATATATACAGTATCTCACAAAAGTGACTACACCCCTCACATTTTTGTAAATATTTTATTATATTTTTTCATGTGACAACACTGAAGAAATGACACTTTGCTACAATGTAAAGTAGTGAGTGTCCCCTCAAAATAACTCAACACACAGCCATTAATGTCTAAACCGCTGGCAAAAAAGTGAGTACACCCCTTAATGAAATGTCCAAATTGGGCCCAAAGTGTCAATATTTTGTGTGGCCACCATTATTTTCCAGCACTGCTTTAACCCTCTTGGGCAAGGAGTTCACCAGAGCTTCACAGGTTGCCACTGGAGTCCTCTTCCACTCCTCCATGATGACATCATGGAACTGGTGGATGTCGGAGATCTTGCGCTCTTCCACCTTCCATTTGAGGATGCCCCACAGATGCTCAATAGGGTTTAGGTCTGGAGACATGCTTGACCAGTCCATCACCGTTACCCTCAGTTTCTTTAGCAAGGCAGTGGTCGTCTCGGAGGTGTGTTTGGGGTCGTTATCATGTTGGAATACTGCCCTGCGGCCCAGTCTCCAAAGGGAGGGGATCATGCTCTTCAGTATGTCACAGTACATGTTGGCATTCATGGTTCCCTCAATGAACTGTAGCTCCCCAGTGCCAGCAGCACTCATGCAGCCCCAGACCATGATATTCCCACCACCATGCTTGACTGTAGGCAAGACACACTTGTCTTTGTACTCCTCACCTGGTTGCCGCTACACACACTTGACACCATCTGAACTAAATAAGTTTATCTTGGTCTCATCAGACCACAGGACATGGTTCCAGTAATCCATATCCTTAGTTGGCTTGTCTTCAGCAAACTGTTTACGGGCTTTCCTATGCATCATCTTTAGAAGAGACTTCCTTCTGTGATGCCAGCCATACAGACCAATTTGATGCAGTGTGCAGCATATGGTCTGAGCAGTGACAGGCTGACCCCCCACCCCTTCAACCTCTGCAGCAATGCTGGCAGCACTCGTATGTCTATTTCCCAAAGACAACCTCTGGATATGATGCTGAGCATGTGCACTCAACCGTTTTGGTCGACCATGGCGAGGCCTGTTCTCAGTGCACCCTGTCCTGTTAAACCACTGTATGGTCTTGGCCACCGTGCTGCAGTTCAGTTTCAGGGTCTTGGCAATCTTCTCATAGCCTAGGCCATCTTTATGTAGAGCAACAATTCTTTTTTTCAGATCCTCAGAGAGTTCTTTGCCATGAGATGCCATGTTGAACTGCCAGTGACCAGTATGAGAGAGTGAGAGCGACAACACCAAAATTAACACCCAACAAACAAAGGGGTCTCCGCACTCAGTTGCAATGAACAAAAGTGAAATTTATTTAAAATGAGAAAATTGTGATCCAATAATGGCAGACAAAAATGACAATACCCCAAAGCATATAGGTTGTCAAATGAAAAGGTGGAACCGCTCCAGGTGTGAATGAAAACATTCAAGGAAACAGGTGCAGGTCTGGTCCGTCTTCCAGGAAGCATCCAACAAACAAAGGGGTGACCGCACTCAGTTGCAATGAACAAAAGTGAAATTTATTTAAAATGAGAAAATTGTGATCCAATAATGGCAGACAAAAATGACAATACGCCAAGGCATATAGGTTTTTTAAAATGAAAGGGTGGAACCGCTCCAGGTGTGAATGAAAACATTCAAGGAAACAGGTGCAGGTCTGGTCCTTCTTCCAGGAAGCATCCAACAAACAAAGGGGTGACTGCCCTCAGTTGCAATGAACAAAAGTGAAATTTATTTAAAATGAGAAAATTGTGATCCAATAATGGCAGACAAAAATGACAATACCCCAAGGCATATAGGTTGTCAAACGAAAGGGTGGAACCGCTCCAGATTTAACACACCTGCTCCCCATTCACACCTGAAACCTTGTAACACTAAGGAGTCACATGACACCAGGGAGGGAAAATGGCTGATTGGGCCCAATTGGGACATTTTCACTTAGGGGGTGTACTCACTTTTGTTTCCAGCGGTTTAGACTTTAATGGCTGTGTGTTGAGTTATTTTGAGAGGACAACAAATTTACACGGTTATACAAGCTGTACACTCACTACTTTACATTGTAGCAAAGTGTAATTTCTTCAGTGTTGCCACATGAAAAGAAATAAAATATTTACAAAAATGTGAGGGGTGTACTCACTTTTGTGAGATACTGTGTGTGTATATATATATATATATATATATATATATATATATATATATACATACATATACGCACACACATACCCAAATAGGTTGATATAGGACACACCCCTTGAGAGCTCACATTCTCCTCCTGCTGAAGGGATTTGTCAATTTGTGCCCATGGTAATCGGATCTGTCAATCTACTAGAAACACACATGCTCATGCATGTAAAGCAATAGCGACCTCTTTCATAAAATCGCTGTACCTGTAGGTGGTGTGTAGCCGCCTATAATTCACCGACTTCCTTGTGTGTAACCTGGTCCCGACAGGCGTGCCAGCGTCTGGAACCCACACGTCTGGATCGCCTGTTATGCGGCTTCAGTGTCAGCATTTGGCCTTGTGTAATGGCCTTCAACAAAATAGCGGCCATCCTATGTCAGAAATGAGTTTGTGTCAGCATTTGGCCTCGTGATGGCCTACAACAAAATGGCCGCCACCCTATGTGGGGAATGCGCTAGGTGTGCAGGCACCTAGGAATTAGGAAGTCACATGCACCCTGGAACGCAAACACTACAACATGCGTTCCAGATGCCGGCATGCCCACCGGGACCAGGTTACACACAAGAAAGTGGGTAAATTATAGGTGGCTACACCCCACCTACAGGTACAGCGATTTTATGAAAGAGGTCTCTATTGCTATACAAGTATGAGCATGTGTGTTTCTAGTAGATTGACAGATCAGATTACCATGGTCATGAATTGACAAGTCCCCTCAGCAGGAGGAGAATGTGAGCTCTCAAGGGGTGTGTCCTATATCAACCTTTTTGGGTGTGTGTGTGTGTGTGTGTGTATATATATATATATATATATTAGGCCAAAATCTATTGCTGCTATAGCTCTGAGGAAGAAGGCTTGCCTTCAAAACATGTAACCTGTTGCAGCCCCATGTCCTTTCCATCACGGTTTGGTGACTGCTGCTACGACAGGATTGCTTGCCTAGCTTTGGAAACTTGAATATTATTCTGACTCCAACTGTTGTAATAGTGACTTATCCCTTGCTGAGACCTCTATGCCTGGCCCGTATAAGCAGATATAATCGCTGCGGACAGTCTTTATCAGATAGCTTGAACTCACCAGACACCAATTCTTCCATAAGAGTAGATTTATTGCAAATAGCAGGTACAGCAGACAACACATGTGGCAGATGGTTGAAAGATGGTATCTGCTGGTCAAAACATGGTAATGTGTCCTAGGATGCGAGCAGATTGTGTGCGGCCTAGACATGAGTGACCATATTCTTCTTCATGAGACAGAGAGAGGACCCAGGAAAAGGAAATTGCCTGAGAAGCTGGGAGGAGCACAAAACAACCACAAGATGGCAGTGTAATAACCAACTATACAAACATTACGATAACTATGCATAGCATTATCTTACATGATAAGTGTAACAGCACACTCCCTGTCTGGTATTGTAAATACCACATTATATCATAACGGTAGTTATGCAATGCAAATAAACAATAGTGCAATTTGCAGTTGTCTTGAAGACCTGAAAGACAAAAATAACATGCATGTATATGCAACAACTATTAAAGAAGGCACCAAGAAGTGTCACTTAAAGTTCAAGACCCATTCTTCTTGTGGTAGAAACTGAATCCAACAGACCCAGGTAAGCAAGTTCTCCAAAAGGCAAGAGTAAAACAAATTCTGTAATGGGTCTGAGGAAAGTCTTTACAGTTCCTTGTCTGGCAACCTTCACCTCTACTTTACGTACCATACCATCATCACTGGGAATGGTCTTTACAATGAGTCCCATGAGCAATTCAATTCTTTCAGCTTGCTGGTCTTTGAGCAAAACAAGGTCTGCAACTTGGAGGTTAGGGTTGAGATCAGCAGCAAAGGTCTTGACTTGAGGACGAATCTCTTGATCATTGTCAGGATCTAGAAGACTGAAGATCCCGGGTGTAGTTTCTTCTGTATGATCCAGCAGGAGTTCAGGTCCTGTTAACCAAGATGAATTTGCAAAGACACTTGCAGACATTGGTCTGGTGGCATGATCTGCAGGATTATGCTCCGATGGAACATGATGCCATTGTTCAGGCCTTGAAGATTTTCTGATTTTTTTCTACATGGTTGCTGACATAGACATAGAAGCGTTTTGTGTGGTTGTATATGTAGCCCAAAACAACTTTGCTGCCTGTGTAGAATTTGATGTCATCTATTTGAATGTCTAGCTCACGCAGTATAAAATCTGCAATTTCTACAGCTAGTACAGTGCCACAAAGTTCAAGCCTATTCAAAACTTAGCTTTGCCAAACAGAAACCCTATATGGGTTTGATTGTGAGAGTCTCTTACCTTGAAGTAGGCAACAGCTGCTATGGCCTCAGTGGATACATCTGAGAAGATGTGAATTTCTTTTCTCAGACTTGCAGCAAGGGAAGCTGAAGTGTAGCAGCGTGGTATATCAATTCCATCTAAGGCATGTAGAGATTGTTTCCAGGACTTCCACTTTGAATATTTGTCTGTTGGTAGCGGAGCATCCCAATCTTGACTAGTTTCTGATAATTGTCTTAATAAGGATTTACCTTGTATGGTGATGGGAGTCGCAAATCCCAGTGGATCGCATAGACTGTTTACCACTGACAGGACACCACATTTGGTGAATGGCTTGACTGCAGAGCTGACTTGAAAGCCAAAGGTATCTTTAAATAAGTTCCACTGTAAGCCCAGACTTCTCTGAACAGGAGGCATGTCCATTCCCAGATTTAAATCTTTAAATCCTGTGACATGATCACCAGGCTGAAAGGCTTTCATCACAGCACCACTGTTTGAGGCAATCTTATGAAGTCTGAGGTTGGCCTCAGAAAGCATACCTTGAGTCCTTTGGAGCAGGTCTATGGCTTCTTCATCTGTGGGTAAGAATTTGAGTCCATCACCCACGTAGAAGTCTCTCTCAACGAAGTGTCAAGCATCTGCACCATACTCCTTTTCTCCATCAAGGGCAGTCCTTCGTAGACCATATGTTGCAACAGCAGGCGAGGGACTGTTTCCGAATACATATACTTTCATGAGGTATTCAATCACTTCATTGTTTATGTTGTCATGGTGCCAGAGAAATCTTAGGAAGTTCCTATGGTCTTCTCTTACTGTAAAGCAAAGGAACATTTGTTCAATGTCAGCAGTTATGGCAACTGGCTCTCTTCTGAACCTCATAAGTACTCCTACAAGGTTGTTGGTTAGGTTAGGACCAGTAAGAAGAACATCATTCAGGGATACACCTTGATGCTTGGCACTAGAATCAAACACTACCCTGATTTGCTTTGGCTTACGTGGATGATACACTGCAGAGAAAGGCAGATACCAGAACTCCTCATGTTCAAGAAGAGGTGGAGCTGGCTCAGCGTGATCATTGTCAAAGATCCTTTTCATAAATGCCATGAAATGTTCCTTCATTTCAGGCCTGTTCTTTAGTGTTCGCTGAAGTGAGTTGAATCTGGATAAGGCTTGTTCATGATTGGAAGTCTGACTCTTGTAGCACAAAGAGGTAATGGTGCAACACAGCTGTTAGATTCATCTTTGTAGAGTTCACTGTCCACTATTGCGATGAACTCTATCTTCAACTGACAAGGTTATTCTGTCGTCATCACGTGTAGAACAAAACACTGTGTTATTTAAGTTGTCATCATAGGGGATGGGAGTAACATCAGATACCTGGATGATGTCAAGAGGCTTCTCTTTTACTTCATAATGATGAGGGCATGGTCTAAAATGAGATGCACGCCCATTTCTTAGCATGTGAGTCTTGAAGGAGTTAATCTCAGATGGCATTCGCATTCTGTTTAAGCATACATCGCCCACTATTACCCAGCCTAGATGAAGTCTTTGTGCGAGTGGAGCGTTGTCAGATCCATTGCACTGCTGGCGCACTTTATGTACTCTGAGAATGTCTCTTCCCAGCAAGACTAGTATTTCAGCATCCACGTCCATTGGAGGAATATCAGCAACAGGTGCCTTAAGTGGGGATGGTGATATGCAGCTTCTGGGGAAGGAATTTCTTCCCTGTTGTCTGGTATTTGGTCACACTCAACTAATGTTGGCAAGGGTATGCCCTTCTTGATATGGGAGACCATGAACCCATCGGCCCTTCTGCCGGAGGTTTCTACACGACCAGAACAAGTGTTGAGAGTATATGGTGTTGCATGTCCCTTTATGCCAAAGATCTCAAAGAATTTAGGCTTGACCGGGGATCTGTTGCTTTGCTCATCTATAATGGCATACAGTCCTGCTCACCATTATTGGCACCCATGAAGTTTATGTACATATTGTGGAATATCTACTGAAGGAAATGTATCAAATTAACCAACATATTACTACAGATGTAAAGGAAGTCATCTATAAGGTGTTATACATGTATTTGAAGTACCCACGGTTATTACCACTCGTCCTGACATACGGTAATATCTACTCGTTTCGTTGTCTAGGGGCCAGTTCGGATTTAAGAAACTCTAGAAACCGTATTTCCCTGTACGTTGTGGTATATGAGAGTTGTGAACAAGACCAGCACATCTTTGGAGGCCGTCTTCCCGGCTACCCAAGTACCAGAGGGTATAGTTCTTCCCGTATGGGAACGGTTGTAATCAACTCACACTGGTTTATGGTCTGTTGTCCCTTCTTTAAGGAAGGGGTCTTCGACGTATAGTGGTAGGGGTGAATTCCGTGGACAACGACTATAAG
>BLSH010215989.1:3379285-3390513 GCA_018402905.1 Glandirana rugosa | reverse complement strand
GAGAGGATAACCACATCCATAGGTCGGATTGTAGACCTAAAGCGATTCCTGACTTCTCTACACCGTACGGTGTGAGAGTCAAAGACCTCTGGTAAGCAGGGCACCATACCCTGAGTTATTATTATTACCTTTTCACCATCACTTAAATACTGTGAATGAATCACGAGCACTTTAAAGTATAAAGAACCACTTCAAGCAAAAATAGTCTGAAACTGAAGCAGCACACAGTCACTTTTGGAACTTTTTGGATTTTCACTAAAGAAGTTATTTTGGCACAGAGCACAGCACTTATCCTTGGACTCATACTTTTAACCTTTATTTTATATATTTTTTATTTCCATCTTTATCAATTTTTTCGCAGTATATTTTTTATTCTATTTATTTAAAAATTGTATCTCAGTATATAATGTATAATATGTATTGCACTATTGCACCTATGTGATATTTTATTTATGAGAAGAGAGAACGCACTGAAATTTTATCTAATCACCCAGACTAAAATACTATAGATCACACTGCAAGCGCTGTTTGAACACAAAACTACAAATTGTTCACACACACTACTTCATGGTTATTCAAAGCTTATTTCTTTGAGCATTATTCAGCATGCCCTCGACAGGTGTTAATGGAGTGCATTAACGCAGTGCAGGCTCTTGTCAGACAGGCTGTATGCACACCGAATTTTGTTCAACCTTTATTACAGGCATGGTCAGATATATTGTATTCAGCCCCAGTCAGCTTACACCAACCTATTCCTGCCACTAGAGACCCACTTTCTCAAAGTTCTTTCTCTCTTTCAACTACAGCAACCACAGCCAAATATACTTTTCTACCTACCAAATATCAGTACCCTGTTTCCACCTGCTGCACCTACCCTGCCTTTAATCGACCTACCACTTCTCCACTGCCTGCAATAATTCCACAAAAATCCCCCTATTTTACCGCTCCCTCTTTTTTACCATACTCCAGCCATACTCTCCCATCAGCTGCACCCCCCACTTACAGTCCTGCATTCACTTACAGAACTCCAGTGGTAATACTTAAGAAGAAACTGAAGTTTTTCCCAACCCGCACTATCCAGCCTGTATCCAATACTGCCTCCACACCAACCGCTCTGTCCCAGTCTGCCTCTACACCCACCGATCAGTTCCAGTCTGCTTTCACACTGACCGATCTGCTCCAGTCTACCTTCACGATTGCCGATAAGGTTTGGCCTGCTTCTGACAGACCTAAACATGCTATCCAGTCTACTGATCTTGTGCTTGCTGTCCAGCCTGCTGATCCTGTGCCCGCTGTCCAGCCTGCTGATCCTGTGCCCGCTGTCCAGCCTGCTGATCCTGTGCCCGCTGTCCAGCCTGCTGATCCTGTTCCCGCTGTCCAGCCTGCTGATTCTATGCCTGCTGTCCAGCCTGCTGATCCTGTGCCCGCTGTCTAGCCTGCTGATCCTGTGCCCGCTGTCCAGCCTGCTGATCCCGTGCCTGCTGTCCAGCCTACTGATCCCGTGCCTGCTGTCCAGTCTGATGAGCCGGTGCCTGCTGTCCAGTCTGATGATTTGGTGCCCGCTGACCAGTCTGATGATCCAGTGCCCGCTGACCAGTGTGATCCAGTGCCCGCTGCCCAGTCTGATGATCCGGTACCCGCTGTCCAGTCTGATGATCCAGTGCCCGTTGTCCAGTTTGATGATCCGGTGCCTGCTGTCTAGTCTGATGATCCGGTGCGCGCTGTCCAGTCTCATGATCTGGTGCCCACTGTCCAGTCTGATGATCCGGTGCCCACTGTCCAGTTTGACGATCCGGTGCCCGCTGTCCAGTCTGATGATCTGGTGCCCACTGTCCAGCCTGATGTTCCGGTGACCGCTGTCCAGCCTGATGTTCCGGTGCCTGCTGTCCAGTCTGATGTTCTGATGCCTGCTGTCCAGTCTGATGATCTGGTGTCCGTTTTCCAGTATGATGATCCAGTGTCCGCTGTCCAGTCTGATGTTCCAGAGCCCGCTGTCCAGTCTGATGTGCCTCTGCCCGATGCCCATCCTCATCAGTTGGATGGTTGTGTAAAGGTCAAGTGTCCACCTGTTAATGGGTCAGAAAGCTCTGAACCTTCATGTGCTTTATATGGGTTGTCTGCTTGGCCTAAGATTCGTTTGGCAGTTGCCTCGGTAGAGTCCCTCTGGCAGTGTTGCTCCTATGGCGCCTGAGCCTGGTGGTCTAGACATAACATTGATGACTGATGGCTGCATTTGCCTTCATGGCCCTGGTCGTGGTAAGCTCCTAGGGAATGGCGGAGTACGATCGGTGCCTTGCCATGATCTGGGAGCAACTGCCACAGCTCTGGGTGTACTAGGGGACCCAGGTTGGGTAACCGGTGCCTCGGAGAGTTTTTGATGCGCAGTGCAAGTCCTGGAGACCAGGCAAGCTATTCAGTCATGACAGGACAACATCGATGTCTGTATTCCAGTACTGTCACATGACCCCAGGGCTAAATGTAAAGGTAACCCATGTGACCCCAGCATTGGGGGATCTACTATTTTGAGGACTTGAAGTGGCGAATGTGCTACATCCCAGGAATTTTGGCCAGCAGGATACCCAGCCAGTCGTCTGACCCCGGCAGTGGGACACTCGGCCAGTTGCATGATCCAGGTGGGGGACACGTTACCTTCCGATGGATCTTGGCAATGGGGCATCTTGCTGGAACCCCAGGACTTCTTCAGTTTTCAAGGAACTCCTTCAGTGGACTCAGGTAGCAAAGGACTTTTTCTTATGGACTAGATTCGCTACGGCTGTTTGGAGCGTCCTGAGGCCACTCCTTAGAGGGGGGTACTGTCAGGAAAAGTCTCTAGCTGGTTGCGCTGTGGCTCAGGGATCCATGGGCTTCAGTTCCAGTGTCCACCAGCGGGTGTCAGTAAAAGTCTCACTTGCTGATGGCACTGTGGCTTCTGGGTCCATGGGCCGCAGTTCCAAGATTCAACAGCGGGTGTCTCCCAGTAATCAGAGGCTCATGAGTCACTACCTGACGCTCGTTATAGGAAGGATATATAAACCCTGTCTACCATATGCTCAGTGCCTTGGTGTTTGTTCTCCATGTGCCTCTGAATCCTGTATCCTGTATCCGGAATCCTGTATCCTGAACCCTGAATCTGCTCCTGGACCCCTGTCTGCAGTCTAATCCTGTCCCACCGGCTTTCCCCAACATCTGTCCCCTATTCTTGCCTTGTCTTGCTCCCTGCTCCCTCTGATTGATCTCCCGTGCATGACCCTGGGCTGGCTACATTTACGGTTTGGACATTTCCCTATACCTGTTTAAGCTTTGGTTGTTTACAATGATTATTATATTAGATGTGTGTTTGGATCACCATTTACTTATATTCTTAATAAATTACTTTATTCACTTTACATTGTGTCTGGTATTCTCTGTGCAGTTCACACATTTCTGGTCACACCAGTTGCTGACAGCGATAAAAGAATGTTCGGAAGCTTGTCTAGACATTTTTTTCAAGTTTTGCAAAAAATGGTTACTGTCTCTTTAAGAAGACAAACAGCAGCTTAGACAGGTGGGATAACACAGTCCAATGCAGAGAAACAGTTTTTAACATTCACAGGTGAAGTGAAGTAAGCTTGTGCGACCATGTGCTTTCAAAGGATGGCAGATGGCACTGAGCTTGATTGCAGATTAAAGATACAAATCTACACAGCAGGCTGTAGGAATTCGACCACGTTTTAACTATTCTGACTCCAACTGTTGTAATAGTGACTTATCCCTTTAAGACCTCTATGCCTGGCCTGTATAAGCAGATATAATCACTGCGGACAGTTTTTATCAGATAGCTTGAACTCACCAGACACTGAACTGTAGATTTATTGCAAATAGCAAGTACAGCAGACAACAAATGTGGCAGATGGTTGAAAGATGGTATCTGCAGGTCAAAACATGGTAATGTGTCCTAGGATGCGAGCAGATTGTGTGCGGCCTAGACATGAGTGGCCAAATTCTTCCTCATGAGACAGAGAGAGGACCCAGGAAGAGGACGTTATATCACAGAGTGACCCAGGAAAAGGAAATTGCCTGAGAAGCTGGGAGGGGCACACTTAGAAAACAGAACAGGACAATACAATATCCAAAACAACCACAAGATGGCAGTGTAATAACCAACTATACAAACATTACTATAACTATGTATAGCATTATGTTACATGATAAGTGTAACAGCACAAATATGCTTTTATTCATCAAGCTTGTGAATATTTTTAATCCCATTTTAAATAAAACCTTTCCTTGGGATAATGCACTAGGCCAGTGCGCCTTCTTTTCTTCTTATCATCTAGTGACATTCGGGACACCCCCTATCCCAGAAGCCAGAAAGGCTACAGCGATTACCCTTTGAATATATGTTCACCTCACATCACACTACTGCACAGGAGATTTTGTCTGTTTGCTACTATTAAGAAACCCTGGGGCTCTAGCTGCAGAGTGGGTTGGTGTAGAGTACTAATTACAGTCAAGTCCATAAATATTGGGACATCCACACAATTCTAAACTTTTTGGCTCTATACACCACCACAATGGATTTGAAATGAAACGAACAAGATGTGCTTTAACTGCAGACTTTCAGCTCTAATTTGAGGGTATTTACATCCAAATCAGGTGAACGGTGTAGGAATTATAGTTTGTATATGTGCCTCCCACTTTTTAAGGGACCAAAATAATGGGACAATTGTCTGCTCAGCTGTTCCATGGCCAGGTGTGTGTTATTCCCTCATTATCCCATTTACAAGGAGCAGATAAAAGGTCCAGAGTTCATTTCAAGTGTGCTATTTGCATTTGGAATCTGTTGCTGTCAACTCTCAATATGAGATCCAAAGAGCTGTCACTATCAGTGAAGCAAGCCATCATTAGGCTGAAAAACAAAACAAACCCAGCAGAGAGATAGCAAAAACATTAGGTGTGGCCAAATCAACTGTTTGCAACATCCTAAAAAGAAGGAACGCACCGGTGAGCTCGAAAACACCAAAAGACCCGGAAGACCACGGAAAACAACTGTGGTGGATGACCGAAGAATTCTTTCCCTGGTGAAGAAAACACCTTTCACAACAGTTGGCCAGATCAAGAACACTCTCCAGGAGGTAGGTGTATGTGTGTCAAAGTCAAACAATCAAGAGAAGACTTCATGAGAGTAAATACAGAGGGTTCACCACAAGATGTAAACCACTGGTGAGCCTCAAAAACAGGAAGGCCAGATTAGAGTTTGCCAAACAACATTTAAAAAAGCCTTCACAGTTCTGGAACAACATCCTATGGACAGATGAGACCAAGATCAACTTGTACCAGAGTGATGGGAAGAGAAGAATATGGAGAAGGAAAGGAACTGCTCATGATCCAAAGCATACCACCTCATCAGTGAAGCATGGTGGTGGTAGTGTCATGGCGTGGGCATGTGTGGCTGCCAATGGAACTGGTTCTCTTGTATTTATTGATGATGTGACTGCTGACAAAAGCAGCAGGATGAATTCTAAAGTGTTTTGGGCAATATTATCTGCTCATATTCAGCCAAATGCTTCAGAACTCATTGGACAGCGCTTCACAATGCAGATGGACAATGACCCAAAGCACACTGCGAAAGCAATATAAGAGTTTTTTAAGGGAAAGAAATGGAATGTTATGCAATGGCCAAGTCAATCACCTGACCTGAATCCGATTGAGCATGCATTTCACTTGCTGAAGACAAAACTGAAGGGAAAATGCCCCAAGAACAAGCAGGAACTGAAGACAGTTGCAGTGGAGGCCTGGCAGAGCATCACCAGGGAAGAAACCCAGCGTCTGGTGATGTCTATGCGTTCCAGACTTCAGGCTATAATTGACTGCAAAGGATTTGCAACCAAGTATTAAAAAGTGAAAGTTTGATTTATCATTGTTAATCTGTCCCATTACTTTTGGTCCCTTAAAAAGTGGGAGGCACATATGCAAACTGTTGTAATTCCTACACCGTTCACTTGATTTGGATGTAAATACCCTCAAATTAAAGCTGAAAGTCTGCAGTTAAAGCACATCTTGTTCGTTTCATTTCAAATCCATTGTGTTGGTGTATAGAGCCAAAAAGATTAGAATTGTGTCGATGTCCCAATATTTATGGACCTGACTGTACATCTTGTTCAGATATTGCGAGAGACAATGGTCATTTCTATTGAAGAAAGGCAGCTAAAGAAATCATGGTTAGCTAAATGCTTCACCACCAGTATAAACAATTTCGAAAGTAATGCCGTGAACAATGGAGAATACGTTCAGACTGATACTATTGCACACACTCCTGATAGAGAAGATAGAATGGTCTAATTGTTTTATAATCTCAAAGACCTCCTAGAAAATGAGATGTTGCAATGGTGGAATAGAGGTCTTAGAATCACACTAGTTTGCTAGTTTCTTGAAGACGATCTCAAAGAGAGCTGGATTAAATGCTTGTGTGAATGCAACCAACAACGGTTACAGGTCATTATTACCCAAAGAGAATGCAACTTCTCTGCCATTCGAGCAAACATTGATTTGCTCTAAAATGAACTATCTGCTTTTACATATACACCTACATTTGACGATTGGGATCGAAGAGTAAACGAGCAAATGATGGATTATGAAACCAATCTTATCAGTAAAAAGTCAGGGAAATTTGAACGAGACCGACTAGATTGCCTTAACGGTTGTGAGTTCAGTTGGAAAAAAGATAGATCCAAAAATAGTTCAAAATATAATGAAAGACAGTGACATCTATCTAATTCTAATACTAACGAGTACATACAGCGTACTTCTAGTGACCGCACTAAGGTGCAATCATCGTCATACATATCATCACATCCTCATATTGACCCCTCAAGGGCCAATCAACATACACATTTTGCACCTACAAAATTGAAACCCCAAAAACATTCCAAAACCAAGAGATCCAGTAAAAATGGCCAGAACACCAGGGGAAATACTGGGCATCCATCATCCAAATTAAATCAACATTGTTCCCAATCTAATGAACGACAAGAACCTCATCAGAACCAGAATTACACACACCACCAGCAGTATGCAAACTATAACAACACCAACAACCCTAGCAAGACTATTCATCAACCCAACAAAGGGAACGACGGAAGAAACAATCACAATCAAAATGACAACCATCTTGGAAAATCTAGACTAGGAAGACCACCACAAGTTAAAAGTCCAAAAAGTAAAGCTATGACTAAAGAAGGGCAATCATCCAATCCAGAACCAAGCTCAGACCCTGTATAACTTTCAGTTCTGCCCTAATCATCCCCGATAGCTAGCACCTCTAAAAATATGATACCAAACCTAGAACTTGAGTTTGGCCTACACAGTATACCAGAAACGTATAATCCCTTCACCACACTAGATACGTCGCGTCGTGAGAGTGCATCTGGCATTACACCAATATCACCTTTTTTAGTGAAGAAAGTTGCAAGTACAGAGGGTCTTGCAATGGAAGAGTCTAAACCCTCTGTTACTCATCACAGCAACAAAGAAAGCAAGGAAAAGAGAAGTGGAACAAGGCGAGGGAAAAGAGATGCAAAAAGACGCTGACTGTAGATACCACTTATTCAACCATCGAAATCTATAATCTCTCCAGCTCTGTATTTTCGGATACGGATCTGGATCTTCTTAGAAAAGGTCTGAATTTTGCATCATCTAGTACTCCTAATTTATTTGAGCTTTTCATAGAGCTCAATAAATTTGTACGTAAACTCACTTTTCAAAGGTATTATGCAATGAAATTAAAGTATTATTCAAAACACCACGCTTGGTTCATCAAACAGCTATAAGTCCTTTATGTAGAGACTTAAAAGAAATGCTTGTATAGGAAGTCCCATGTGGTGAGATTAAAGTGCTCGTGCTCAATTCATAAGCATTATGGTGCTCCAAAAGTGCTCAAACTCTGCGTGCCCCACATGAATGTACACTCACCCTCCAATATTGACCAGCTATCGCTAGTATGGTCAAAAGAGCGTGTGGGGAGTGTCCCCTGTGGATTCTTGCAGTGACCGACTCAGATGGTGTTAATCCATCATTGGGGTGGTCATAGATGTAAGAAGAAAAATCCTCATAGCGCAATAATGTTTAAAATGTATTTAAGAACAATTAAAACAATCATCAAAGCACTCACATGTTAAGGTTCCTAATGGTCCTGGCACCCGGCCTGTATAGCAGATAATTTACTTTTGGGGAAATCTGCCCTTGGTAGTGTGTGCCATTCGTAATTCTTAAATTCATAAATTTGTACGTAAACTCACTTTTCAAAGGTATTATGCATAATGAAGAACTAAATGTGGAGCTCTCTGAAAACACCATGGAGGAGGACTCGATTCTGGACATTCTTGAAGAACTCTATTCAGAAGCCCAACCTAACGAGACTACATCCTTCCACTTCAATTGTGATCTACAATGTGAAAATGAGGTACTGCATGTCTCATTTAGACCTGTTTCCTCCTTCTCTCCACATTGGGTCAAATTAAACTTAATTTCTACATTTTACAATATGGTTTTCAATACATTCAAAGAAAAATTTCATAAAAACAACAAACAATACGATCCCTATAGTGATTCTATTGATAGTCTGAAAAAAATCAAGAAGTGATAATCAGACGGGCAGACAAAGGTGGAAGCCTTGTAATTCAGAATAGAGATGACTGTCTAGCTGAGGCAAGAAGGCTCCTAAATGATACGAGTACATATAGAAAATTGAAAAAAGATCCTAGCATCCAGTATACAAAAGAACTTACACTGATGTTAGATCAAGCCTTGAGAAAGAGGTCCTCACTAAGAGCGAATACCTCTTTTTGTTCAATAAGCATGCCGTCCCTTTTTTACCATATCCCGAAGGTACACAAGAACCTTGAGAATCCACCAGGAAGACCGATAATAGCCAGTATAGATAGTTCTCGAGTACTATTGTCGAGTAATTTCGGATGCTATGTTGATCACTTTCTGCAGGATATTGTGACCCATCTCCCATCATTTGTTAGAAACTCTAATCATATGCTAGAAATACTGTTCAACTATCGATGGCAAGTAGGCTACAGATGGTTGTCACTGGATGTAACCTCCCTTTATACATCTATTGACCATATACATGGTCTTAGAGCTATCATCTACTATCAATCAGGGGAGGGCATTTTCAAACCAGCCCAGGCCACATTTCTTATGGACTGTATGGAATTTTCCCTTACACAAAATTACTTTTTTTTAGGTGAACACTATCTCCAGGTAAAAGGTACAGCTATGGGGGCTAGGTTTGCTCCTAACTATGCCAACCTCTTTATGGGATATTGGGAGAATTCCTATATCTGGAAGGACAATTTCTATGGAGCAAACCTAGTCCTCTATGCCAGATATATCAACAATATTCTTATTATCTGGGACGGGACAGATAGGGACCTTGACGGTTTCTTGTCACACTGCTGGGATAACCCCTTTGGAATCAAATTCATGCATGTGATTGATACAGACTGCCTAATATTTATTGATCTAGCGCTCAAAGGAGACTCTGAAGGCAATATTACTTCTAGAACATGTTTTAAGCCAAGCGGAGGAAATTCCTATCTCCACGCTAAAAGCAATCATCATCCCAGATGGTTAAATAATGTTCCATATGGGCAATTCTGCCATCTGAAACGCACATGCACAAAGAAGGAAGATTATGTTACACAAAGCGAGCTACATAGTATGTCCTTGTGGTCGCCTCTATGTGGGTCGTACATCTCGCCCATTAAGAGTTAGGATCAGCGAGCACAAATGTGGCATTGTAAACCATAGGGACCAACTCTCAGTCCCTCGACACTTTCTCGAGAAACATCAAGGCAATCCACTAGGAATTAAGGTTTTTGGTATAGAGGCTATTTGGGATGATATGGGCACCTGAAGGAGAAACCAGAAATTATGCAAGCAAGAAGCCTACTGGATTTTCACTCTAGGTAGCCTCACTCATGCAGGCTTAAACGAGGACGCTGAGATACATAAAATCAGCTAATAGTTATAGCACAGGAATTACATTATACTTTTCCCACCCATTACTTTACCCTTTTATATTTACTTATCCTAATTCTAATTAAATTTGCGGTTCCGGTACGTGCTTGTGTGCTTTTATATGTATACAGTATATGTATTACGGGCATGTGTATGCATGTGGTGCACATGCACGGGAGAGTATCGGACAACAATTAAATAACTCTGTCTAAGAGGATGCTGCGAAATGCCAGATCACCTAAGATATATTACTATTCTACCTGACAATATACTCCAATGTAATATATTCAAAATCCATTGGATACTATTTGTTTGTATACATTATTATTAATATACATTTTTATATATATATATCTATATATATACATATATATATATAGATATTTTTTTTTTCTAATATGCTTTTTAGGTATATATGTGTGTATATTGTGTATTATAATTTTTGTGTTTTTTGATGTATATATGTGTGTGTATATATGTGTATGTATATATGTATTGTGGGAGATTAGATCATGGGGATCAGCTTTCCGGAGGCGGCTTGCTAGGTTTATTGATAAATAAGTTTGCAGGTTAAAAACAAAACAAAACAGAAACAAATTCCTTGCCGTCCCGCACTAAACTAAACAGTATAGTTTCCTCACTTTATGGTGTGGGGCTGGCCCCCAACACCCACAAAACATAAGCAAAATGCAAACCTTGGTTTAAAGTCCAAAACAGCACACAGAGCTCCCTCAGATCCCTCTCTGAGGTTCAGGCCAGAGCTCAAGTGAGATCTCTTCCTGATTATTTAAGTCTACCTGCTGGTGGACTCCAGTGGACCACAAACTCTGGACTGGAACCAGCACTGCCATGGTGGCTGGTAAAATCCGGACCGGACTCCGCTTGATCAAGTCCACATAAACGCATACGAGGCGACAGGTAGCGTCCATCTACCACTTCGCCTGGCATATTGTCACAGTATATATATATATTTTTCTCGCATTTACGTCATTTACAGTGTATACATATGTATTATGGCATATAACATTAACTTTTAAATTCCCTTTTAAGATCTACCAAGTATCAGTTATTACTATTATTATTTTTAATATATGTCTACTCCCTTTTTCAACTATCTGATATGAAATTATTATATATACTTCAGTCAAACCTTAGGTGTGTGTATATATATATATATATATATATATATATATATATATATATATATATCCGTCACGACC
>BLSH010215989.1:3359763-3379275 GCA_018402905.1 Glandirana rugosa | reverse complement strand
ATATATATATATATATATATATACATATTTCATAAGGATTAAACATCTTTAGTGACGTATATGTTACCTATATGTTTTACCCATATCTAATGTCAAACCAGGCAATAGGAGAGATGCATGTATGTGTACATATATATGTATAAATATATATATATCTCTATACCTCTTGATAAAGTAAACATAATTACTATATTACTAATAATATAATGATATATTACTATATTACTAACTACGAATGAATTACGAATTTGTTGATGTGTTAGTATTGTAAACACTCAGTGAGAGCCCTCGGCCCCCTCCCCCTTCCTCTGCTCTTTCCCTTGAACACACTGGGTATTACATAGGACCGCCTGTTATGTGGCTTCAGTGTCAGCTATTGGCCTCGTGTGATGGCCTACAACAAAATGGCGGCCGCCCTATGCCAGAAATGAGTTAGATGTGCAGGCACCTAAGAATTAGGCAGCTACACACCACCTACAGGTACAGCGATTTTATGAAAGAGGTCTCTATTGCTATACATGTATGAGCATGTCTGTTTCTAGTAAACTGACAGATCCGATTACCATGGGCACAATTTGACTAGTCCCCACAGCAGGAGGAGAATGTGAGCTCTGAAGGGGTTTGTTCTATATCAACCTATTTGGGTATGTGTGTGTGTGTATATATATATATATATATATATATATATATATATATATATATATACACAGTGAGTATGGAAAGTATTCAGACCCCCTTCAATTTTTCACTCTTTGTTTTATTGCAGCCATTTGCTAAAATCATTTCAGTTAATTTATTTTCCTCATTAATGTACACACAGCACCCCATATTGACAGAAAAACACAGAATTGTTGACATTTTTGCAGATTTATTAAAAAAGAAAAACTGAAATATCACATGGTCCTAAGTATTCAGACCCTTTGCTCAGTATTTAGTAGAAGCATCCTTTGATCTAATACAGCCATGAGTCTTTTTGGGAAAGATGCAACAAGTTTTTCACACCTGGATTTGGGGACCCTCTACCATTCCTCCTTGCAGATCCTCTCCAGTCCTGTCAGGTTGGATAGCAAACATTGGTGGACAGCCATTTTTCTGTCTCTCCAGAGATGCTCAATTGGGTTTAAGTCAGGGCTCTGGCTGGGCCATTCAAGAACAGTCACGGAGTTGTTGTGAAGCCACTCCTTCGTTATTTTAGCTGTGTGCTTAGGGTCATTGTCTTGTTGGAAGGTAAACCTTCGGCCCAGTCTGAGGTCCTGAGCACTCTGGAGAAGGTTTTCGTCCAGGATATCCCTGTACTTGGCCGCATTCATCTTTCCCTCGATTGCAACCAGTCGTCCTATCCCTGCAGCTGAAAAACACCCCCACAGCATGATGCTGCCACCACCATGCTTCACTGTTGGGACTGTATTGGACAGGTGATGAGCAGTGCCTGGTTTTCTCCACACATACCGCTTAGAATTAAGGCCAAAAAATTCTACCTCGGTCTCATCAGACCAGAGAATCTTATTTCTCACCATCTTGGAGTCCTTCAGGTGTTTTTTAGCAAACTCCATGCGGGCTTTCGTGTGCACTGAGGAGAGGCTTCCGTCGGGCCACTCTGCCATAAAGCTCCGACTGGTGAAGGGCTGCAGTGATGGTTGATTTTCTACAACTTTCTCCCATCTCCCGACTGCATCTCTGGAGCTCAGCCAAAGTGATCTTTGGGTTCTTCTTTACCTCTCTCACCAAGGCTCTTCTCCCCCGATAGCTCAGTTTGGCCGGACGGCCAGCTCAAGGAAGGGTTCTGGTCGTCCCAAACGTCTTCCATTTAAACATTATGGAGGCCACTGTGCTCTTAGGAACCTTAAGTGCAGCAGAAATTTTTTTGTAACCTCGGCCAGATCTGTGCCTTGCCACAATTCTGTCTCTGAGCTCTTCAGGCAGTTCCTTTGATGTCATGATTCTCATTTGCTCTGACATGCACTGTGTGCTGTAAGGTCTTATATAGGCAGGTGTGTGGCTTTCCTAATCAAGTCCAATCAGTATAATCAAACACAGCTGGACTCAAATGAAGGTGTAGAACCATCTCAAGGATGATCAGAAGAAATGGACAGCACCTGAGTTAAATATATGAGTGTCACAGCAAAGGGTCTGAATACTTAGGACCATGTGATATTTCAGCTTTTCTTTTTTAATAAATTGCAAAAATGTCAACAATTCCGTGTTTTTCTGTCAATATGGGGTGCTGTGTGTACATTAATGAGGAAAATAAATGAACTTAAATGATTTTAGCAAATGGCTGCAATATAACAAAGAGTGAAAAATTTAGGGGGGTCTGAATACTTTCCATACCCACTGTATATTGGACTGAAATCTATTGCTGCTATAGCTCTGAGGAAGAAGGCTTGCCTTCGAAACATGTAAGCTGTTGCAGCTCCATGTCCTTTCCATCAAGGTTTGGTGACTGCTGCTACGATAGGACTGCTTGTCTAGCTTTGGAAGCTTGAATATGCTTTTATTCATCACGTTTGTGAGCATTTTTAATCCCATTTTAAATAAAACCTTTCCTTGGGATAATGCACTAGGCCTTCTTTTCTTCTTATCATCTAGTGACATTCAGGACGCCCCCTATCCCAGAAGGCAGCAAGGCCACAGCGATTACCCTTTGAATATCTGTTCACCTCACATCTCTCTGTTGCGCAGTAGATTTTGTCTGTATGTGTGTGAACGTTTGTCAAGATGTTATTCTTTTTACAATAAAAAATAATGTACCAGAAAAAAGAGCTGAAAACAGTACTTTATGGAGAAAAAAACATGGAAATTATTTATAATACACATTATCATTAACTCCTAAACTGTGAAATCTGCAAGAATATTCCTGTGTGTGGTCATACAGACATATCACCATATACATAAACAGCATCACTTTTCAGATAAGCTTTACCTTTTACTGTCTATGAAAAAGACTAGACTGAAATGATGGCAGTAAATCTGGGATCCTTCTATTAATTAATTAATTTATTTATTTCAGGTACTTATATAGCGCTGTCAATTTACGCAGCGCTTTACATATATATTGTACATTCGTATCAGTCCCTACCCTCAAGGAGCTTACAATCTAAGGTCCCTAACTCACATTAATACATATACTAGAGCCAATTTGGACAGGATCTAATTTAAATACAGCATGTCTTTGGAGTGTGGAAGGAAACCGGAGTACCCAGAGGAAACCCACGCAGGCACAGTGAGAACATGCAAACTCCAGGCAGGTAGTGTTGTGGTTGGGGTTTGAACCAGCGACCCTTTTGCTGCCAGGCGAAAGTGCTATCCACTACACCACTGTGCCGCCCATGTTTCATTTTTCTAGACTTCTATTACTGGGTCATTACTCAAAAAATGCTGTTGTCTCATTAGACATTCTAATCTAGCTAAAATAGGCTGGAGTTTTAATAAAGCGAAGCACCACCAGATGATAAGAAAAGATCCATATAATTCTGCATTACAGCTGAATTTAATTTGGATTAAATGAAGCATACAATAAAAGTAAGGGAATACAAAGGCACTGGATGTGGCTGGGTGTCACCAGGCCCCAACTGGTCATAGGGCACACTGGGCATTTGCCTGGTGGGCTGAGCCACCGATCCTAGCCATCATCATGGTTACGTTCAAGGGCAGACTGGGCCAGAGGGCAGCATGGCAATTTGCCCTCCAGGTCAGTCTGCTGCCCTGTAAAAAGCCCACACTGCTTCTGCCCACACCCCATGCACATGGCCGGATCTACAATCCCCTCGGGCTATTAGCTCCCCCCCTTCTGTCTGAGCCGGGTCACATAAGGTCTGCACCGAAGATGGGCTTTACATATGGGTTGCCGCTATCTTCCATTAATATGAGATCGTCCGCATCATTAAATGTGTCACCCTGGCCCATCCACATACTGCAGCAAGCTATCTGGCTAGACTGGGTATCAGGAGATTCTGAGTGAAGTCAAGAGGCAGGGATTTAAAAGAGGACTTCAGCTACAAATTGGCTGAGGAGGTGGCAGGAGGCGGACTGCACCGCCTACCACTTCCTCTCAGCCAATCAGTATACAGCGTGCAGTGTCCATTGCTTCAAACAAATTAACCCATGGGCTTCCTGTGTGGCTGTGGTGGAGAAGTTCTGCAAAGAGGCTGCAGCAGTGATTGAAGTGAAGAACAAAAAGGAGAAAGTGTTTTGCCCCAACAGTAATTGAAAGCTGCTAAAAATTCTTCCACCCTTCCTTCCCCATTCATCATGCCATCTAGGGTACAGAGGGGTGGACTCCAAATGCATTTCATGCCTTGTTTTGGTGTGAGGTAAAAAAAGCAGGAATGGTGCCTCAGAGGAGTCTGGGCTGCTCAGTCTTAATATGCCATAGCCTATTTTTTGTTCCAGTCCAGGCCTGGGTGTAACTGGGGGAATGGAGGTTCTGAAGGGTAGTTTTGACAAAACACGATCTCTAGAGTGAAATGCATCAACCAAAGGTCCCCTTTCTGTCTGTGTTGGATGTTTTAGCCGTTTTTGCAGCAATGTGAGTGTGCAACCATTTGATCCTCTGATTGAGGTTCTAAAGGGAGTAAGGGGACTCTGCAACAGACTTGGTGGCCCCATACAGGTTGAGATTTCTGGATAAAGCTGGGGGCAACTGTCAGGGATGTGTTCTCTACAGGAGGCTGGTGGCCTTGCAGGGCCGACTGTGGGAGGCTGTAGAGTCCATTGAATGCTAGCGGACGTTGTTGGAGGTCAGGGGCATTATGGGGGCAACTGGAGGCTCTGCAGCAAGCTATGAGGCACTGTAGGGTTCTGGGTGGCCCAATGGACGCTGACTTCCACTACAGTATTCACCCTTGGATAAGCAGCACATTGTATCTGAAAATATCATTGTCCATTATCAGGACTCCACCATCACCATTCCATTCCTGGCCAAGCAGTGCAGAATTTTACAAATATCTCTCTCCAGTTTTCTAATCAGCAGTGCGGCATCCCTGGAGCTGCCAATGCCCCTATCATGAGTTCTCTCGGCTCTGACAGATGATACAATCTTTTTTGAGCATCCAATTCTTATGAAAGTGAAGCAATAAGACAGCACAAAGCAATTGTGGTGAGCAAAGTACACCAGCAGAGTGCAATCTGACTGCTATAAGTTACTACCTTCTGTGCATCCCTGTTGCCATTTCTACTGTTTATAGAAAAGGCTGAAATGTATTAAATTAAATCTGATCTGCAAAATATACTAGGGCATTCACTGGCCAGTCTGTTGGTTGTCTTAACAATTAAACTCCAGTGAAGGGTAGGCTAAAAGGCAGAACCAAAATAAAGATATGAACAATATGCTCACATGCTTTAACATTACCAACACCCAATGCTTAAAGTACAGGGTGGGCCATTTATATATTTATAAGGCTGGAGGAGGTCAGCAGCACAGAGATGCAAAGCATGTGATAACAACATTGTATGAACAAAAAAACTTAAATACCAAATACATTAGCAAACTGAATGTCTTCCAACTAGGCTTTACATCTACAGGGTGGGCCATTTATATGGATACACCTTAATAAAATTGGAATGGTTGGTGATATTAACTTCCTGTTTGTGGCACATTAGTATATGTGAGGGGGGAAACTTTTCAAGATGGGTGGTGACCATGGTGGCCATTTTGAAGTCGACCATTTTGAATCCAACTTTTGTTTTTTCAATAGGAAGAGGGTCATGTGACACATCAAACTTATTGGGAATTTCACAAGAAAAACAATGGTGTGCTTGGTTTTAACTTTATTTTAACTTTTGTAACTTTATTCTTTCATGAGTTATTTACAAGTTTCTCTTTGTTTACAGTCATTGATGTCGCTGAGGTTAACACGTGCGGAGCGGATAGAAATTGTGTTGATGTCTGGTGAACGCAGTAACCGGGTCATTGCAGCAGATTTCAATGCAAGACAGCCTACGAGACCACCCATCTCCCATGCTACAGTTAGCAAACTGCTTGCTAAGTTTCGTGAAACTGGTTCAGTGTTGGATTTGCCAAAATGTGGACGCATGAAATCTGTCACTAATGAAGAAACATCAGTGGCTCTCCTAGCTTCATTTAGCAAGAGCCCACAGCGTAGAGTGGCATTAGTCGAACATCCCTTCGGCGGATATTAGCTACTCACAAATGGCACCCTTACAAACTCCAGCTACTGCAGCATCTCAAGGAGGATGACCCAGATCGGCGCACTGAATTTGCAGAATGGGCAAAACAAAAATTGGAACAGGGCCCTCAGTTTACGCAGAAGATTTTGTTCAGTGATGAGGCAAACTTTTATGTGAATGGTGAAGTTAACAAACAAAACCACCGCTATTGGTCTGACACTAACCCACATTGGATAGATCTCTCCTAGACTATTGGAACCAAAAAATTGATGGTATGGTGTGGTATATGGGGTACAAAGATAGTGGGGCCATTCTTCATCAATGGAAACCTCAAGGCCACTGGATATGCAAAATTGCTACATGATGATGTGTTTCCCTCTTTATGCACTGAAGCTGGCACGTTCCCTGAGTTTTTCCAGCAAGATGGTGCACCACCACATTATGGGTGTCAGGTCAGAGCATTCCTAGATGAACAGTTTCCTGGAAAGTTTATTGGTCGTCGTGGGCCAGTTGAATGGCCCCCAAGGTCTCCCGATCTGACCCCCTTAGACTTTTATCTTTGGGGTCATCTGAAGGCAATTGTCTATGCTGTGAAGATACGAGATGTGCAGCACCTGAAACTACGGATACTGGAAGCCTGTGCTAGCATTTCTCCTGCGGTGTTGCTATCAGTGGGAGAAGAGGGTTGCATTGACAATCTAACACAATGGGCAGCACATTGAACACATTTTATAAGTGGTCAGAAACTTGTAAATAACTCATGGAAGAATAAAGTTACGTTAAAACCAAGCACACCATTGTTTTTCTTGTGAAATTCCCAATAAGTTTGATGTGTCACATGACCCTCTTCCTATTGCAAAAACAAAAGTTGGATTCAAAATGGCCAACTTCAAAATGGCCGCCATGGTCACCACCCATCTTGAAAAGTTTCCCCCCTCACATATACTAATGTGCCACAAACAGGAAGTTAATATCACCAACCATTCCCATTTTATTAAGGTGTATACATATAAATGGCCCACCCTGTAGATGTAAAGCCTAGTTGGAAGACATTCAGTTTGCTAATGTATTTGGTATTTAAGTTTTTTTGTTCATACAATGTTGTTATCACATGCTTTGCATCTCTGTGCTGCTGACCTCCTCCAGCCTTTCAGCCACTTCCTGCATGTTTGAACTCCAAGTGAGTTTCCGATAATGACTATGTTGGACCATGTCTATGAAGCTTGTGTCAACACTGATGCTTATACACTCCATCGGGTGTGCATATGATGGGTTACAATGCAGGAATAATATTAAGAGACAGACACCCCTGAACAAGGACAGTCATGGTGAGGTCACCTGGTATTATTTTAATGAAATCTGCAGTTTTACAAAAATTAAAAATAAAATTTGAAATGATATTTACATGCTGTATTTAAAACGTATATGATATTTTACTTATTGCGTTCAAAAACAAGCAAGGAGAGGCGCCTCTAAGTGCAATCATTAAAAACACATTTATTCGCTCACAGGCTAAAAACACTCACAAGAGTAGATGAATACAGGCACAGGGATGTATGATATCCAAAGGAGAGTAGGACGTCCATGCAGTGGGGTTGTCAGGCCGATGTCAGATGTGAACAAGCTGAGCTGAGAAACGATATGCCGGCCGGTGTCTCAGAACGAGGCTTGGTGTGCAGCACTGTTCTTGTCCCAGGCAGATGACGTCATAGACTTGCGACGCGTTTCCTGGGCGTGGTGGCTACGATGACACGATGGCTGTGCACCTTCTTCAGGCTTGGGTACCAATGGGAGGACTCTACATGTTTTATATAGGCAGCAAGGGGAGGGGGTGGACCTCATTAGAAGGAAAGGAAAAGAGAAAAAAGGAAAGGAAAAGTGCCTAGGTAACAATCCAGTAGTGTACGCACTGGGTACACTGAAAACCAAAGGTATTCGGACCATACGTCCTCTACGACGACGATTTGGGGAACATAGAAGGTTTATTGAGGGTGGCAAAGACCATCATAGCATACCCAAGCATTTTCTTGAAGTCCATAAAAAGTCTACAGTAGGCTTGCAAGTATGGGTTATTGAGCAGATATCACACAAACTTCCAGAAGCTGAGCGATATAAAAGGCTTTGCGCTCGCGAAACCTTCTGGATATATACCTTAGATCAGGGGTAGGCAACCAGGGGCCCTCCAGCTGTTGCAGAACTACAAGTCCCATCATGCTTCTGGGACTATTTGTACCTGCCAGCATTGCAATGCCTCATGGGAAATGTAGATCCACAACTACTGGAGGGCTACTGGTTGCCTACCCCTGCCTTAGATGCTCTTTCCCCAGGTGGAATGAATGAATGTATAGAGGTGGCTACTATTTTGTAATCTCAACCTTGCCCTCATATTATTTCTGTGTGGTTGCGTATACATAATTATTTTTATATTTTTATTTTTATTTTTTCCATTCTTCATATAAACACCCATGCCTTTGGGTGTTCCACACATGTCATCATATGATTCTCATATTGTCATCCGTATATGCACACATTCATGTGCGTTTTCTTACGGATGCGTTTTTTTTGGGTTTTTTTTACATATGCGTCTTACATATGCGTTTTTTTTGTTTTTTTTATATACGCCTTTTTTTATACATGCCCTTTTTATGTATGCGTTATTTGATGTATACATTTTTTACACATATGTAAGGGTTTATACCGTCCACATCTGATTTGTGGTTTCATAGTCATATATTGTCTATTGGTTCTTTTATTTCTTTTAATTTTAATTTCATAACACTATGTACAATACAGATATATCGCATATTATTGCTGTATGATATTTTTGATTGTACCCCCCCCCCTTTTTTAATTTAATTCCTAATACCTTTGGTTTTCAGTGTACCCAGTGCGTACACTACTAGATTGTTACCTAGGCACTTTTCCTTTCCTTTTTTCTCTTTTCCTTTCCTTCTAATGAGGTCCACCCCCTCCCCTTCCTGTCTATATAAAACATGTAGAGTCCTCCCGTTGGTATCCAAGCCTGAAGAAGGGGCGTGGCCACTGTGACATCGTAGCCGCCACGCCCAGGAAACGTGTCGCAAGTCTATGACATCATCTGCCTGGGACAAGATCAGTGCTGCACACCAAGCCTCATTCTGAGACACCGGCCGGCATATAGTTTCTCAGCTCATCTTGTTCACATCTGACATCTGCCTGATGGCCCCACTGCATGGACGTCCTACTCTCCTTTGGATACCATACATCCATGTGCCTGTATTCATCTACTCTTGTGAGTGTTTTTAGCCTGTGAGCGAATAAATGTGTTTTTAATGATTGCACTTAGAGACGCCTCTCTTTTCCACAGTTCTCTGGAGCTTGGTTCGGCTCCCTCTGGTGGCTGCCTGGAGTGTTCTCATGGACTATTATTGCATTTAATTTATGTCCCATATCCATCAACCATATTGTTTTATGATGAATTTTTAGTGCCTTTGTTTATAATTTTTCAGTTTATCCTATGTCCTTTTTTTGATACTTTTACACATAGCACAAATACCATTCTTTCAGTTCCCCTTCCCTCTGTTTTTTGCATATAGACTCTGACATGGTATTGGGTAGCGCACATCCACTTGTTGTGTTTTTTTTTTTTTTTTTTTCTTTTACTTATTGCGTTCAACTATAGTTAATATTTCTGGATAAAGCCTACAGATGGTGGCCCAAAGTTAAATTATGTATTAAATTCAAACAGAATTAACCACAATTAAGCTGACATAGGATCGAATGTATTCCTAAGATTGGATGTCTATTTTTCGTTTAACTCTCTTATTGGAGAAGTCTGAAAATTGTAATTAGTTTTCCTAAGATGTTATCTTATTTAGTACCATTTAATTCAGGCTTTGAAGCTATGTGATGTAGATTAGTCGAATCTTACAGAAAAAATATCTTGGGAAAAAATATTAGTATTTGTAGTACAATTAGTACAATCCAATTTCAGCTTATCATTGTGAAAAGTTGGGAATTATAGATATCCCTATTTTATCACACTCAATTTGGTCTATTTATAAAGATGAATTGAAATTAGTACTGTAAAATAATCATATGGATCAGTTATAATTCATCCTTTACTGATTAACTACAATTGGTGAGGTTGATTTACTAAGGCAAGTCTACTTTTTAAAGTGAATTTTCACTTCTCTCAGTGAATTAGGTGAAATAAAGTGACAATTCACTTAGACCCCTTTCACACTGAGGCGCTGGCAAAACACTTTACCCGGGCCGGTTTTTAAAGGTCACGTAACCATTGGACCTTTAATAAACCGAAACAAAGACCCGTGTTGCAGCACTTCTGAATCACTTTTCAGGCGCTTAGGAAGCGCTGCCCATTCATTGCAATGGGCAGGGGTGGTGGAGGAGCGGTGTATACAGCACTCCCAACCCGCCCCAAAGAGGCTGCTTGCAAGACTTTTCCGAAAGTCCCGCAAGCGCACCGCCCAAGTGTGAAAGCACCCATTGCAATGAATGAGAGGCAGTTTTCAGGCGCGTTAACGGCCCTTTTTCTAGTGCTTAAACGCCTGAAAGCTGCCTTAGTGTGAAAGGGGTCTTAGCAATAAATACCTAAAATTTTGCCAGGAAAAAAACAGGATATTTGCTTGCACATAATCAATTGATTGAAGTCAGAACAACTTTACCTTATTTAATAGGTTAAGTAAATGGTCTGTTAGCCAAGTTAATGAGGTGAAGGTGTGGTAACTTCAATTAGCCAAACAATTACAATCCAATATTTAAGAAACTTTCCTTGCACATGATTGCGTATTTTTTGCAAAGTGAATGCTTAACTTGTGTCACCTCATTCACTAAGATATGTAAAAATGTACTTTCAGGGCCCATTATATGGAGCGTTATGCTGCATGTAACACGTACTTGCTGGTATGCATTGTTATACCACATCACACTGTTTACTTTTTCTTTTTTCAACTTCACTTAAATGGCACAAAATGACATGCCATTCAACTCTATGCACTGCAGGGCATTGTGTTGTAGTGCATCAGGCCATACTGTTTAAAAATGCATCCCGTCTTACATTTTTTTCAGCACACACCAATTCAATGACTTTCTGTGAACAGAAGCAATAAACAACCCCTTAACGTGAACATGAACTACTCCTTTAGTAAACTATCTTCCCAGCTTTATTTGAGTACATGTCCTTTTTAAGTAGTTAATATTACCTAGATAGTTTATATAAGCCCAGTAAGTATAGACACCAAACAGCCATAACATTATTGTCACCTCCATACCCCACCGAGACATGGCCTCCACTAGACCATTGAAGGTATGCTGTGGTATCTGGCACTAAGCTGGCAGTAGCAGATACTTTAAGTCCTGTAAGTTGCGAGGTGGGGCCTCCATGAATTGGACATGTTTTTAAAGCACATTCCACAGATTCTCAATTAGACTGAGATCTGGAGAATTTGGAAGTTGAGTCAACACTTTTATGGAGTTTATTGTTATGTTACTCAAACCATTCTTGAATTCATCACAGAGGCCAACTTCTTTCAGTTCTGCTGCTTACTTGCCCATTGTAGGCATTTTTCGCTGTGGATATGGGTCAGCATGGGCACCCTGACCCTGCATCTATGAAGCCCCATATACAGCTCTTCCAATGGAACAGACTACATGGCCCATCCTTTGCTCTCCATGTGCAATAATGAGCCTTGGACATCCAGGGCACTGATGAAAAGGGGATGCTCCTTGAAGTTTGTAAGCCATATTAGACTGGTATGGTTCTTTCCCATGCTGTTGATTAATTGCTGCAGATTTGGTGGTCGTAGCTGTGATTTTACAAATACATTTGTTAACCTAATCTGTTTGTGAGTATAATATTGACTTTTATGAATAATAAATGGTATATAAAGGTAATGCGTTAGACTGATGCACCCTCTTTTTGTTGTTTTCTAGTGCTGTGCACAATGGGATACCCTTAGTCCTAAGAGGGCAGCAAGGAGTGGTGGTGCCATTCTGTCACGACTGGAAGAGGGGAAACGTATTGGTCTTTGAACACCACATTTGAGCGCAGGAAGTTGTTTCTATTGGACGCCCATAACCCTGGAGCCCATGTTCATTCCTTGGACCATTTGTTTTGTAGGTCCTGACCACTGCAGATTGGAAACATCCTACAAGAGCTACAGTTTTTGAGATGTTCTGACCCATTTGTCTAGACCAGTGTTTCTCAACTCCAGTCCTCAAGGTGCCCCAACAGGTCATGTTTTCATGCTCTCCATTATTTTGTATGGGTGATTTGATCAGTTCCACTACCTTAGTAATTACTGCAGCCGTTCATCTGAGTGAAATCCTGAAAACATAGCCCGTTGGGGTGCCTTAAGGATTGGAGTTAAGAAACACTGGTCTAGCCATTACAATTTGGTCCTCGTTTAAATCCTTACGCTTACCCATTCTATCTGATTTCAACACATCAACTTCAGTAGCAGCATGTTCACTTACTGCCAATATATCCCACACACTTTCTGATGCCATTGTTATGAGATAATCCATGTTGTTTACATTTACCTGTCAGTGGTTATAATGTTCTGGTTGATTGGTGTATGATAATTAGGTTTGCCACCTCATCCCTTTAAAACCGAACACATATTAATTACACAGGTTCTGTGCCCAATTAAGGTGGTAATTAAATTCACTTAGTGCCTTACCAGCATTAAATTAGCCCCAGCACCTGTATAATTAATAAGTGGTTGGTGATAATGATGATAATGGTGCTTGGGTTGTGCTGCTAAGTGCAGGAACTGGTGTAAATGACCCATTTAAGTTAACATGGTCTACTCCTTTAGGGTCATTGACTACATATTATATTTCCCAGTTTTATTTGAGAACATATCCACTTAACTATCTACTATTCCTTAATAATGATTTATAATTATGAGTATACATTTATAATAAAGGCAGGATATCTATTTCAATTCACTATGCAAGATAAAACCAATAGACCTAAACTATATGCAGAGTCTGACTCCCAACCCGTATTACTTCCTGTGCTGTGCAATTAAATTACAATGTTGAGCATCAGTCAAGGTGCTTATTGAGGTGATGAGATTGGATTCTAGAGAGATTCATATTTCATCAAGAGGAATTTCATTTCTCCTGTGCTATTCCATTCAGGGTGTGTTATTACATCTGTACTATATGTTAATTATTGCTAATAACTACATTTCTCACGTATAGAGCGGTGACATTACGCTGCAAATCATTTTTGCCTGTGAGTGCACAGCGTATTGCTGCTTTAGTAGGGTAGATTCATTGAGGTAATGGGTGCCAGCTTGGTACAGACACCTTTGCATTCTTTATGTTGCAATTACAGCTCCTGAAACATTGCACACATAATCTGCTGTTCTTTTGTTTTGGCCTCCAGCAATTTTGCTGGATATTAAATCGCTTTAATGCACATTAACAGAAACCAAATACTGAATGCCGTAATCATTTTTTCGATTTTAGCCGGCTGTAATTTATATAATTTGATGTTCTGAAATGGTAGATTTCGCAGAACAGAGTCAAAAAGTCAGATTTTGTAATTATTTGATAAAAAAGGACCATGGAAAGGTAAACAGAAATGTGTGGATCTAACAGTAGCCACTGGTGGTAATCGATCAAATCCAAACTTGAAAAAATTAAAATATTAGCAGTTTACCAGTCTTATGGTAAGCTAAGGTTGATTCAGGTTTTTACCTGTGTTTATGTGTGTTTTACTAGAGGTAGGACTTGCCACCATGCAATAGAAGCACATAAAAACATGGTAAAACAAAGAAGAAAGGGCGCACCAGCCTTACGCATTACCCACATAGTATCTTTAATATTGAATAAATTAATTATACTCACAAACTAAAAGGTAATACAAAGCAATCTGGTCATCAAGACTAGTGCCAGCAAGACCTTCCAAATGGCTGACACGGTTTAACCGGTTCCCGACCGGCTCGCGTACATTTACTGCTGCACTGTGGCAGCGTAGCGCGAACTGCCGTCTATAAGCGGCTCACACTCTCATGCCTGCCGCACTCTGCAGGAGTGTGCCCGTGGCTCGGGATGACCCGATGTCCGCCAGTGAGCCACGATGACCTGGCAGAGAGAAAGAACGGGGAACTGCCAATGTAAACATGGCAGTTCTCCGCTCTGTCAGTGGGCATTTAAAAGATCTACTGATCCCTGTCACTGGGATCAGTTAGATCTCTTATGCCCATGGTAGCCCAGCCCCCCCCCACAGTTAGAACACGCCTAGGGAACACAGTTAACCCCTAGAGCTCCCCCTGCAGGTTAACCCCTTCACTGCCAATGACATTTATACAGTAATCAGTGGATATTTCAATATCAGATCGCTGTATAAATGTCATTGGTCCCAAAAAAGTGTCAAAAATGTCCGACATGTCCACCCCAATATCACAGTCCCGATAAGAATGGCAGATCACTGCCATTACTAGTAAAAAAAAAAAATTGTAAAAACGCCAGAAATGAATTCTCATGGTTTGTAAATGTGGCAACTTTTGCGCAAACCAATCAATAACCAATTACCAAAAATATGAGGGAGAATATAAATTGGCCAAAACCAATGAATACATTTGTTTTTTTAATATATTTTTTTGGATTTGTATTTTAGCAAAAAGTAAGAAATATTGTTTTGTTTTTTTTGCAAAATTGTCGCTCTTTTTTGTTTATAGCGGTGATCAGAAATGACGCAGAGGTGATCAAATACCACCAAAAGAAAGTTCTATTTGTGGGAAAAAAGGATGCAGATTTAGTTTGAGTACAATGTGGCACGACCGCACAATGGTCAGTTAAAGCGACGCAGTGCTGAATCGCAAAAAGTGCTCTGGTCCTAACATGGGAAATCCTCACGGGGGTGAAGTGGTTAAAGAGAGATCCCTTCTTCCTCAGAGCCAATCCAATCAAACATGGGTTTTTATGTGCTTCCTTGGATTGCAATAAGCCTTTGACACAGGTTATCAAAACAAGTGGATGAACACTTTTTTTTATTTTGCTCCCTTGTCTGGCCACCTCTGGATAATTGTAGATTAATCCAGATAAAAAATGGTAGATGGATAGGAGTGTGAAATTTACAGAGAGGAGTCCTAAGACTCTCAAGGTCTATCACCACTCCAGCTAAATAATTTGGGTTTTCTTCCATTTGGTGGATTGAACAGATTTAGCTCTAAATATAAATGGAGCCTATACAGAGAAGCAACAAAATATACCCCTGCACAGGGCAGGATGATGTCTAAATGCAGCCTCAGCACTTTACATGCACAGACCCACTCATATCCTTGAGTCTTGCCTGTCTTGACCCCTTCTGTGTACAGTAATAGCTGTAGTATATCTCACTAAACTGATTGTCACTGCACTTTGCACACGATGGCGTTCACAACAGCCCCTAAAAAAAGGTAGATCATATCAAGAGGCCGGAAGGCTTTTTGTTAAAGTAGATGTAAAGAAAATGTGAACCTTAACTGAATCACATCTGATCAATTTCTAAAGCTCTATGTATCATAAACAGTTGGCATGTTTAATTAAATACGTTTTTCACCTTTTTTACATCCTTTGTTGCATCTCAGTGTTGCCGATCTTTGCAGTATCTCTACAGTCATTCTACATCCACCCCATAATCTAGGTTAGCTTCAGTGATAGCTGCATGATTTTTTTTTTTTTTGACTGGGCATTTTATGTGTAATGTGTGTTGAAATGTCTCCTTGTAGTTGCTAGCAGAAGCCTGTTTGACATGGTTACAATATAGTAAGCCAAATCGGCTTCAGCCTGCAAGCCTCTGCCAACAGGCCATGCCCCCTGGCACTTTTCACCTGCCCACTGGGACTTAATCATAGGGTGGAAAGCTTGGATCCAAATAGGGGGAATTTATGCATTATTAGCCGCCAAAGCAGCACAAGCAGAACAGGTGAAAAGTACACACAGTATCTCACAAAAGTACACCCCTCACATTTTTGTAAATATTTTATTATACCTTTTCATGTGACAACACTGAAGAAATTACACTTTGCTACAATGTAAACTAGTGAGTTCTTGTATAACAGTGTAAATTTGCTGTCCCCTCAAAATAATACACAGCCATTAATGTCTAAACTGCTGACAGCAAAAGTGAGTACACCCCTAAGTGAAAATGTCCAAATTGGGTCCAAAGCGTCAATATTTTGTGTGGCCACCATTATTTTCCAGCACTACCTTAATCTTCTTGGGCATGGAGTTCACCAGAGCTTCACAGGTTGCCACTGGAGTCCTCTTCCACTCCTCCATGATGACATCACGGAGCTGGTGGATATTATAGACCTTGCGCTCCTCCACTTTCTGTTTAAGGAGATGCTCAATAGGATTTAGGTCTGGAGACATGCTTGGCCAGTCCATAACTTTTACTCTCAGCTTCCTTAGCAAGGCAGTGGTCATCTTGGAGGTGTGTTTGGGGTCGTTATCATGTTGGAATACTGCCCTGCAGCCCAGTCTCCAAAGGGAGGGGATCATGCTCTGCTTCAGTATGTCACAGTACATGTTGGTATTCATGGTTCCCTCAATGAACTGTAGCTCCCCAGTGCCGGCAGCAGTCATGCAGCCACAGGCCATGACATTCCCACCACCATGCTTGACTGTAGTCAAGACCCACTTGTCTTTGTACTCCTCACCTGGTTCCCACCACACACGCTTGACACCATGTGAACTAAATAAATTTATCTTGGTCTCATCAGACCACAGGTCATGGTTCCAGTAATCCATGTCCTTAGTCTGTTTGTCTTCAGCAAACTGTTTGTGGGCTTTCTTGTGCATCATCTAGAAGAGGCTTCCTTCTGGGACAACAGCCATGCAGACCAATTTGATGCAGTGTGCGGTGTATGGTCTGAGCACTGACAGGCTGACCCCCACCCCTTCAACCTCTGCAGCAATGCTGCCAGCAAAAAGAATATATTAAGAAGGTCCCCCATAGAGGTAATACAGTGATGGGTATAACTAGACAGTGGGCCTTATACCCAAGGCCATTCATCTCATTAGGATGCAGACCCCAGAGCAAAGCAACATAGACAAAAATGAGGTGATAACACCAAAGAGCTCATGCTGGGTCACAACGGCCGGTGAAAAAAGAAATTTATTGATTTTGGCAATTAATATTCAAAAACAAGAACAGAAATGCACCACCACACATAGCTCTTATAAAAAGACAACGTTGTCTATAAATAAAAACATGGCCCCCACAAGCCGGCCTCATTCATACCATAGCCACCTCATTCATACACAAACTAATGGAACGTCCAAAGTAATGATAAATACGGGTCAGCAGTATCTGCTGTTAACCTCCGATGTCCAGCGACTTTACCATGAGAGAGCGTAGGTGTGGAACCATGGAGTGGGAAGGAATGGATTAATATGTGCCAAGTGAATTGGTTCAATGCAGCCACTGGTCAGTAATATTACTCTGTCCTGTAAGGTCAGTCCTATGAAAAGTGGACCAGGAGAGATATTCCGCCTGCTGTTCAAAACCGTGGAATATATCCACTAGTAGAGTAGCCACGAAATCAATCCTGCAAATTTTAAACTGACCACACAGTGTTGGCCAGTGGGAGAGCACATCAACACCTACCGTCCTGCAATTAAGCAACAAAAGTATAGCTGGTACAGGGAACATTAAACAGTCTCACCCATCTTCACCGGATATACCGGCCCTTGTTAGTGGGTAGAATAGCATCCGTTCACTTGTCCCCGAATGGTCGTTCCTACCAGGTATTCGATGTGGTCGTTCCGACCGTATAGTCCAGAAAAGTTGCCGCGGTATCGGGCTTTTGCAGGGCGGACGGTTCGGTGGTCTGGCTTCGATGATCACCTGTGCAGAGGCTTCCAAACTCACATGGAAGAGATGGGGGTGGTCAGGCTTGTGATGGGAGGGGTGAGATGACGCATACGCTGACGCGTTTCGTTCGGCCAATCCGAGCTTTCTCGGACTGTTTAATGTTCCCTGTACCAGCTATACTTTTGTTGCTTAATTGCAGGACGGCAGGTGTTGATGTGCTCTCCCACTGGCCAACACTGTGCGGTCAGTTTAAAATTTGCAGGAATGATTTTATGAATGAGGTGGCTATGGTAGGAATGAGGCCGGCTTGTGGGGGCCATGTTTTTATTTATAGACAACGTTGTCTTTTTATAAGAGCTATGTGTGGTGGTGCATTTCTGTTCTTGTTTTTGAATATTAATTGCCAAAATCAATAAATTTCTTTTTTCACCAGCCGTTGTGACCCAGCATGAGCTCTTTGGTGTTATCACCTCATTTTTTGTCAATGCTGCCAGCAAAGACAACCTCTGGATATGATGCTGAGCATGTGCACTCAGCTTCTTTGGTCCACCATGGCGAGGCCTGTTCTGAGTGGAACCTGTCCTGTTAAACCACTTTATGTTCTTGGCCACCATTCTGCAGCTCAGTTTCAGGGTCTTGGCAAACTTCTTATAGCCTAGGCCATCTTTATTAGACGTGCAGTTTGTTTTGTTCTGAATTAAAATTCAGAGGAATTTTCGTTGTTCGGAAATTCGGATGTATCCGAATTTCTGAATAACAATAGTAGCAAATTGAAACAAATCCGAAATAACAAAAAATTTGGACAAAATTCGAATTTGAATGGTTTTTGAATACTTTTCGATTTGGAAAAGCTTTCAAATTTGAATAGTTTTCAAATTTGAATTCGAAAAGTCCTCAAATGTGAATATTTTTTCAATTTCCAAAGAGAACAAAATAGAGTAGAAAACAAAGGAATAGAACATAAAAAAAACAATAGACTAGAAAAGAATATAACAGAAAACAAAAGAATAGAATACAACAGAGTAAAACGGTTCTGTTCCACTCTACCACACTATATTATTTATTTTTCTGTTATATTCCCTCTATTGTATTTTTATCTTTTTCCATTCTATTCCTCCACTTTCCACTCCACTCCATTCTCCTTGGGAATTGGAAAACTATTCGAATTTGAAAGCTATTCAAATTCGAAAACCTTTCGAATTTGAAAAACAATTTGAATTCAATAACTTTTTGAATTTGAAATTGATTCGAAAAATATTAGAATCGATTTGAAAATGAATAAACAAAACCGGAAAACAAATGCAACAAATCTAACTAAACAAATGTATGTAAATAACTAATTGAAACAAAACTAAAAAAAATTGTGTCTAATCTTTATGCAGAGCAACAATTCTTTTTCTCAGATCCCCAGAAAGTTCTTTGTCATGAGGTGCCATGTTGAACTTCCAGTGACCAGTATGAGAGAGTGAGAGTGACGTATTTCTAATCTGTGTTAAAAAAAATCAAAACAAAGTTAATCAATAAATGTATGTAAACAAATCAATCTAAACAACGTAAACAAAAGG
>BLSH010215989.1:3335087-3346352 GCA_018402905.1 Glandirana rugosa | reverse complement strand
CATTTCTCCTGTGGTGTTGCTATCAGTGTGTGAAGAGTGGGAGAAGAGGGTTGCATTGACAATCCAACACAATGGGCAGCACATTGAACACATTTTATAAGTGGTCATAAACTTGTAAATAACTCATGAAAGAATAAAGTTACGTTAAAACCAAGCACACCATTATTTTTCTTGTGAAATTCCCAATAAGTTTGATGTGTCACATGACCCTCTTCCTATTGAAAAAACAAAAGTTGGATTCAAAATGGTCGACTTCAAAATGGCCGCCATGGTCACCACCCATCTTGAAAAGTTTCCCTCCTCACATATACCAATGTGCCACAAACAGGAAGTTAATATCACCAACCATTCCCATTTTATTAAAGTGTATCCATATAAATGGCCCACCCTGTAGTATATATGAATTTCAAGAAGATAGAAAAGGTTTTTATTAAGACCACCAGGCAATTCTATATAGTGTTAAGGGAAGAAAATTCCAGAGAGATAGCTAGAGAACGATTTGTAGTTCATGTTTACTGCTATGAAAGAAATATAAAGATATTCTGATTAGGAAAACCCATGAGGGATAAATTGAGCGGGAATGGGGGAAATGGAGAGGGGTGGGGGAGGAGAAGGGGATGAAGTATAAGAGAGTGAAGGAGGAAAAGGGGAAAATGATGACATTTCTCAATAGACATTTCTCTTCTTGCAAACCTGCAGGATTCGCTTTGGTAGCAGCGAAATTAAACCTCATCCCTAATATCAATGATTGGTCCTAGTAGGTAATCTGCCTTATAAATTGCCATGACTATAATAACTACATATATTTTACAATATAATAGCTTTTTTTTGTAATTTTTTTGGGCTAGGGTTCCCCTTGAACAACACGTAATACATTGAAAATATCCTAGTTGTGTTATAAATGCTCCAATTTGTACATTGGTTTATAGGATTTTTTGTGCTTGTCAATTTGTACTATAAAAGAGCACTGGTGCAATGATCTGCTGATGGATTGATGACAACGCACACAGGTAATGAATAGTGAAATTTACTTCTCTAAAATTAATTTATGTTTTGCCTAGAATTTGGTATGTGATTGTATGTTTTTAGCACTCATGTCGTACGATATTATCAATCATCTGGTTGTTCCTAAAATCCTTGCTTTGCATGTGTTGAAGTAATATAACCAAGTCTTGGGAGCCTAAGCAATTTCATTTTGAATGCATTTCCACAATGTGTCAACACTCCTTCATACGTAATCAAATTGCTATGTGATTGCTTTTTGATGAAAGAATAATTTTACTACAGATCCACATTTTCCTGATCAAATTGAAGATGTGTTTACGAACATGGTAGTTGCCCTACTGTCCATAGTCTGTGAAATAAAAATGCACTTCAAAATGTATATCTTCAAAGCAATTCTCAAGGCATTCTGCATTAATGAACTATAGGTCACAAAGTGGAATTTTATTTTGTGCTGATAGTGAAAAATAAAATTGAAGTACAGAAATAGAAATTGCATTTCCCTTTCTTTCTAATCAACGTGGTTAAGATAGTTTAAAGGGGTTCCAGTTTTTTGCCAAATTTCCACAGCCATTGCAAGCCGCAGAGCGTCAGTGTGAAAATTGCCCTATTGAAATATTTTCAATATACATTATTAACAACATTTGAAAATCCTGATTTTGTAATTGTCATTCAAAATGGTTGTTTTTCATTAAAAAAGTACCAATATATTTACTTGAGTAACCATTTTAGAATATCGATCACCTTAACCACTTCGCCCCGGAAGAATTTCCCACTGTAGGACCAGAGCACTTTTTGTGATTCTGCACCGCATCGCTTTAACTGACAATTGCGTGGACGTGTGAAGCTGTACCCAAACTAAATTTGTGTCCTTTTTTTCCCCACAAATAGAGCTTTCTTTTGGGGGTATTTGGTCACCTCTGCGTCATTTCTGATCGCTGCTATAAACAAAAAAAGAGCGACAATTTTGAAAAAAAAACAATATTTCTTACTTTTTGCTAAAATACAAATCCAAAAAAAATATATAAAAAAAAACAAATTTATTGATCGGTTTTGGCCGATTCATATTCTTCCTCATATTTTTGGTAAAAAAAAATCGCAATCGGCCTTTATTGATTGGTTTGCGCAGAAGTTGCCACGTTTATAAATCATGAGAATTAATTTCTGGCGTTTTTACTTGTAATGGCGGCGATCTGCGATTTTTATCGGGACTGCAATATTGGGGCGGACATGTCGGACATTTTTTACAATTTTTTGGGACTAATGACATTTATAGAGCGATCAGAAATTTAAATGTCCACTGATTACTGTATAAATGTCATTGGCAGTGAAGGGGTTAACCTGGGGGGCGCTGTAGGGGTTAACTGTGTTCCCTGGGCGTGTTCTAACTGTGAGGGGGCTGGGCTGTCAGGAGCATGAGAGATCTAACTGATCCCAGTGACAGGGATCAGTAGATCTCTGTCATGCTGCCTGACAGCGCGGGAAACCTCCATGTTTACATCGCTGGTACTCAGTTTTTCAGCTGTGGCCAGCAATTGCGGCTCGCCAGCGGAGATCGAGTCCGCCCGAGCCGTGGACACACTGCTGCAGAGTGCGGCGGGCACGAGAGCGTGACGCCGCCGCCGCGCTCCCGCCCACTAGCCGCGCATGCGCGAGCCGCCGTTTATAGACGTCGATTTGCGAAACAGCACCACTCTGCAGCAGTAAATATACGCAAGCCGGTCGGGAACTGGTTAAACAACTGTAGGTCACACGGATGTTGGGGTGAAACATTGGCATGTGTTTCTGTGGACTGGAGTGTTCTTCATTTGTATAATGGCCATAATTATCTTCGTACAAAAAAATACAGATTTCGAAGTGATCGTATGATAATCTGATTGTTAGTACACAGTTTTCGTTCAAAATTATCTGAAGGGACAAACACGAAAAATGTTTTCGTACGATACCAGATCGTACGATATTCATCCGACAATACAATACAATACATTAAATGACTTCCAAATTTTTATTCTGTCATACGAGAATTTTCGTACTTTAGTAACCTATTAATTAATTAATTTTCAAGAGATTGGCATGTAAAAAAAGAAAACAGACGATCATCAGCTTTAGACTAGACTTAATTTCCTGTCCTGGACCTGAAGACAAAAAAAGCAAAATCTCTTATCTTAGGTACTTGTCACTGAGATGGATGTTCCCATTGGAAGATTTCTCTTCTATTCCTGTTGCAGTGCCAACTGTAAATTTTTTAAATTAGCAATGCTCAGAATTAGACAACTAGGGAAGGTGACTCTCAGTCACCCAGTGGGATACATTTGAAAAGGAAACTATACTCATCGATTAAACTGTTGCCCAAAAGAATATTACTTAGAATATTAGTTAGGCTTCCATCTTCACCCCATTTGATTGGCCAAACCATGATGACGTCACTTCCGCATATGTGCGCAGGAGTCTCGGCCGTGGCACGGCTCTCTCTATGGACGGCAAGCCATCCATTGAGAGCGTAGTGCACATGCACTGGTGCTGCTAAAGTAAACATCTCCTAAACGGTGCACGTTTAGGCAATATTTACTGTATCTACATGTAAACCTTACTATATTCTTACATGTAGGTATAAATCAGAAAAAAAGCCTTTACTACCACTTAACAAACATAACAAAGTTGTTTCCTGCAGTGTTTTCATATTCATTCTGCCTACTAGTGCATGTGCAGTGAATGCTACATTCAAGGCATATAGCACATAACAAGAGACACTGTGAACCCAGCATGATCATAAATTGCATCTTATTGTGGCACCATCCCAAAGAACAATACAGGTGTGGCCCCTTTGTCCCCCGTGCCTCGCCAGATTAGGCTCCACATGTATGGACCAATAGCAGGACACCCCGCGTCTTCCAGCACCAAAATAAGGTATCATCCAGGTCGCTACATGGAAAAACAGGGAGAAGATATACCTGTGCTCAAATCCCAATAGCTTGCACATGTATTTGAACTACTAGGTGCTAAAGAGGTGTGACCACATTAACACTACAAATTCTGGATGGGCCATCTACACCCTGCTACACCCTTCCCAGCAAACTATGCAATGAAAAACAGGGATATTTATTGCACATACAGTTGTGCTCATAAGTTTACATACCCTGGAATTTATGATTTCTTGGCCATTTTTCAGAGAATATGAATGAGAGCACAAAAACATTTCTTTCACTCATGATTAGTGTTTGACTGAAGCCATTTATTATCAATCAACTGTGTTTACTCTTTTTAAATTATAATGACAACAGAAACTACCCAAAACTACCCAAATGACCCTGATCAAAAGTTTACATCCCCCCAGTTCTACATACCCCCAGTTCTTAAAACCCTGTATTGCCCCCTTTAACACCAATGACAGCTTGAAGTATTTTGTTGTATTTGTGGATGAGGCTCTTTATCTTCTCAGATGGTAAAGCTGCCCATTACTCTTGGCAAAAAGCCTCCAGTTCCTGGAAATTCTTGGGCTGTCTTGCATGAACTGCATGTTTGAGATCTTCCCAGAGTGGCTCAATGATATTGAGTTCAGGAGACTGAGATGGCCACTCCAGAACCTTCACTTTATTCTGAGGTAGCCAATGACAGGTGGACTTGGCCTTGTGTATTGGATCATGTTGGAATGTCCAAGTACGTTCCATGTGCAGCTTCCTGGCTGATGAATGCAAATGTTCCTCCATTATTTTTTGATAACATACTGCATTCATCTTGCCATCAATTTTGACCAAATTTCCTGTGCCTTTGTAGCTCACACATCCCCAAAACATCAGCGATCTACCTCCAAGTTTCACAGGCCTTGTTGACTCCTCTCCAAATGAATCGTTTATGGTTGTGGCCAAAAAGCTCAATTTTGGTCTCATCACTCCAAATGACTTTGTGGCAGAAGGTTTGAGGCTTGTTTCTGTGCTGCTTGGCGTATTGTAACGGGATACTTTGTGGCATTTGCGTAGTAATGCCTTTCTTCTGGCGACTTGACCAATGCCGCCCATCTTTTTTCAAGTGCCTCCTTATTGTGCATCTTGAAACAGCCACACCACATGTTTTCAGAGAGTCCTGAAGTTATTTGTGGGTTTTTCTTTGCATCCCGAACAATTTTCCTGGCAGTTGTGGCTGAAATATTACTTGGTCTACCTGACCGTGGTTTGGTATCAACAGAACCCCTAATTTTCCACTTCTTAATTCGAGTTTTAACACTGCTGATTGGCATTCTCAATTCCTTGGATATTTTTTTACACCCCTTTCTGGTTTTATATAGTTCAACTACCTTTTTTCGCAGATCCTTTTACAATTATTTTGCTTTCCCCATGACTCAGAATCAGAAATGTCAGTGCAGCACTGGATGGAAGATGCAAGGGTCTGTCAGGAGTCCAGAAACTCATTGACCTTTTATACACACACACTAATTACAAGCAAACAGATCACAGGTGAGGATGGTTACCTTTAATAGCAATTCAAACCTCTTTGTGTCAACTTGTGTGCATGTGATCAGGCCAAAATCATCAGGTTATGTAAACTTTTGATCAGGGTCATTTGGGTAGTTTCTGTTGTCACTATGATTTAAAAAAAGTAAACACACCCAACTTTGGTTACGATACTTCTTACCCCCTGATAAAGGGGTAAAGAGCGGGGTCAAAGTTATTCGTCCCCGCTCCCAGGACTTCCTGGACCCGGATAGGTCCGGAACTCCTTACTTTTTCTGCAAAGTGATGTCTTATCCTTCCTTTTGATCCATCTCACTTCTCACAATATCTTTACTACTCCTCTCTCTCCCTATCCTTTCACCTTATCGTCTCTCACAAACTAATAACTGTTCTCTTCCTTTCCAGCTGTCAGAGTGGAGTATCAGGTCTCATTCGCGGACCCCACAGTTTCTTCCATCTCCCAGGTGGCGTCCCTCAGTCTCCCTCCATGTCTGCAGGGTAAGTCTCCCAAACTCAGCTACACAAACCCCCTTTTGTGTCCATGGCTAACACACACCAGTCTAAAACCCTCATTAAGGTGGCCTCCCATAACGCACACGGCCTTAATTCTCTGATTAAAAGGAGAAAAGCGTTCCAGCATTATCACTCCCTGGGCATAGCGGTGGTACTGGTCCAGGAAACACATTTCCCGATAACCTATAACCCCACATTTCTACACAATAAGTTCCCAACCTTTTATATGGCAAATGCAGACTGCAAGAAAAGAGGAGTAGCTATTCTTTTCTCTAAAAATGTACCCTTTAACCACTCACTAGTCAAGGATAGAGAGGGTCGCTACATCCTGGTGAAAGGCTCAATAAATGGTGACGTTTACACGTTCATCTCATACTATGCCCCTAATCAGGACCAAGCATCTTTCTTCTCAACATTTGTTAAAAAACTTTCCCCACATCTAGAATGGACGGTTGTTATGGGGGGTGATTCCAATACCGCTTTTGACTTCCTATTACACAAATCAAATGAAAATAGACCGCGTCCCAAAAATCCCTCCAGACAGAGCACTAAAGTGGCACGTATACTAAACTCCCTAGGCCTGATAGACACTTAGAGAGAGTTGAACCCTCTGTCCAAAGACTATACCTATTTTTCGGCACCACATGGCACCTACTCCAGAATCGACCATATATTTGTGCCCTCCACAGAGATCCATCGAGTAGTGAAGGCCGCTATCTTAGACTTAGCATGGTTCGACCATTCGATGGTCCTAGTCTCCATTTCAGTCTCGTCCACTATGCAGAGGTCACGTTTGTGGAGACTTAATGAATACCTTTTAAGCGACCATGTTAGTGTGACCATGATTGAAAACGATCTGAAAGATTACTTCGCCCTTAACGACACAACTGATATCACATCGGGGTCTCTATGGGAGGGACACAAAGCGGTCTTAAGGGGTAGGTTCATACAAATAGGCTCTCAATTGAAAAAAGGGCACTTATCAGAAATATCCAGACTTGAGCGGGAATTCACGCAACAAAGCAAAGGCCACAAATTGCACGCTAAGAGAGAAACCCTCTCTAACCTTGAAAGAGTAAAGCAAGAGCTTAACCTACAATTAACCACCACTGCAGAGAAACACGTCAGATGGTCGCTAGGGAAGCTTTATAGCACCAAGGATCAAATAGGCACTAGCCTAGCTTCTAAACTTTCCCCTAAATATAAAATGTCCGCCATCCCCAGAATCAAATCTTGCGAGGGCACCCTTACCCAAAACCCTAAGAGAATTCTTGAGTCGTTCGAGAAATTTTACACTAAACTCTATGCTAAGGAGCTATCAGACCCCTCTTCACATCTTGAGGCCTTCCTGGAGGATGTCTCTCTTCCAAAGCATAGTAATCACCACCGAGAAATTTTGGAAGACCCTATTACAGAAAACAAAATTTTACAGGTAATCAAAGATCTAAAGAAGAGCTCAGCCCGAGGCCCGGACGGGTTTCCTAACCTGTATTACAAAATGGCCCTACTCTAGTGCCCTACATGGCCAGATACATGAATTCCCTGAGAAATGGTCAAGGCTTAGACCCTGCCTCCAACCTGCCATTTATTTCAGTGATCCCAAACCTGGCAAGGACCATTGTGCAGTAGGCAACTGTAGACCTATCTCCTTGATAAATAGTGATGTTAAAATTATGACCAAAATTTACGCCAATCACCTGGCATCCTTCATAAATAAGTACATTGACAAAGATCAAGTGGGTTTTATCCCAGGGAGGCAGGGCCCAGACCAGGTCAGAAGGGCCATAGATTTAATCTCTTCGATGAGGTCTGGCTGGGACGGGAGCAACCCACAAGAAGGCCTCATCATCTCTATTGACCTCCAGAAAGCATTCAATACAGTTTCCTGGCAATACCTCTTCACGTTGCTGAGAAGGTGGGGATTCGGCCCAAAATTCTTAGGAGTCATGGGAGCTCTGTATTCTCAGCCATCAGCCAAAATTAAGTTTCAGGGATGTCCGCTCTCCCCTTTACTATTCACCGCGGCGATAGAAACTTTGGCCATAGTGATTAGGGAAAACCCGAACATACGGGGCGTGAAATGCGGTCAGCAAATGCACAAATGTGCATTATTTGCCAATGATCTCCTCCTTTTCATTACAGATCCCCTGATCTCGACTCCCAATCTTCTCAAGCTCTTATCAAATTTCTGACAAATTTCAGGCTTAAAGATTAATACGTCCAAATCGGTAGCGATGAATATCTCCGTCCCCTCTTCCAAAATCGACAATCTTAAAAACATTTCCCTTTCTCCTGGAAAGAAAAATCTATCCTATATCTAGGTATTAACATCCCTCCCACGATTGATCAAATATATAATGTAAACTATCCTCTCCTTTTTAAAAATTAGCACAAGACCTCTCCCTCTGGTCTAAACAGAATATCTCCTGGGTAGGCAGAGTTCATGCGGTAAAAATGACCCTTCTCCCTCGAATCCTATACTACTTCCGCGCTTTACCTATTCATTTAGCTAAAAGCAATTTAGCAAACATGCAAACAGCAATCATACAATTCATATGGGGGAAGAAAGGTAACAGGTTCTCCAACAGTACTCTTTTTAGACCCAAGAAGAAACGAGGCCTTAGGGTACCATATCGTTGTTGGTACTACCAAGCGGCTCAATTAGCCCAAATATCCATCATCCATTCTCCATTCGAAAAACCAGATTGGGCATCAGTCGAGAGACAAAACAGAATACCCCTATGAGTTGGGATTTTTAAAGGCAATTTCAACTGACTCAATTTATGAATATAAAAAAGGTTTATACAATTTAATTAAAAGTAATGCCCAGGGTTGGACCATTACAGCACAATACTGTTAACCATTGATGTTGATATATTCAATTATATACATAGATACAGAGAATATAATTAAAAAAGACACATGTCCTATATACAAGATGATATCACCCAGCCCAGGGAATAGTCGCCTGTTGAGACAGTGACCTATCCTGGGGAGGGTTCATCCAACGCGTTTCAGAATTTTGTCTGTATTAATTCTTTCTTCAGGGAAAGATATCACGATCTGTAAAGTAGAAAAATGTGCATACTAATATCTTTTCTGAAATTTCATTGCATATACATCAACATTCCTGTGTAAATTTTGATTACTTACAGAACAACACAGTATATAGACCTTTGTATGATTTGGATAATCTCAGGCATGTCCCTCTCTCTCTCTCTCTGCTCATTGTGTACTTCCCAAAGTGTTGGAATGGTAGGATGAGATAATCATCCAACGACCAGTGCAAAGCCCATAATGAAAAGTTTCTAGAATATACATATATAGAAGATTCAAACATGGAAAGCTAAAAATTGAAATTTAAGAAAATCCCAACTAGTTCCCTATTAACCAAAAAATTATCTTTGAAAAAGTCTTACCTTCCAAGTGGATACAAGTAACAAAAGATCCGTGGATGGGGATATGGAGCCGTTTATCTGAAGGGGTTGCCAAAAAACGACAAAACTTTTCATGCCCTGGTTACAACAACCAAGAAGGGGCCAAACCCCTGGACCCACCGCTCGTTCCTGCCGCATCCACAGGTCCTAGGTAAACATGCGGTCGGATGGACCGAAGAGAGGGAAGATGGCGCCGGTCACCATCCCCGGCGTCCTATAAACTGCGCAGGCGCCTCCTCCGAACGGAAGTGCATCACCGCGCGTTCGGTCATATCCGGCCGTTCGGAACAACGTCCCAGAGGGCCAGATGACACTGTGATTTAGGACTATAACCGACAGCACGTTCAAAGGGGCAGCGCCATCTTGTGGAAGGATAGAAAATTACCCAACCCACTGGCGCTGACCAAGAAGGCCCCTGGGTGGGAAATTCCCAAACCACAGGGGCCTTCATGTGCTGGGCGCAATGGGAGAATAACAGAGAGATGGAGAGAGACATACCCGAGAAAACCTCATGTCCAAAGGAACACTGTATATATTGTATCATACCAATTGAACATTTACCAAAAACAACTTACATACATAACAAAACAAATACAAATCTTGGTTGCTTAAAATAACTGATACTCAAAATTTGAAAAACCAATCAGAAATTAAACGCAACCATTTCTAGAAAAATTGCAATTCGAACTAGAAAAAAGAGAAAAAGAAAAAAATGGAAAAACAAAGAAAACCTCCAGGTATCTGTTGGATCAGTCTGTGAGGAGGTACCTGGGAGAAGGCACTGGGAATGGAGAGGATAAGACCTGGGTAGAGGTCGGTAGGGTGGGCCACCTAGGGCCTATATCAAATAAGGGGTGCCAATGCCACATTGCTGCACCCCGTACATCCTTCCTACGGGAAGAGGGGCGGGGTGAAGAGGAAGACAGAAATTTTAATCTGTTTTTCCAGAACTATAGCCCTTTTCGCATTTCGCGCTGGAGGAGGGTCTTGTTCCAATCATCACCCCTGGCTGGAATGTGTATTCTATCAATCACCGTAAAAAGAACTCTTGGCATGCAATAATGATGGAACTTTGCCACATGTCTCCCCAAGGGGAGATATAGGTTACCCATCTGCATGCCCTGGAGATGTTTATTTACTTGTGCTTGAAATTCTTGTTTAGTTTTCCCTACATAGAAGTAACCACACTGGCATTGGGCAAGATATACCACTCCCCTGGTGTGACAGTTGGCAAAATGTCTGGAGACAAATTTTTCGCCATGGGTAAGGTTCTATACTGGCCACTGCCAATATAAGGGCAGCAGGAGCATGACCCACAGGGGTAGGTCCCCTTGTTTTTGCATGGGTCACCTCGTGTGCTGCCCCTATATTCGCTCTGAACTAGGCGATCTCCAATTGACCCTGCCTTTCTATAAGTGACTTGTGGGTGCGTCCCTACTAATTTGCCCAAAATAGGGTCTTCTGTAAGTAGGGACCAATGTTTGGTTATTATCTTACGTATCTCGGGGAACAAATAGGTGGTCTCCTTCCGAAAACGTAAAAGAGGCCCCCCTTTAGACCCCAATACCTTTTACACTCTATCACCCTCGGTTCTACTATAATTCTGTCTTACAAACGCTTCAAGTAGTGTATCCCGGTAATTCACCCTATCGCAACCCCGATCTTATCCACCAGATCTAGGTCCTAGTGTGGTCTCCTCCATCAGATCTCACACTAACCCTCACCAAACAGAGAGTTAACTTTTCTTGTATTTGTTTATGCATTCTATTATTGGTTTGTAACCAGGGATGAATGTCTTCTGGGATAAAACCCGTTTAATCATCCCTGCGTGGGTGTTCAGTGAATATCTTTCCGTCCCAGTTAAC
>BLSH010215989.1:3306743-3320751 GCA_018402905.1 Glandirana rugosa | reverse complement strand
TAGGTGGGGGCTGTTTGCAGCTAGTGACACGGGTGGGGCAGTTTGCAGCCAGTGACACAGGTGGGGCAGTTTGCAGCCAGTGACACAGGTGGGGCAGTTTGCAGCCAGTGACACAGGTGGGGGCAGTTTGCAGCTAGTGACACAGGTGGGGCAGTTTGCAGCCAGTGACACAGGTGGGGCAGTTTGCAGCCAGTGACACGGGTGGGGCAGTTATGCAGCCAGTGACACAGGTGGGGCAGTTTGCAGCCAGTGACACAGGTGGGGAAAGTTTGCAGCTAGTGACACAGGTGGGGCAGTTTGCAGCCAGTGACACAGGTGGGGCAGTATGCAGCCAGTAACACAGGTAAGGCAGTTGGCAGAGACAACCCCCCATCCCTACCCCCCCTCCGAGGTCGGGATAAGTCCCGCACTTACCCTATCCAATAGGCAGACAGCAGGCAGGATTTTTGCAGAGTTTGGCATGCGGAAAGCGGCTGTCCCTCATGGTCAGGCGGTCACCGGGGAGTCAGGGTCTCTGTGGAGCGGGTGTCATGTCCGCTGCCACAGTAACCCGCTCCAGCCACCGCATCCAATCACACTGAGCCGGAGGCTCAGTGCAGCCAATCAAGCTATGCGTGTGCGGCTGTTCAGTGCACCCACATAGCTTATAATGGCTGACCAATAGGCTCACTACTTGGCTGTCAGGTAACAGCCAAGGAGCCGGAAAAAAATAAAAATAAAGTCAATGTACCGGCGCCACCTGCAGGGGGGCGGGCTGACTTATTATTTTTTTTTTTAGCCAGCGGGGAGGCGGGGCCCAAGCGCCCCTCATATACCAGCCGCCACTGCACCCCACCCCTGGATGTGATGTTATTAGGGGCGGGGCCTCTGGATGATGTCAGCGGGTGGCCCCGACCCCATGCCAATATAAGCCACAGCACACAGCGGAGCTGGCATTCGTGTCGTGTCAACATGAGAAGAAGAAGAGAGGGGGAACAGAGGTTAGAGGACAGCAGAGAAGCCCAGAAAAAGAGCAGAGGATAGAAGACCCCTCAGAAGAAAGAAGACCCGCAAAAGAGCAGAAGAAACAAGAGTCGGAGAAGATGCCGGAGCTGATTTAATAAAATATTTTAAAAGCCTGTGTAGTGTGTTTTTTTTTTACACTTTTTTTCAGGTGAATGTTTAGGGGTACAATGTACCCCATACTCATTCACATATGTTGGGGGTCCAGGATCTGGGGGTCCCCTTGTTAAAGGAGGCTTCCAGATTGCGATAAGCCCCCCACCCGCAGACCCCAACAACCACCGGCAAGGGTTTTTGGGAAGAGGCCCTTGTCCTCATCAACATGCAAACAAGGTGCTTTGGGGTGGGGGGCACAGAGCCCCCCTGCCCCAAATCATCCATACTCCCCATGTTGAGGGCATGCAGCCTGGTATGTCCGGGGGGGCACTCGCTCGTCCCCTCCCCCTTTCCTGGCCTGCCAGGCTGCGTACTCGAGTGAGGGTCTGGTATGGATTTTGGGGGGAACCAATACCGTTTTTTTTGGCATGGGTTTCCCCCTTACAACCCATACCAGACCGAAAGGCCTGGTATGCTCCTGGAGGGGGGACCCCATGGCAGTTTTTTTTTTAAATTTGGCGTGGAGTTCCCCTTCAAGATCCTCAGAGTACAAGTCGCATGCCAAAGTTGGACCAGTGAAGACAATGATCCGACTTTGATCCGACTTCAATACTTTTCAATGAGCTAAAGTGGGATCAAAGGCGAACAAAAGTAGTACAGGTACCTTTTTCAAAGTCGGTCCGACTTTGAAAAACAAAAGTCAGACCAGGACAGCTCTCATAGGGAATTATTGTTTTTGTGACGTAATGCAACTTGTGCTCTTTATGTCGGTCCGAGAATTGCACTAGTGTGAACTTATATGAACTGTATCTCAATAACAAAATATATTTGATACAATGTAGTCTTTTGTGAAAGTCTGGAGTATTCCAGAACATTGGATACTACCATTCACACTGGAGCTAGTTGCCCATGCAATTGTAGCCTTAAATTATTAGTTTTAAGTTCTGCATAGGGTAAAGGGCGTTATGATGTCTGCTACCAAGTGGAACAGTCTGTATATCAGAGTGTTTAATACATTTGTACAAAGCTTTTAAACAGCGAGCCTCTTCCCTTCCCATTGTGAGTATTCTGGATGAATTCTTTGAAGCAGCAAGAGATTGCCGGGAGCCAGCACTCTCAGTCGGAGTGTTTGTTAAGAGGTATGCCTGCACCCTGCAGCAAAGCATTTTTTATTTCACCAAAAAATAAATAAACTGTAGTCTTTAGAAAGGGGCATTATGCTTTAAATAAGTCTTCTCCCTATAGTACCGGACTGACAGGCACTTGAGGGGACATGAAAGCTTAAACCAGATATCAGACACATTTACTTCTGTGGTCCCCTGACCCTGATGATTGGCCTTAATCATACATCTTCACTCTGTGTCCTCTGTACTCTATGATTTCCGTTGGTTGGTGGCTTCTTTCTCAAATCACTGTAAACCCTTAAGGCTCTTCTGACATTCCATTCATGTCTTGTAGGTGGCCCCCACAAAGCATTAGTCTCTTATTTCTATTCCATCTTTCAGGTTTAATAAATAACTTTACAAATTCTGGGTATAAAGCATTCTTGGTGTTTGATTAATTTACTCTTTAGTGTGGGATTTTGAAAGCATGCTGGACAATTACACTTAACTGATTTTATTACTCCAGTTTAATTAAAACTAGTTAAATAGGGGTACATGGAGAACCTTGTGCAAATTAGTTTGAAATATTTTATTTTCTTGCAGTAACATAGGACATTAGGACAGATTCATTAAAATTGGATAACATAAAACGTGAACAAGATTGGAGTTATTGCCAACATCTAGCAATCAGGTTCCACCAATCATTTTATGAAAAAATAATAAGCAAGATAAGAAAAAATTTGAATTGGATGCTGTGGTCAACAACTCCACTTCTGCTCTCATTTTATTTTCCCCAGTTTTAATGAATCAGCTTTGTTAGGTAATAATCTTTTGTTAGAAATAATCTGAGTTCAATTTTTTTTCACCAATTCACATAAACAGTACACATTTATACATTTTCTGTGAATAGTACTGCAAAACCAGGGAACTATGGACCATTGGAACCATTTTCCAAACTTTACAGAAGATTCTTTAAATGAAGGTTTGCTGAAATCATCTGTTTTTTTAAACCCATAGGCTGCCCAGCTGTACCAGAAGAATTACTGGTGATTGGCATATACTTTGACTGCCAGAGAGAACCTAGAAATTGAAAGTGTCCAGACTCCAGGGAGTATTTAGCAGGTGTTGTTAACATATTGGGTGTTCTGTTCCATCACCTCAGCCCAGAATTAAAGAATGTATACAGAAGGAAGAGAGCATTTGTTATGGAAAGTGCCAGAAATGGTAGTAAACCTCTAAGCTCATTAAAATTAAAACAAATAACTATTCAGTTCACAGCACAAAAAGAAAATATTTTCTTCAGCTGATGGAGGTGAAATCTGCTGTTGCTTCCAAATGGTGCCTCTAATATATTTTAAAAGAGTTTCATTTGTGGAATGAATGCATTCCCAGCAGGGTGTTAAAAGACATTATCCAGAAATGCTAAAATGATTTAACAAATATGATGGTATAATACCAAGCAGAAGAGCTGTGGCACCTTGGAGCTGATAAAAGAATAACAAAGGTAAAATGCTATTCTAAAAATTGTAGAACTTGTAAAGCAGAACCTAATTCATTTCTCTACAAACTGACTGGGATGGCAAAATCCCGTATTGTGTTTGTGCATGTTTCTCTTACATGCATCAAAATGTTGGATATGCATGATTTACGCAAAGACATACATACACCATGAATTATAATTATCCCACTGCTCCAGCATTTTCATCCTTGTTATATTGATTAATAACATACCAGGAAGTTGACTTAGGATCTATGAGAATTCTCTATTTCAAAATAAACATCAAAAAGTGCAGTGCATACGATCTAGAGCTGTGTCTTAAATAGTACTAAATAAATAGTTAGGTGACAACTCATTAATAGTACTAAAAAGCAATAAACGCATAATAAATAATGTCCATAGAAAGCCCAGAAGCACAACATGTGAAATATATTGATGTACACCTTCAAAGTGAATAGAAAAAGATAAATATGAAAAAAGTCCCAATTGAAACTCCACGTTACATTTGGAAAGGAATCCAGGGATACCCTCACCAGAGGATTACCAGAATGCCGAGGACCCATTACTCAGGGTGGTCAGCAAATGCTCAACTAAACAATAGGGATGGGTTCCATAGCAGGAGCAGGGACATCAGCACAGGTCTCTCTTGACATTAATGAGGATACGTCAAACAGCCAGTTGGGACCAACCCACTCACAGTAGATTGTGGGATATGCAAAGTAAGTGCTCAACATAGTCTAATACTGTAAACCTCCATGATCATTATGGCTAGAGCTACAAAGGAAGGAAACCAGGAGGAAAATAATACTGAGAGTATGCTATAGTCCTGCTAACCTGGGGGAGGAGGGGGAGACGGGTCTCATATCTCAGTTTGGAATGGCTGCAAGGGTGGGAAGTGTAATTATAATGGGGGATTTTAATTATCCAGACATAGACTGGGCAGGAGAAACCGCACATTCGTCTAAGGCTCGCCATTTTCTAAATGTCTTGCAGGATCATTACATGGGCCAGGTGGTAAATGCATCAACAAGAAACAAAGCGTTATTAGACCTACTGATTACTAACAATACAGACCTGATCACAGATGTGGAAATAAGGGGCAATTTAGCAAACAGCAATCACAGGTCAATTAGTTTCAGTATAAATCCCACAAATAGAAAACATAAGGGGAATACTAAGACACTAAAAGAGCCAACTTCCATAGACTACGCTCCTTGCTAGAATATATTAAATGGGATGAAATACTAGGAACAATGAACATGGAGGTAAAAAATGGTTGTACTTTAAGAGGATATTAAATAAGGGTATTAGCTAGTGCATCCCAATGGGAAATACATTTAAAAGAGCTAATAAAAGTCCTGGGTGGCTTATCTCCAACATAAAAATGCTTATCAGAGCAAAGGAGAAGGCCTTGAAAAAATACAAGACTGGAGGGTCACCATCAGCACTCCAACTTTACAAAGAATACAAAGGTGCAATCAGGGTGGCTAAGATAGAACAGGAAAGGCACATAGCAGAGGAGAGTAAGAAAAATCCCAAGAAATTACTTAAATATTGTGACGATATGCGAGGCGAAGTGGTAGCCGGACGCTACCTGTCATCTCGTATGCGTTCATTTGGACTGGATTGAACGACTGGTTCCGGTCCGGAGTTTGTGGTCCACTGGAGTCCACCAGCAGGTGGCTTAAATTACCAGGAAAATAACACACTCTAGCTCTGACCTGGATCTCAGAGAGGGATCTGAGGGAGCTCTGTCTGTTTGGACTTTAAAAGACAATGGCTTATGGCATATTGGCTTATGTTTTTTTGGGTGCTGGGGGCCAGCCCCACATCGTATAGTAAGGAAACTATATTGTTTCATTTAACTCCGGACGGCAAGGACTTATGCAGTTTTTTATGCTGTTTTTTACCCTGCAAACCTTTTACCAATAAACCTGGCAAGCCACCAGATTTTAAAGAAAGTTGCCTGCACGCTGACTATTTTTCCTCAGGAAAGCTGATCCCCACAAGCTAATCTCCCACACGTGGTGGAGTTCAGTGGGCATCTTTCCAAGATGGATGAGATATTAACCACTTTAGCCCCGGAAGGATTTCCCACTTTAGGACCAGAGCACTTTTTGCGATTCGGCACTGCATCGCTTCAACTGACAATTGCGCGGTCATGCGAAGATTGAACCCAAACGAAATTTGCGTCATTTTTTTCCCACAAATAGAGCTTTCTTTTGGTGGTATTTGATCACCTCTGCGTCATTTCTGATCGCCGCTATATACAAAAGAAGAGCGACAATTTGGCAAAAAAAACAAATTTCTTACTTTTTGCTAAAATACAAATCCAAAAAATATATAAAAAACATTTTTTCCATCGGTTTTGGCCGATTTATATTCTTCCTCATATTTATGGTAAAAAAAAATCGCAATCTGCGTTTATTGATTGGTTTGCGCAAAAGTTGCCGCGTTTACGGATGATGAGAATTAATTTCTGGGGTTTTATTTTTTTTTATTTTTTACTAGTAATGGCGGCGATCTGCAATTTTTAGTGGTACTGCGATATTGGGGCGGACATGTCGGACCATTTTGACACTTTTTTGGGACCATTGGCATTTATACAGCGATCAGTGCTATAAAAATGCTATGATTACTGTGTAAATGCCATTGGCAGTGAAGGGGTTAACCTGGAGGGGGCACTCTAAGGGTTAACTGTGTTCCCTGGGTGTGTTCTAACTGTGTGGGGGCTGGGCTGGCAGGGGGAGGGGTGTGATCATGGCTTCCATATACAGGAAGCCTGTGATCACAGCCCTTCCCCCTCTAACAGAACGGAGATCCGTGTTTACTTACACGGACCTCCGTTCTTTCACTGCGGGGGGCATTGTGGGTATCCGGTGGTGATCGAGTCTATCCGACCCGTTCCCTGGCCCCCCTGAACACAGTGAGCGTGCGAGCATGCCTCCGGTGGCGCGTGCGCTCACAAAACTAGTTATCGGGGCCGCCATTCTGTGACGGCGTTTCGCGATAACGAGCCATCTTGCCTCCGTCACGCTGCGGTGGGCGGTTGGCAAGTGGTTAAAGACCCTGTTACAAGCTAATACAGCTCACCGGGAAACCAACTGCCAGGTCACAGAGGCCACTGTAGCACAACAAGTGGCTCAAAGGGATATGAACTGACAGTTCGCGGAGGCCCTCCTGGAGTTAAAACAGGGGTCCGCGCTTCCTGCGCCAGCGGAACAGAAGCTCTCCAGAAGATGACAATGCCAGATGATGTCGAGGCGTACCTCACGACTTTTGAGAGAGTCGCCGACCATGAAGGGTGGCCGAAGGATCAGTGGGCGGGCCAAAAGGCCTATTTTGATCTGGAACCTGACAAGGCCCAGGATTATGAGACTTTAAAAGCGGAGGTACTTGCACTCCTGGGTGTCGCCTATGGGTGCATCAATGGACCTACCGCACAGACAAGCCACCCCGCTCCCAACTGTTTCACCTGGTCCATCTTACGAGGAAGTGGTTGCAACCAGAAACCCTGCCAGGCCCCCAGATCGTAGAGCGTGTAGTCATGGACCGTTATCTCTGTGCGCTCCCTGCTGCTTTGAGGAAATGGGTCAGCCAGGGGCGCCCCAAAACTGCAAACCAACTGGTGGTTCTTGTGGAAAGATACTCGGCTGCTGAGGACTCGTTGAACCCGTCTGCGCCCCACTTTGGTGTGCCTAGGGGCAAAAGGGCCCCCAGCGGATCCGGTAAGACTGTCGCAATGCTCAAGGGCGTCGGGAAGATTAATAACGCTGCTGTAATGACTAACAAGACTATGGGCTCTAGACCTGGAGACTGGCCAAAGAAGCCAGGGAGGTCTTGGGAACCCTTGAGAGGACTGGGTATATTGCATATACAGTGTTACCGATGCCATGCATTGGGCCATATTGCTGCCAATTGTCCCCTGAATGATGAACACATGCAATGCGATTATACATATGTGAATAGACGCTTTTCTCTTTTTGCACAGGTTGCATACACAGCATCATGTTCAGGTTGCATGGAGAAGCAGGTGGGTGTGATTTGTATTGATGGTAAACCAGTCACTACACTGCTTGACTCTGGTAGTGTGGTAACGTTGGTCAAAAGCAGTTGTGTAAATCCTGCAAGGTTACAACCTAGCACTGTCTAGGTCATTTGCATCCATGGGGACTGGGTTGCATGCAGATATCAGAGAGTATTGTCAATCCTGCCTTGAGTGTCAACTCTCTGCTCCCTCACCCCATTTTTGTAGCCCACATGTTCCACTACCCATAACTGAAGTTAATTGAAATACCTTTCGAAAGAATTGGATCTCGTGGGACCCATGGTAAAGTCTGCCCGGGGGCACCAGCACATCCTGGTAATACTAGATTTTACGACTAACTATCCAGAAGCCATCCCCTTGCAGACCACCTCTGCTAAGATTATCGCCAGGAAGTTGGTCCAGTTGTTTAGTCGGGTGGGGATCCCTAAAGAGGTCTTAACAGATCAGGGTACCCCGTTTATGTCCCGTGTAACCAAGGAATTGTGCAGGTTGTATAAAATCTCCCATCTCTGTACCTCGGCCTACCACACCCAGACAGATGGACTTGTGGGGAGGTTTAATAAAATGCTCAAAAGCATGTTGAAAAAGGTAGTGGAAAAATATGGGAGATATTGTGATATGTTCCTGCCGTATCTCATGTTTGCCATACGAAAAAGAGAAGTGGGAAGGAGAGGCCACCCCATATAGGAGCGTCATCGAGCATATTTCCTTGATGCAGGATCGAATCGCAGCAGTCCTACCCCTGGTGCAAAAACCTATGGAGCAATCCCAGGAAACCCAGAGAAGGGTTCATAATTAGGGTGCCAAAACCTGGACTTTCAACCCCGGAGACAGAGTGCTGGTGCTAGTCCCCACGGTTGAAAGTAAATTTCTAGCAAAGTGGCAGGGGGAAAGTAGGGGAAGTGAACTATAACGTTTATCAGCCAGGGAAAAGGAAACCCAAGCAAATTTACCATGTGAATCTCTTAACGCCGTGGAAAGGCAGAGAGACTTTAGTGGCAGTGCCCACTCCTCAAGAGGACAGGCTATCCATGACTCTGGACGTCCCCATAACTGAGCCCTTGTTACTAATGCAACAAAATGACGTTAAGGAATTTATCAGTAAAAATAGAGATTTTTTCTTTCCCTACCTGGACTGACCACTGTACTACAACATGACATAATCACGGAACCAGGGGTCTACGTAAATGTAAAAATCTACCGAATACCTGAGGCTAGATGTGACGCAGTGGCGAAGGAAATAAAAACCATGTTGGAGTTATACATGATAGAGGAGTCCCACAGCGCCTGGTTGAGCCCTATAGTGCTGGTCCCAAAGCCCAATGGCACTATCAGGTTCTGTAAGGATTTCAGGAACCTGAATAACGTGTCTAAATTTGACACATACCCAATGCCGCGGGTTGATGAACTTGTGGACAGGTTGGGAGGTGCCCGGTACATAATAACCCTAGATATAACTAAGGGCTACTGGCAGATCCCCTTAACAGAGTCAGCAAAGGAAAAAACAGCCTTTTCTACTCCCCAGGGGGTCCTTCCAGTACATGCGAATGCCGTTTGGTCTGCATGGGGCCCCTGCATCCTTCCAGAAAATGATGGACAAAACCTTGAAGTTGTATCGCCCCTATGCAGCCGCCTATTTCGATGATGTGGTCATCCACAATCCAGATTGGGAATGGCATCTGCCCCAAGTACAAGCAGTTGTTGAAAGGATTTGAACTCCTCTCGATCGCCTGTCAATCCGCGGAGGAGCAGTTATCTCCCATGGGACCCCAGAGCCCCTCGCTGAATTATAAGAAAGTACACACGCACAGCTGTCTCTCAGGGAAAAGCTACTCTTTATTTCCCGGGTTTATATTTTATACTCAAGATAAAGTGGGAGTTACAAACACCTCGAAAGGTGGTCTTTTACAACAGTTTCACTTTCCACACGTAATATCAGGGAGAAAGAAACTCTACAGTATAAACTAAACTAGCTTCATGCATCTTAAAGGGGTCTTAGCATACATATATGTGTAAAAGAAAGCATACATAATTATACAAAATGGAGAGACTCTGGTTATACATTTTCCTACAATCCCCTCTTAGGTCACGCATGTGACCTTATACCCTAGCTACTGGTTGGTACCTGGGACCATTAGTGTGTCTCTTGCCAAGGGGTTGATACCACATAGTTTTAGTGATGGTGGCGTCAATAAGTTTCTGTATTAGGCCTCGGATGCAGGGGATACAACAACAGCCACACAGAGTTCTGGCACTAGGTTGTTGTATGTGTGGTTTCTGTATTATTTTGGAGTAATGATCCATACTGGCAGGAATACAGTCAGGGCCAGCAGGATTCAAAGACAAAATGCCTTCCCAGAACTCTGTAGTGCAATAAGTGAGGTCATCTTTTTCAGAGACTTTTCTACTTGTTTCATTCACTGTTCGAGGACTTATACCACCTGTTTCACCTGTCTCGTCTTTATCTTGCTTCTTGGGTGCTTGGTTCACCCTCTTCACACGACTGGCGTGGATCCAGGACTGTGAGATTTCCACCAGTATAGCTGTTCTGGTCACCGCGATCACCTTCGTGGGAGGTCCAAAAGGGTATTCTTGCTTCTTATTTCGGTTCAAATGTTGGACCACCACAGTATCTCCCACCTGGAAAATTGGGTTGTTCCTGTGAAGAAAAAGGAGATGTGCGAGCGACATTTCTTTCAACTTTGTCCAGAGTTTCAATAAGTTTTCTCACATATTCCTCCTGGATTAGATCTAGGTCCCCTCTTTCTACCATAAGGCTGTCTGGCCCATGGAGTGGGGAATGGCCTACCCATTTAAACCTCAAAAGGGGAGTAACCTGTCTTCTTGGAGGGGGTCATTCTTACCTCGGCCAGAACTGCTGGGAGGACCTTCTTCCAATTTGCATACGTACCTCCAGTTGCCTTCCTTATCTTATCCTTGAGAGTCCTATTCATCCTTTCCACTATACCTGAACTTTGGGGGTGATAAGGTATGTGAAACGTCCAGTCAATTTTAAGAGTCCTTACCAGATCTTGGCAGACCTTGGCCACAGATGCAGGGCCATTGTCTGAGTTAATTTGGAGCGGACATCCCCACCTGGGAATAATCTCTTGTGTAAGAATTTTTACAACTGTTTGGGCATCTTCTTTTGTGGGTACAAAGACGTCAGGCCATCGTGAAAGCATATCCACGATCACCAAAAGGTACTCCTATCTCTTACCCACCCTTAGCATATGTGTAAAGTCTATCTGTAGGTGAGTGAGCAGGTGTTCATGTTTTGCCCTTAGTGGGTTGTTGGGGTTGTTTCTGATACATATGATGCATCTGGAGACATATGCCTTGACAAGGGAGGGGAGGCCTGGAATATATTCACATGTAGTCTGTTATCCTCTATGTCCCACCCCATGGTACTGTGAAATAAAGAGTGGTGCACTGGCAACAGGAAGGCATGGTCTCCCCTCTTGGCAGATACGTCTAGAATTAGGGCTTATCTGCACACCTGCGTTGTTCCAATCTTGGATATCTGTGTCCGTAGCATATGTCTGTAAGTCTTGCAATGTTTGGTTTAGAAGTGGCATTTCTGACGTGAGCACTGGCATTTGGGTAGTTGCGTTTTGAGTGGATGCGGCTTCCTTTGCTGCTATATCTGCCAGGGCATTTCATTTGGCTATATCAGTCTGCTGGCCTGTGTGTGCCCTGAAATGTAAAATGGCAATGGACCTTGGTAGCTGTATAGCTTTTATTAGTTCTTTAACTAATGAGGAGTTTCTTTCCCAAAATGACTCCGTGATTGAAAACGACCCCATGAGCGTACCTGGAGTCTGTGTAAATATTCACATCTTGTCCTTCAAAGAGCTGGCAAGCTCTTGTTAGGGCTATCAGTTCTGCAGCCTGGGCTGACTGGTAAGGAATTGGTTTTGCTTCTAGAATTTTGTCTAGTAATTGTACAACAACATATCCTGCATGATATGTGTTGTCATTGGGCCTTGAACAAGAGCCATCTACAAACACATTCTGTGCATCTGGAAGGGCCACAGAAGACATATCCTGTCTTGGGGATGTGTCCTGATGGATGAGATCCAAACAGTCATGTTGTGGAACAATCCCATCCTGTTCTCCTTTTAATCCTAACAAAACATTGAGTATTGGGTCTAGGTCTGAGGTAGGAGAAGCATAATTTATCTTTATCTTAGGGTTTGAGAGCAGACCTCATAACCACTAAGCCTTTGGGCCGACATATGTTGTGTGTGTATATTTTTCAACAGAATGGACACATTATGTGTGGTGTGTAAAGTGGTATCATATCCCAGAGTGAATGATGTAGCCATTTTCACCACCATCGCACAGGATGCTAAAGCTCTGAGACACGCAGGCATGCCTTGAAACTGTACTGGAACCATCTTTGAAAAAAAAGCAACAGGACGGAGCTTGCCTCCATGTTCCTGAGCTAGGATGACCGCCATCGTTTTACAGTTGTCCCTGGCAAATAAATGGAACATCTTGCCATAATCAGGCAGATCTAGACTAGGGGCCGTTACCATAGCATTTTTCAAATACACAAAAGCATTACACATTTCCTCTGAACATTTTACACAATCTGGCATATCAGAACCTGTGGCTTGTCTCAGGAGATTGTCATAGTAGGAACAGTCAGGTAACCAATCATGCCAAGGAAGGTAAGCATGTCCTTCTTGGTCAGTGGGCGGGGCAGACCCATGAGAGCCGCAGCTCTCCTGTGACTGACTTTCCTTTCTCCTTTTGTGAGGACAAAACCAAGGTATTCAACAGTTTCCTGGCACCACTGCAATTTCTTTCTAGACACTTTGTGACCACTTTCAAATAACCCGTTTATGAGATCCACACTGTCCTCCTGTCCGGCTGCCTGATTTGAACTACAGAGAATGAGGGACTGTAGTAGGACCGAACCATGACGGGAAGTCCAGGACCTCAGTGTGGCCTGGAGCACAATCAAGTAGACTACAGGTGAGTCCACATAGCCCTGGGGCATTCTACACCAGGTAAATTGGTGATTCTTTAAACAAAAGGCAAAGATTGGCCGTGTCTCCTTATCCACAGGGACGGAAAAAAAACAATTGCCAGATCAACCACTGTAAAACACACTGCATTGGATGGAATGAAGGACAGGAGTGATGGCACATCTGGCACTATTGGGGCAATGGGGACCACAAGTTCATTTATGGCTCTCAGATCCTGTACAAATCTGTAGCTGTTATCTGGTTTCTTCACTGGGTTAATTGGGGAATTATAGGGAGAAACTGTGTCTTTCAAAATACCTTCTTCAAGAAAGTGTTTTACAATTGGGGCAATACCGTCCTCCTTTTCTTTTGATACAGGGTACTGTTTATGGTACACAGGTTTTGCCCATGCCTTAAGAGTGGCCTTGTAGGGGTTACAGGAAATGAGGCCAACATCAAAAGTATTTTCTGCCCATACTCTGTCCTACCTGGAGGTGGGCCATGGGTGTCTGCCACAATCATGGTTAGGAGGGAAATTATTGGGACCTTGGTGGATTGTGCTACAATCCCAGCCTTCTTTGTGGTTTTGATATTAATGTTTACATACATAAACTAAATATTAACAATTATGGTGATGCAAGCTGTCAATGTGTGCTGTAATCTTCGTCTTTAGTTCTTGGACATCAAACCATATCAGACAGGTGGATTGACGCTTTATTTTTTTTAGCACTAAACAAAATGAAAGATCTTAGTGAATTATCATTACATTTCCCTCCTAGAAATAAACAACTGGTTAGCAATAAACACATATTAATCACAAAATACAAAACATATGGCCATGTTGTTTAATAAGAGTGCACTCTTTTCTACCCATATGAAATAAATTCATAATTAACCACTTGACAACTGGGCACTTAAACCCCCTTAACAACCAGACCAATTTTCAGCTTTCAGCGCTCTCACACTTTGAATGACAATTACTCAGTCATGCAACACTGACTTTTTTTCCTGCGTTTAAAGTATACCCACGTCACAACGTACTGACTCATTAACAGTAAGTTTCACACTCTCGCGACTTTCGACTTTTAACCAGACCAACAATTCCCCCAAATTCACGGGTCAACAGTTCACCAATTAATACTTAAATAAAGTATACCCATCTTTTCTCACGTGAGAATAATTTGTTGTACCGGTATACAAAACATAAAACACTAATTATACACAAATAACGGTTGGTCAACAAATAAAGATCCTCCCTTTACATTACTATTAAGTGATTCTAGAA
>BLSH010215989.1:3257266-3285212 GCA_018402905.1 Glandirana rugosa | reverse complement strand
CTGTAATGCAGGATGAGATGTTATTATATCTGCAATCTGTCCCTCACAGCACCGGCAGCATCCTCTCCCTAAAATAGCCTGAGAGCATGTGACATGCAACACTAAGTGACTCCAGCTTATAAAGAGGCTGGGCCACATGATGCACTGGTCAATCACAGCCATGCCATTAGTAGGCATGGCTGTGATGGCTTCTAAGGGGAAACCAGTGAAACGCTTGTTGATTGGCTGCCCTGCAGCTATTCAACAGGCGGGATTAAATACCCGAACCCAGAACCCAAACCCGAACTTTTTTCAAATGTCCGGGTTCGGGTCCGGGTCACGGACACCCCAAAGTTCGGTACAGACCCGAACTTTACAGTTCGGGTTCGCTCAACTCTATTTAAGAATGCTAGAATGTGTAATGTTTTCATGTTTTGGTAAAATATTTTTTTCTCTGTCACTTTCACTTGCTGCTGGCCATCTCACAAAAATATTTACAAACCACAAATAATACCATTGCTTATGCAAATTTAAAATGAGTCACAATTTTGTGTGTTTTTTTATTATTTCCAAATTATCCTAATTTGAGCCCAAAAATGTGATATGCGTACCAACATCAGAAATAAAAATGTCATTCCCAAAAATCATAGGGTTAACATCACTATTCTACACTCACACACCAAGAACCACCAACTATCACAAAATAAATCAAGAAGAATAACTCCTGACTAATGTAATTCCACCACCTATATGTCCAAAGAAATGCAGTATCTGTGTATTTATGTGTAGGAGGGTTCCACAAGTGGCAGCACAGTGGATCACAGGCTAGCACTTTTGCCTAGCAGCACTGAGGTTCTGGTTTCACATTCCAAACATGTAATTTCATGTAGATAAGTTGTCTGTTCTCCCTATGTTGTTAAACATAACTCCTGACTCCGGGCCTTAACTAAATGATGTCTAAATTTAGTATTTATGTGTAGGAGGGTTCCACCACCATTGCAAATTGTGTCATGTTTTCCATGGGCAAGGACTCTAATCAGCCTTAACATTTTCCCACCCCCACTAATTGCAGCCTCTTACCAAGCCAAAACCCACAAAATGACAGCTGTAACAGCTCTCAGCATGCTGACATTAATCAGCCATAACCAGCCTTCAAAACAGATGGCATATGCCAGAAACAGGTGGTTCACTGGCTCTCTGGCCTTTCACACTTTCACAGTACATCTGCATTGATTACCTTCTTGCACCACTGGGACTTAGGACTGTTTTACACCACAGAGATGCAACCTAAAAACATGTGCCTGCACAGTGGCTCACAGGCTAGTACTTCTGTTTAGCAGCACTGAGGTTCTGAGTTCAGATCCCAATCCTGCTACCTGGCTAGAGGTTTGTATGTTGTTGTGTTAAAGTTTCTTTTTCACCAGTGCTAACATTTTTGATGGGTTTCACATAATGGAACCCCAAGAAATCACATTATAAATCAAGCAAGTGAGAGTTTGCACCAAATCTAGAACTGGGGTGTTTTGGCCCAGATATGGATGTCTGGTGTGATGCAAGGTGCTTTGGGGACCCCAAAGCAAACTCCCCATGTTGAGGGAATGTGGCCTGGTACAGTTCAGGAGGGAGGTGTGCTCCCTCACCCCCATCCTGACCTCCAGGCTGCATGCTCAGATAAGGGCTTGGTATGGATTTTTTTAAAAATTTGGTGTGGTGGGGTCCCCTCCGAATCCACACTAGACCCGAAGGGCCTGGTATGGACCTGGGGGGACCTCACCCCATTTCTTTTTTTTTTTGCCAGAAATGTTTTGTTTTATTTACATTCACCTGTCAGCGGGGAACCCCACTGACAGCTGATGACACATCGGTTGTTAAGGATGCGGTGGCCGCCGGAGGGCGGAGTCCGGACGTAACGTGGGCTGTAGCCATGGCATCTGAGGGAGAGGAAGTCATCCCGTGGCGCAAGCAAGAGAGGTAGCGGAGGAGGAAGTGTGGGAGAGACAAGAGCTACCTAGCGCAAAAGCCTAAGACAATGGAGCGCCGCGTCCCGCAACCCCGCACCTACCTCCCACTAGTGCCCGACTGCCGAACAGCCCCGCCGTCACTGCACCCATACCAGCCCGCCGCACTGCCACGTGGCGGACACCTCTCCCACCGCTTCTTACCGTGACCCCGTGACCCCGTGGGGAACCGCCTGTGCCGGCACACAGGACGCCAGACGGCCACAACGGGGCAAGGTGCTATGGCACGCTACAACACAGGCAAGGAGCGCCTGAAGGCACCGGACAGAAACAAGGAAGGCTTACCCCGGCAGGGGAGGCAAGCGGCGAACGGCTGATAAGTATCACTTTATTTATTTCTTTTACTACGCCTTAGGAGTAACTGTTGTGTAACGTTTTAAGGCTGGATGACTAAGGTGTCAAAGGTTACAGAGAACTGTAAGATACAAGCGTATCAAATGTTAGAGATATAGCGGTGTCATGGGCAAAACTGGAGTGGTGAGGAGTGGTGAATGAAGGAGAAGGTGGTGCTTATCAAACAAATATGTACTGATGAATGGCGTAACAAGAGGGGGACAAGAAATGTGTGACTAAGAGAAAGATGCGCCTGAAGGAGGTACAAGGGAGAAGGAAAAGGGGCAAGGCGAAGGGGTCAACACCAAATCCCCAGACACCCCCCTAGACCCCAAAAAAAAAAAAAAAAAAAAAAAAAGAAACCCACCCCCCCAGGAGTGAAGACAGCAAGCAAAGGGGGAGAAAAGAAAAGGAAGGAAGGGCCCCCGCAGGCATTAAAGTGGAGGAGTAGAGGAGCGGCTGACAGCAAGGGGGCATAAGAACGGCATTCAGTGCGAAAGGGCACGGAGGAGAAAGAGCAGAAAGAGACGGCGGATTGACAGGGGTGGCGACGGGGAGAGTAGGACCCAGATAAAACCTGACAAAACCCCGATTGGAAACCCGACCCCAGACCCCCCGCTCTCAGATCCAAACACCCGGGACACACAAGATGAGAGGGAAAACGGCAAGAGGAGGCGGAGCAAACCCTTCCAGGATCAGTGCTAGCCCCGGTACTATCAAGAAATACATGGTACAGGAGAATAGACTGGATAGCCCAGAAAAGCTATGTGGAGCAAAAAGCAAACAAAAAGAAGCAGTAAACAAAGGCCCCCAAAAAAGACAATCGACGGGGAAAGAAGTAGGGAGTAGCCAAGGGCTACCAAACAAGGGGCAAGATATAGAAGACATAGAAGAAGAGCAGTCAGAGGGCGCAGCAATGCCAACGAAACTGGAGATGGCTGAAATGTTTCAGAGGCTAGAGGCCTCACTTAAAGGCGAGTTAGTCGGGCTATGCACTGACCTAGGACAGATCCTGAGAAGAGTGGAGGAAACTGAGGAAAAATTAGAAAAACAAGAGGAAGAAATAAGGGAACTAAAGGAACAGATGTATGCCCTCCAGATCGAACAAAGGAACACAAGATATAAAATGGAAGACTATGAGAACCGCAGCAGGAGAAAGAATCTGAGGATACGAGACATCCCCGAGAGAACAACAGATGCCCATCAAGAAGAAAACCTGCAGGAAGTCATGGATAAAATCTTTGGGCCGTTCCTGGGAAAATCAGAAGGAGACGAGATAGAGAGAGCACACAGAGTTAGGAAACCCCCGGCCTGGGGGAAGGACATACCCCAAGACGTGATTGTCAGATTCCACAAGTATAAGGATAAAGAACAAATATGGCAAAAAATAAGAACGAATCCGGCAAAGTATGGAGAAACGGAAGTAAAAATATTTGCAGATTTAGCCATATAGACGAGAATGAGAAGAAGGCAATTGAACCCGCTAACAGAACAAATGAGAAGGCAAGACGTCAAGTACACATGGGGGTTCCTGGCTTGCTTAATAGGAACGAAAGATGGAAGATCAGCTAGACTAAGATTCCCAGAAGAAACAGAAGATTTCTGCAAGAAATTAGAAATACAGATGCCGGATCTGGAGGGGGGATGGGGGGCAGGAGGGGAGGAGGGCGGAAGGGGACCAAAAATGGCAGAGGGTAGAAAAAAGGAATGTACAGAAGAAGAAAACATAGATAGAGGGGAGGAGAGGGGGAGGGGGATGGGAATAGGAAGAACAAGGAAGAACTAGGAGAAGAGACGCCAGGCAATAGAGGGAAAAACGGCCCAGGTTACAGAGGGATTACAACCCCGGGGGGTAGAATGGAGGCGGGCATTCAGGGGGGAGGAAGACTCACCTGCCAGAAAGGGGACGAAAAGAGCCCTAATAACCCATAGGGGAGAGGGGGGGGACTGGGAAGGGAGGGCAGGAGGGTATTAGGTTCCGCCAAAAAACAAGTCTAGGGAAAAGAAGGAGAGGAGCGATGAGAAAGAAAAAAACATGACAGAAATCAAAATTATAACATACAACACACGGGGAATGATACTCAGATGAAAAGGCACAAAATACTCCAAGAGCTAAAAAGGTACGGGACAGGAATAGCCTTCTTGCAAGAGACACATATTTCCCAAAACTCGAAAGTTAGGATATACTCACGAGAATTTCCAACATGGTACCAGGGAGACGCACCGTCGAGCAGGGCCAAAGGGGTGGCAATTGGACTGTCCAGATGGGTCGGATTTACCTTGGAAGAGAGAGAAGTGGACGCAGAAGGAAGATATCTCTTCTTAAAGGGGAAAATAGACAATGAAGAATACACCTTAGCTAATGTCTATGGGCCAAATAGAAATCAGACAGAATTTCTGATGAGGGTACTGGACAGGTTGATGGATTTTAAGAAAGGGAAGGTGATACTGGCAGGAGATTTTAACCTGCCAATGGACCCAGAATGGGACAGTACGTCCCATGCACGGGGGATATGGAAGAGACAGCTGAAAAAACTGAAGGAAAAACTGTTTAAGTGTCAGCTAATCGACGTGTGGAGGGCGTGCAACCCAAATAAGAAAGACTATACATTCCACTCCCCCGTGCATGGGACATACTCAAGAATAGACTATATAATATTAGAACACCGAACACTGGAAAGCGTGGCCAAAACAAACATAGAAATAGCGACATTGTCAGATCACGCCCCGGTGAGCGTGATGCTGAGAATGAAAGGACTAGAAAGGAAGAGTAGGAGTGAGTGGAGGCTAAACGAAGAACTTCTGAGGGGGAAAGACAAAGAGGAAAAGTTGGAAGGGGAGATAAGGAAATTATTTGAAGTAAACAACACGGGGGAGGTGTCAATACCAACTATGTGGGAAGCACACAAGGCCTATATCCGAGGAATCCTGATCTCTATGGGCGCGAGGGAAAAACAAGAAAGAAAAGAGAAGACAAAAGAAATAATAAGTCAAATACACGAATTAGAACAAAAACATAAGAGATATGGCGCGCAAGAGACACTACAAACATTGGTAGTAAAAAGAGATGAGCTCAAGGAGTTGATAGAACAAGAAACTAGGAAAACATTTAACAGAATAAAAAAAGAAAGATACATCGGGGGGAATAAAGTTGGGAAGAACCTAGCCAGGATTCTAGAAAAAAAAAAAGCTTCAAATTATATTGAAAAAATTCAGACAAAAACAGGGAAAATGGTCTATAAGACAACGGAAATAGCAGAAGAATTTCAAAAATACTATAACGCATTATATGCAATTAAAAGTAAGGACAATAAAGGGGAAGACAGACTAAGAGAGGAAAAAATGGAGAACTTCCTGAAAAAAGCAAAATTACCTAAGATAGTAAGAGAACAAGCAATAGAAATGGAGGCACCAATAACAACGGAAGAGATAGACATGGCATTGAACAACACCACACCTAGGAAAAGCCCGGGACCCGACGGGTTCCCCGCCATGTATTATAAAAAATTCAAAGATATTCTATTACCCAAAATGTGTGTATACATGAATGGGATAGGGGACGCGTGGGAAATAAGGGAGGAGGCGCTGTCAGCAACAATATCACTGATTCCAAAGGAGGGGAAAGATAAAACAACATGCACAAGCTATAGGCCAATATCATTACTAAACGCCAATATAAAACGGTTCTCAAGAATATTAGCCACAAGAATAAAGAGAATAATAAGGGGAATAATTAATGGAGACCAAGTGGGTTTTGTGCCAGGAAGGGAAGGGAAAGATAATGGGATCAGGACCCTCCTACTAATACAAAAATTAAAAAAGGAAGGGGCCCCCGGTCTACTGCTGTCGATAGATGCCGAAAAGGCTTTCGACAGAGTAGACTGGGGGTTCCTTTTTAAGACAATAGAAAATATTGGAGTAGGGGAAAGAATGGTGCAATGGATTAGGGCATTGTACCTTAAGCCAAAAGCAAGAGTCAAAGTGAATGGGAAATTGTCCTCGTCATTCGAATTAGAAAACGGCACACGTCAGGGGTGCCCACTGTCCCCCCTACTGTTCATAATATACCTAGAACCCCTGTTGGCGGTTCTAAGAAATGATCAGGAGATAAGAGGATTCTGTATAGCAGAAGAAGAACATAAGATCGCGGCATACGCCGACGACACGCTACTATATATAAACACACCAAAAGTAACACTCCCAAAAGTAATGGAGGAAATTAAGAGCTTTGGAGAGATATCAAACTTTAAAATAAACATTGATAAATCAGAGATCCTAGGTATAAATATAGGGAAAAGAGAAAGGGTGGAACTCCAAAGAGAATACCCCTTTAAATGGGTAAAGAGGGGAATGAAGTACCTGGGGATAATACTAGCGACAAGCCATGAAAAAATATATCAAGCTAACTACATTCCACTGATTAATGAAATCAAAGACGAACTAAACAAATTAAAACACAGACCACTGTCCTGGTTTGGTCGGATCAACACGATAAAAATGATCATACAACCAAAAATCCTATATAAATTCCAAATGTTACCAATCGAAATACCACAGGCGTTTTTCCACGCGATTAAGAAATTGATGGATAAATTCATTTGGAGGAATAAAAAACAAAGGATAAAATTCTCGACTCTGAGTAAAGGTAGGAACAAGGGTGGATTAGCGGTACCAGACATAAAAAAATATTATACGGCAAACATAATAGCACGGGTGATAGAGTGGACAAACCCCACAGACAAGAAATGGGGGAGAATAGAAAATAGGTTGAGTAGGTGTCACTTAGGGAAAGAGATATGGATCCCAAGGAAATTCAGGGAAATGGCTGAAGACACAAGCAAATTGACATACACAGTATGCAAAGAATGGGATAAATTGTTAACACAACTGAAATGGGAATTTAATTCCCCATACACACCACTGAGTGGAACAAACTATTTTGCACCGGGGAAAAAAGAATGGTCTGGGAAATGGATTAAAACGGACACAATAAAATTAAAAGATATACTAAAGGGTAGGGAATTAGCTTCACTAGAAGAATTAAGAGACAGGGGGTTTTTCCATGTAATCGATGCTTGGCAGTATCAACAACTAAGACAATTTGTAAATTCATTACCACATCCACTGAGAACAGAAAGAACACAACTGGAAAAAATAGTGATGAATGAGGGCAGAAGAAAGGGGGAAGTATCCAGAATGTACAATATAATGATAGAGATGAGAGGAGAAGAAAGACCGCCATGCTTCGAAAAATGGGAAAAGGAGTTGGGACAACAGCTGGGAGAGCACGAATGGAAAAAGATAACAAAACTGGTATTTAAATCTTCTACAGACAGTAACACCTGGGAGACAAATTATAAATGTCTCACACGATGGTAGCTCACCCTGGAAAGAATGGCAAAGATCCAACCAGGACGGGAAAAAAGGTGTTGGAAGGGTTGCGAAACCGAGGGGACAATGAAACATATATGGTGGGAGTGCAGAGGGATGCAGGAATATTGGAAGGAGGTAGTGAACTTGATTAAAGAAATTATGGGAGTTGCAATACCCAGAGAACCATGGAACTGCCTATTCCATAGGATAAACTGTTCCATTACACAATACACGAGGACAATCATACCACACTTATTGAACGCAGCAAAAGGCTTAATCCCCAGGTACTGGCAAAAGCCCCAAATACCAACAACGAAAGAATGGTGTCAAAAAGTAGAAGAGATCAGGAATATGGAGTCCCTGAAAATCAGAGAAGAGTCGATAGAGGACGAAAATGAGAAATGGAATAGATGGATACGTTTCAAAACCTCCAAGACTTACACAAAAATAATGTGCGTAGGAGAAAAACTGGCGGAACCTAGGGAGGGGGGCGGCAGGGGGGGGAGGGGGGGTGGGAGAACTTGGAGAGGTGTAGAGAGAATATAGGCTGAAAGCGAGAAAAGAAAGGACCTAGAGGTTCATGCTAGGAATCCAAAGGGAAGCTAGGTATAAAAGGGAGAAGGAATGGAACTAGCAAAGGGGAATCCGGAAATGATGTGAAGCGATCCCACGATGATAAGCTGGAAAGTGAAATCAAAAGTGGAGACAGTCGGAAGCGAACTGATCCGGAAAAAAAAAAAAAAGGATGCGGCGGCCGGCTTCCCAGTCCCTTGTTTAGCTACCAACTATATACTGTGAGAATAAAAACCACAAAGCTTACATCTCAATCAGCAGCATATGCTGACAATAGGCGAAGGCCTAATAGTCAATACCACATGAGCATGGTTGTTTCCATAATATCAATGCCTCAAATGCAAAACATTATTGTATAGAATGCAAAGAATCAAATATTAGTAATTGTGTTTTCTCTGTATGATTGTGCTCAGCTCCATAGTGTAGTGATGTGCCCTGCTACCTTCAAAGGTTCAAGCCATGGGTTTGAATCCCACCAATGGTATCACCTCCTGAAAACTTGCATTGTACTCAGCAGCATAATTAGCCAATGTACATCAGTTTGGTTTGTTCCATAATTTTAACTCCCTATACTGAACCCATACCAACCCTATAATGCAGTTATCACTGCATTTGACCCACATTTCTATACTGCATCCATACCACAACTATACAGCAGCTTGACAGAATCTTTACTGCATTTGCTGCATGCTGGTTTACTAAATGGTAGTTAAGGGCACCACCATTTCTTAAAGGGCCCCAGCGAAAGCTGGCAGTAGAATAACATAAAGGACTTCCCCTCCAGCAAAACTATACTACAAGTTCCTTTTGATCCCTTCTCCAATTTCTTTCACTTTTCCAGACAGTGCACATTCAGTCAGTCTAGGCCTAGCATAGTCACCATTAATGCACTTTAGCAGTATACTTTCCTGTATTTGGTCAGTCAAGGTTTATTACTTCCCACTGCTGCATTTTAGGTCAGTGGTTCTCAACCTCAGTCCTAAAGTACCTTCAACAGGCCATGTCTTGGGAATTTCTATTAGATAATATAGCTGTCCAAAATACCAAGCCATTGACTCTCATTTAAAGAACCTGTGCAAGATAAATGAAAACCTGCAAACATGGCCTGTTGGCGGTACTTGAGGACTGAGGTTGAGAACCATTGCTTTAGGTGACCTTGCTACTGTTCATGCTGATCTAGATGCCAAGTGTAATTTTATGCCTAGTCCATATTACTAATCACTCTGTATGCTAAATTGTGTTACTGCCTTTGTTAATCCATTTTCATGTTTGCCTCTTTACCTACTGTATTGGGTGACAATATATTAAGTTTGCCTTTACTAACTGCTTCAGTGCCTGTTTCTTGAAAATGATATTATTATTGGTTACCAGATATTACTTTCAATTATTTTCTGTGGTATTGCTTGCTTTGTACAATGTGTCAGAGGAACTGAAGTTCTTATGGAGGTTGAGACAAAGAAAACAGAGTACCCATCTTAACCAGCAGCTTCTACGGGCGTCTGCTACTATATGTTGCATTCTTTATTTTCACTATAGCTTTATAAATTGTTTATTACATCCATTGAAATGAAAAAAACACACACATAGGCTTTGACAATACCAACATAGCATATAGAGTACATTACAGGATGCAGCCACTACATTTTTTAACAAAAAAAACCCTCAAAATATATAGTTAATAGGGTGTAAAAAATGACCTTTGATTTTAATCTAATTGTTATTCAAAACAGTTGATGGATGGAGTTTGACTTGGCAGGTCTTTATTGATTCAATCAATTTTTAAATCAATGCAAGCATTAGATTCTGAATGCCAAAATAATCTGATTAACCCATCTTTCAATATCTGATAAGATTCATTCATTATAATTCATTGTGAACGCAATCCTTGTTTTTCAGATGATCTTCAGCCTAGTCATAATATTCCAAGAAGATGTAATTTTACTTGTTCATAGAATGAAATGCTTATTTGGTAATGTTCAAGGAATTTTTATGGCATTTCGGTAAAAGTCAAAACACCATGTCTGAATTTTCTAAATGTATAAAACCTTGTTATACAATCTTTGTTATATCTTTAACCGGCTCCACACCGCGCGCAGTATATTTACTGTGGCGGTGTGGGCGCTTAGCGCGAATCACCGTAGAAAGGCGGCAATTCGCGCAGGCGCAGCTAGGGGGCGAGCGCGTGCCGCCGCCAGCGCGCTCTCGTGACCGACACACTCCGGAGGAGTGTGCCCACGGCTCAGGCGGACCCGATGTCCGCCGGCGAGCCGCGATGAGCTGCTAGAGCCAAAGAGCGGGGAACCGCCGATGTAAACACGGCAGTTCCCGGCTCTTTCAATGGGGACATAAGAGATCTACTTATCCCTGTCACTGGGATCAGTTAGATCTCTTATGCCCATGGCAGCCCAGCCCCCCCCCCCCACAGTTAGAACACACCTAGGGAACACAGTTAACCCCTAGATCTCCCCCTGCAGGTTAACCCCTTCACTGCCAATGACATTTATACAGTAATCAGTGGACATTTACATTTCTGATTGCTGTATAAATGTCATTGGTCCCAAAAATGTGTCAAAAATGTCTGACATGTCCGCCACAATATCGCAGTATCGCTAAAAATTGCAGATCGCCACCATTACTAGTAAAAAATAAAAAAAAATAAAAACCCCAGAAATGAATTCTCATCATCTGTAAACACTGCAACTTTTGCGCAAACCAATCAATAAACGCCGATTGTGATTTTTTTTTACCAAAAATATGAGGAAGAATATAAATCGGCCAAAACCGATGAAAAAAACATTTTTATTTTTTTTTTGGATTTGAATTTTAACAAAAAGTAAGAAATATTGTTTTTTTTTTTGCAAAATTGTCACTCTTTCTTTGTTTATAGCGGCGATCAGAAATGACGCAGCAGTGATTGAATACCCCCAAAAGAAATCTCTATTTGTGGGAAAAAAAGGACGCAAATTTAGTTTGGGTGCAACGTTGCACGACCGCGCAATTGTCAGTTAAAGCGACGCAGTGCCAAATCGCAAAAAGTGCTCTGGTCAGGAAGGGGGTGAAACTTTCCGGGGCTGAAGTGGTTAAATATTGTATTTCTTATTTGGATATTTATAGTTTTATTTTAAATGATGATCAAGAATTATGCCCTTTAATTGTACCTTATACTGTTGTAGCTGATTGTACAGTCTCATTTTTTTTTCTATCAAAATAACAAACATGTTATACTTACCTGCTCTGTTGTGGTGGAATTGCACAGAGCAACTCAGGTCCTCCTCTTGGGAAGACAATTTTATGATTAACATATACCACTCTTAGATCATTCGTATACCATTCTTAGACATGTATACAACATCATACCCCGTTTGCCAAACAATTCTAGTGTTCTGACCACATAATGACTGTGTCCATGTATAAATCCTAATAGAATAACTCTATGGATGATTTCTTTATTTAGCCCCACATGAGGGAAAATAATTGTTTGTGTGTTTTTTTGGTTGTTGCCATTGTAATAATTATAATTATGATTATTCTCAATACTACATTTTATCCCTTGGCATCCAAATAAATTTTTTGCTCCTTTGTAGTTTTTGCTTTGTTCACTTTCCCCTAGGACATAACGTCCCTTCTAGACTCGTTTCTAGACATATCTCCTACTGTGAAATTCGATGCAGATGGTATCCCCTTGGGTCTAACACCGTGCAGCATTTATCCATACATTCTGTTTTTTTTTTGTACTAGTGTACATTTTGTTGATATGTTTAAATGGTTGTCTTCTCCACACGTATCATGATTATGAATGTAGGTGAGGACATTATGATGCCTTGTGTTTGGAGTTTTTGCTGCATGATGTTCTTTGAACTATATGGGGGGTGCCTGTGTGGTTGTTTTGTCTTCCCTTTTACACAGTATTAAACATGCTCATGTGGCTTAATTAACTCATGGGGTTTCCCTTCTATGTTTCCACATGATGCCTTGTTTTGCCCTTTTACCATCAGTATAAACAGCACAATATATTTGTTATCACTGTGTCAAAATTGGGTTGTACTTGCATTTTAATTGTGTTTAATTAGTTTATATACACCAATTTTTACTATGTATGTTACACATCTGTGTTTTTTTGTATGTGATGACACAATTGATTCTATGCTAATTTCATTCGCTGCCTAAAGTGAGTTGTTGATCTTCCAATTTGGAGGTAATTACACTCACCTGGTTTTTCTTTTTTCCCCTCCTCCTCTCTTTGTTTGAGAGGATCTTGAATTCATATTTAAGCAGCGATATGATCATACCATCTCTAGCTATGATTAAGCGTCAGATATAGACGTGAAACGCGTCAGAATTCGTACCTGGGGTTTGTCCCCCAATATGCTCTGCTTGTATTTCATTTGATTTTACCAATAAATGGCAATTTTTGGAATGCGGCTGTCTGAAGAACTTTTCTCAGTATCTCCAGGTCCTCCTCTTCTTGGGGTCCTTCTTCTGTGATCCTGGCCCCTCCCTCCTGTTCAGTGCCCCCACAGCAAGCAGTTTGCTATGGGGGCACCCAAACTGAGTCACAGCTCCCTGTGTCCATTCAGACACAGAGTCCTGACCCGGCCCCACACCCTCTCTCCCCTGATTGGCTCACTGACTTTGATTGACAGCAGCGGGAGCCAATGGCGCCACTGCTGTGTCTCAGCCAATCAGGAAGGAAAATCTCAGTTGGCTGAGACACTCGTGGACATCGCTGGACAGAGAGGGACCTCAGGTAAGTGCTAGGGGGGCTGAAGGGGGCTGCTGCACATAGAAGTCTTTTTATCTTAATGCATTAAAATAGAAAAAACCTTCTGACTTTACAATAGGGTTGCCCCATCATCCCTTTAATCCAGGACACATATTAATTACACAGGTTCTGTGGCTGATTAAGGTGGTAATTAAACTCACTTGGTGCCTTATTTGCATTAAATTAGCATCAGAACCTGAGTAATTCATGTGTCCTGGATTAAAGGGATGATGGGACAACCCTACTTTACAACCCCTTTAACTGCAGGGTGACACTGTACAGTATACTTCTTTCTGCTATATTTTAGAATTTATTTTCACTATGTTTTGTAGATAGTCTATTAAACCCATTGAACATTTATTACAAAACAAGCATAGACTTTGTCAATGCCAAAGCAAATGATGTATGCATTAGAGAATATAGCCAATAAAGATGTATAAAAAGGTACATTTAATAAGGTTGAAAAAAGACTGACTTTTGATTTTAATCAAAATGCTCCTTGAGATTAAAAGGTAAAATACAAAGGGCAGAGAGCATACTCGCATACTGTAGCAATGTATTGTAAAGAAGATAAAAGTAATGGCGAAAAAGCACTCAGAAGTATAAAGCATAAAATTGCTGGTGAGTGCAGTTTGACCATTGACCAGTACTTTTATTTTCTTTACAATAAATTGCTGCACAATGTCAATGTGCTCTTTGTCCCTTATTTTTAAGCTTTAGATCACTGATGTTTACTTCCAGGCAAGATGTGTTTGTCTCCCTAAGTGGAACTTATTGTTGCATTGATATCCCACCATCCAGATTGTCCATGTTCCACCTAAGGTCTGAACTGTCTTTTGCTCACTTGATACATTTATCTTTATTTTTCTCCATTCAATTGTCTGTTGGTCAAAAAGATTGATGAATTCAATTTAAAGTGCTGGGTCTTCATAGCGTTAGTAAATTTTTCAACTCAGTACAAGCATTTTTGACTCCAAAACTAGCCTAAAAAGTCTCCTTTTTCTTATGGAAGCCTTATGGAAAGGCCATAAGGCTGATTTACTAAAGGCGCTGCAAACTTTAACACAAAAACACTAAACAAAACAAGACAAAAAAAAAAAAAAAAAAAACAGATTCAATATAAAGTAGAACTTGAGGCAGAACCTTTGTTCAGTTTTTTTTTTTGCCATCTGTGTCTAGCTGGGGAGATTTAAGCCTCGTACACATGGTGCGACGGTCGTATGAAACCGGTTGTACGACTGTTCATTGTACGATCATCCGGCCGTTAGTACACGCGATTAGAACAGCCGACGTACAACGATCGTACAACAGGAGTTGGATGAGCAAACTAGAAAACTTTGGTTGTACCAACAAGCGGTCGCATGACCGTTGTATCGTGTGTGCAGAGACGTTGATCCAACAAGTTGTACTGTGCAAAATACACATGCTCAGAAGTCAGGAACGGCCCAAAGTGTCCGTTCGTGTAAACCTAAGTTCCTACTTCACAAGTTACATGCACCTGAGTTACCTCTTTATACGTTCCTAACACGTCACTACGTTCGGCTTGGTTGTACGATCGCTTAGTGCATGTCAGTACGCGAGATACATCAGCCAACATATGATTTGGACCGTTCGCTCGTACGACTGTCGCACCGTGTGTACGAGGCGTTAGTCTCACTTCCGGTCCTATACTGGAGAGTGCAAAATCTGGCGCAGCTACCATTCACAGCTGCACCAGATTTTGCACTCTCCAGTTTTAGTTTTTAACCTTTAAGTTATATTCAGGGAAATACCGCGCTTGCTCCAAACAAATGACAGCAGCTAGCACACCAATTTGACAAAATTGCAGCAATACATAATATAAATAGTGCAGCGCTAAAATAAAGTGACTATAAGTGAACCATAAAGGAATAAAGTTAAGAAACAAATAGTCCAACATCAGTGATATGCCGCTAAAAGTGTCCAGTGCCTATATAAATCAATAAATATGTGAATATAAGAATATATTCAAAATAAAGTGTCCAGTGCTTGTAAGCATCTTCATTCAAGAATAATAAGTGCCAACGACCAAGCAGACTGTGAATATCCACCAACACAAATACAGTGTGCTTACCAGAAACTGGTAAAAAGCCAGCCAGAAATGATACTGTTGCTGTCACATCCAGGTGGAAAGATATTTCATAAGGACCTCCTATAGTACCGTCCCATCAGGTGGCTGCCAATAGGAACTTACTCATAGGATATCCGATAAATGGCATCACAGGAGTGTTCTCAGATCAAAAAGGAAGAACCCAGGAACCATGGACACTGTACGGCTGCTGGCCCTGATGGATGGACACACTGAAAAAGCTCTGTTGAAAGGCTGTTTTCTCCCTATCTCTCTGCGCAGTGAATATCAGTGCACGGTGGGGCAAAATAACATGTAAAAAAGAACAATTTATTAAATATCAAAAAATGGGTGGAAAATATCGCGCAGTGTTCTACCACTAAATAACAAATGTGCATATACTGATATACAAATAAAGTGCCAGTGCAAAAAACATACAAGTGATCAGTGCTCCAATGCTTCTACAATTCACATTTGTATGGGAAAGTGCACATATGTTAATATATGAACATAATAGTCCATAAACAAATAATCCCATGTGATGCTTTAAGTGGTAATAAAGTGCTTCAAACTCAGTGTGTGTCTTCCTGTGCTGAATGCTCCAGTGGGTGTGCAATAACCTCCACCTTAGTGCAATCTATGCGCTCACCTCCATGACAATTTAAAATCGCCTTAAAGCTGTTGTGTCTTGGATGTCAGCGATGAGGTCAGTCACCATAGGTCTGTGTACTCCTTTCCTGCAGTTCCAGTATGTTTAAGCTCCCAGCATGCATAGGTGGCCAGCGGAACATAGAGGATTAAAAGGAAGGGACCCTCATTATGTAGTATTTATCAACATTGAATGGTTTATTTATTGGAGGTGCTTACATTAAAAATAGATAAAATCGGCTAAAAAGTATCATTTCTGGCTGGCTTTTTACCAGTTTCTGGTAAGCGCACTGTATTTGAGGTGGTGGTATTCATAGTCTGTTTGGTTGTTGGCACTTATTATTCTTGATTGAAGATGCTTAAAGCACTGGACACTTTATTTTGAATATATTCTTATGTTCATATATTTATTGATTTATATAGGCACTGGACACTTTTAGCGGCATATCACTGATGTTGGACTATTTGCTTCTTAACTTTATTCTTTTATGGTTCACTTTAGTTCATTATATCTTAATTGTAAGGAAAAAATGCATTCTGTTCTGTCTATCTGTAATGCGAGATCTCATGTAATTGACATTTTTAGCATTGATCTATTTTTTAAGCTAAGTTCACACAGGCATTGAATTTTAATGCAGTCTTTATTGTATACTATGACCTGTAGTGTTAATATACTGTACATTTCAGATTCATTGCACACAAGTTGCATCAAGCAATGCTCCTTAATCGCCCTCTGTGCTATGTTTTTTTTCCTCATTTTGAGTACTATAATGTTTTGCAACTGCAACTTAAATGTGCCATAAATACTATATAAATAAATTTATGGAGCATTTAGGGCACATTGTGATGAAAGTCAAAAAAACTGGTTACTTACAATACAGTATAAATGTACATTACAGAATATAGCAAATAAAGCTATACAACAAAAATTTTAATAAAAGTAAAACAAAATAAGACCAACCTTTGACCTTTTTGTCTATTGACCAAAAGTTTTTGAAGGATTCAGTCTGAACTGGCAGGTTCTTCTAGATTGAGTCAATTTTCTTAAGGCCTGCATGACAGGCTAGGTCATCAGAAGGGGGAGGAATCCAAAGGTCAAATTCACATTTAATTTTAATTAAAATTAATCATTTCATTTTTTTCACAATTGTTTGATCTGCAGTTTGGAGAAGAAGCATCAGACTTAAAAAGAAAACTTCTAGTTTTCCTTCCAGCCCTGCTTGCTGTTCATTCGTGAAATTAGGGAGCCCTACCGAAGATAGGTAGGCTTCTATACAGGACTACTTTAAGCCTACCTCTGCGGGGGAGGAGGCGGAGTCCAAGCTATACAGGGCTGCATAATAATCGTGATACAGCGAAGCGATTTTCGACATGTGCTGTACCACCTCACCTGACAGAGAGTGCAGCTTGTGGACATGAGTAGCTGCACGGTGCTTACGGATCACCCTTGCCAGCAACCTCCCACATTTTTTTCCGTGCTCGTATTACTTATCGGCCACATAGTGTACCCGTCATTTTACGATCTAAAGGTTTAGAAAAAAGCTCATGTAATCCTGTCAAACGGTGAAATACTGCTGAATCTGACGTATGTTTATGGCCCAATTCTGCTGGTTGCAAGGCCCTAAGGACTCTCTGAAAGTCTGCCTGTCTCTCCTTCTTCAGTTTGGTTCCCCAAGCAATAAGGGCTCCTCACAATACGGCCTTGTGGCCCTCCCATAGAATACCCTCACTGACTTTGCCAGAAGTGTTTTCTGCAAAATAATGAGATAAAATCTCCTGCGCCACCGAGACCACCCTTGGGTCATCCAAAAGATTCTCATTCAACTTCCAGGGCCACACTCTGGTCGCTGCCTGATGCATTGACACCTGGAATCTACCAACAGGTCAAGAGTACTCTGGTCAACCAGCAAAATGTCTATTCTAGTGTATACCCCGTGCACACTAGAATAGTAGCTATAATCTCTCTACGAGGCATGCAATGCCCTCCAACAGCCAACCAAAGCGTGACTCTGAAGAGATTTATGAAAATGTCTCAAAAAGGTATAGGAGTGCATCGAGCACCTCACATAGTTACATAGTCAACGAGGTTGAAAAAAGACACAAGTCCATCAAGTCCAACCTATGCGTGTGTTTTTAATGTCAGTATTAAATTGTATACCCCCTCAATGTTGTGGTCCCATAGGTGTGCATCTAATAGTTTTTTTGAAATTATCTAGACTCCCAGCAGAGACTACTGCTTGTGGAAGATAATTTCACATCCTCACTGCTCTTACTGTAAAGAACCCTCTACACTTTTTAAGGTTAAACCGCCTGTCTTCTATTTTTAGTGAATGGCCGAGTGTCTTTGTGAGCTCCCTTGCACGGAATAGTTTTGTACCTATTGTGGGGTCACCAGTACAGTATTTGTACATTGAAATCATATCCCCTCTCAAGCGTCTCTTCTCCAGAGAGAATAAGTTCAGTGCTTGTAATCTTTCCTCATAACTAAGGTCCTCCAATCCCTTAATAAGCTTTTTGGCCCTTCTCTGTACCCTTTCCAATACCAGGTGTGGCCTCACGAGAGACTTGTATAGCAGGAGAATTATTGATTTATCGCTGGAGTTGACCCCTTTCCTGATGCATTCCAACACTTTGTTACCTTTACTTGCAGCAGCTTGGAATTGCATGCCACTGCTGAGCCTGTTCTCCACTAGGACCCCTAGGTCTTTTTCCATCCTTGATTCCCTCAGAGGCTCTCCCTCTAGTGAGTAGTTTGCTTTCTTGTTCTTGGTACCAAAATGCATTATCTTACATTTTTCTACGCTAAATCTCATTTGCCACTTGTCTGCCTACCCCATTAATTTATTCAGATCTTCTTGCAAGCTTTCCACATACTGTGGAGAGTTTATTTCTCTGCTTAGCTTGGCATCATTCGCAAATATTGAGATTGAGCTGTTCACCCCGTCCTCCAAGTCTTTCATGAATAAATTGAATAGAATTGGTCCCAGGACAGAACCTTGGGGAACACCACTTTCTCATTCTGAGTACTCCCCATTTATCACCACCCTCTGGACTCGCGCCTGTTGCCAATTTTCAATCCAGGTGCTCACCCTTTGATCCATGTTAAGGGACCTTAGTTTGTACAGTAAGCGTTTATGGGGAACTGTATCAAATGCTTTAGCAAAATTAAGATACATCACGTCTACAGGCCTTCCCTTATCTAGATGGCAGCTCACCTCCTCATAGAAGGTTAATAGATTGGTTTGGCAAGAACTATCCTTCATGAACCCATGTTGATTACCGCTAATGATACCGTTCTCCTTACAATAATCTTGTATGTAATCTCTTATTATTCCCTCCAAGGGCTTGCCAATTATTGATGTTAAGCTAACTGGTCTGTAGTTCCCAGGGCTATATCTTGGTCCTTTTTTATATATTGGTACTATGTTGGCTTTCTTCCAATCAGCTGGTATCATACCAGTCAGAAAACTGCTCTTAAAGATTAAGTACAAGGGTCTGGCAATAACTTGGCTAAGTTTCTTAAGGACCCTCGGGTTTAAGCCATTTGGTCCCGGTGACTTATTAGTGTTCAGTTTTTCAAGCCTATTCCTGATTTTATCTTCAGTTAGCCATGAGGGTGCTTCCTGTGACATGCCGTGAGGACCAGCATTGTAGTTCTGAATAATTGAGCCCCCTGTTTCCTTCGTGAATACTGAGGAGAAAAATGAGTTTAACACCTTTGCCATTTCTCCATCCTTTGCAACCAGATTACCTTCATCATTCTTTATGGGGCCAATAAGATCTGACCTCCCTCTCTTACTGTTTATATACTTAAAGAATTTCTTGGGATTCTTTTTACTCTCCTCTGCTATGTGTCTTTCATGTTCTATCTTAGCTGCTCTGATTGCACCCTTGCATTCCTTAATGCGTGTTTTATAAATATGAAAATCTGACAGAGATCCCTCAGCCTTGTATTTTTTGAAGGCCTTCGCCTTTGCTTTCATTGTATGTGTACCTTTATGCCGGAGTTAAGCCATCCTGGTCTTTGATTAGCGCTTTTAAATTTATTTCCCATTGGGATACACTGGCTAATACCTTTGTTTAGTATGTTCTTGAAGCACTCCCATTTTTCCTCCGCGTTCATTGTTCCTAGAATTTTATCCCAGCTAACATCTTCCAGCAAGGAGTGTAGTTTATGGAAGTTGGCTCTCTTAAAATTCAGCGTCTTTGTATTCCCCTTATGTTTCTTATTTGTGTAATTTATACTGAAACGAAATGTCCTGTGATCGCTATTTCCTAGATTGCCCTTACTTCCGCGTCTGTGATCAGGTCTGTGTTGTTAGTGATCAGAAGGTCTAATAATGCTTTTTCTCTTGTTGGTGCATTTACCATTTGACCCATGAAATTGTCCTGCAGGACATTTAGGAAATGGCGAGACTTAGCTGAACGTGCAGTACCTTCCTCCCAGTCAATATCTGGATAATTAAAATCCCCCATTATAATGACACTTCCCATCCTAGCCGCTATTCCAAACTGCGATGGAAGGTCCGCCTCCCCCTCTTCCCTCTGATTAGGCGGCCTATAGCATATTCCCAGTATTACTTTCCCCCTGGTATCCTCCCTTTGTAGCTCTACCCATAAGGCTTCAACTTCCTCCCCAGATCCACTAGCAATGTCAATGACATTTTTTATATACAGGCATACCCCTCCCCCTTTTTTGCCCACTCTGTCCCTGCGATATAGGGAATACCCCTGGATGGTAGCCAGCCAATCATGAGAGCTGTTGAACCAAGTCTCCAAAATTCCCACAAAGTCTAATTCCTCCTCGTACAGTAGCAAGTCTAGTTCTCCCATCTTGTCTGCCAGACTCCTGGCATTAGTGAACAAGTTGCGTAGTTTTGTCTGGACACCTACTGTTTCCTTGCTCGGTAATCCTCTTTTGCATATAGGATTTGTTACACTACTCACCTCGGATTTAAATTCTTTATTCGTCCTATCACTCCTACCACCAATAATACCCCCTGAACTCTGTTCCACTCTGGCTATTTCTAAGTCTGGACCCTTCCCCCCGTTGCCTAGTTTAAAAGCCCCTCTAACTTTTCGGCCATCCTCATTTCAAGCCGGTCTGCACCTTTCCCATTTAGGTGCAGCCCATCCTTTCTATAGAGCTCGTAACCTATTGAAAAATCGGCCCAGTTCTCCAGGAACCTGAAACCCTCCTTTCTACACCAGCTCCTCAGCCACTTGTTGACTTCTGTAATCTCCCGCTGCCTCTCTGGTGTGGCTCAAGGTACTGGTAGTATTTCTGAGAATACTACCTTGGAGGTCCTAAGCCTCAATTTTGTTTCTAGGTCCCTGAAATCTTTTTTTAGGACATTCCACCTACCTCTAACTTTGTCATTGGTGCAAACATGCACCATGACAGCCAGGTCTTCCCCAGCTCCTCCCAGCAATCTGTCCACCTGATCCGTGATGTTCCGAACCCGAGCGCCCGGTAAACAGCATACAGTTCGGTGCTTCAGGTCTTTGTGACAGATTGGCCTCTCTGTGTTTCTAAGAATTGAGTCCCCTACCACCACCTTTACACTGGCTTCATCCCCACCCTCGCTGAAGGAGTTACTCCCCTGGCAGCTAGGGGCGCCACTCTGCTCCAGCTATGCTGATTCCTGGCTGGTTTCCGCAATATCACACAGCGGGGTGTACCTATTGGGATGCTCCAGCCCAGCATCAGCCTCCCTAACTCTTTCCCTTCTACCCTTCCTAACTGTCACCCTACTACTCTGTTCTGGTGCCTGCACCTCTATGTCTCCACCCGCCACTGTGCTGGCCCCTGCCGGCACCTTCCGAGTACAATCCCAACTCTCCTTAAGTATGGAGAGTCGTCTCAGTGTTGACAGCTGCTTCCTTAGATTCAGAACCTGGGCTTCCAGGGAAACAACGTTCTTACATTTTGTACAGCAGTATTCGGCCTTGATTGCATGATCAAGGAACGCATACATGCAACAAGATGTACACCGAGACGCTTCCCCACAACCGCCGGGCATCGTACCTATTGATTTAATGGGGACTGGGAATTATGCCCTATCCAATTAACTAACCGCTGGCTGCCTGCCTCTAATACTCACAGTACACAGGTACTCACAGCACTCGGTACCCACACCACACTCCAGTACTCACGGCACACTCACGGAGGTATCCAAAGAGGGGACTAGCATTGAAGTCCCCTCCCAAGATTCTCTACCCTCGCGGAAGTCCGCAAGTGCGTCCAGGACTGAGTCTATAAACAAGAGCTGTTGGGAATTTGGGGCATACAGTGTGGCGAATGTGCACATCTGGCCCATGATAGTGCCTTTCAGGAACATGAAACACCCGTGCAAGTCAGCATAGTGATCAGAGGGTTGGAAAGGACAAGTTTTCTGTATGGCAATGGCTGTACCTTGGGATTTCGGTTTCAGTGAGTTACTCAAGTACTAGTGGGGATAAAGGTGTGTAGGTAGCCTAGGGGTCGAGGATGTTGTAAGATAGGTCTCCTGCAAGAATAACACCTGCGCCCTGAGGCGCCTCAGTTTCAGCCACAGCCTATTACATTTATTAGCGGAGAACAGACAACAAACATTACACGACACTACCTTAACTGTTGCCATTGTGCTTCAGGAGCAAGTTGTCCAATCGACCAACCGAACACTGCTGAACCAGGTGTGAGCAATAGCGATGCTGGGTGCTGAGCAAAGAGAAAGAAAAAAGACAATGAAATAAACAAAGCATAATTAAAGACATATAACCATATAAACCAGTATAAAGGGCCAGCAGGAACAGTCAAGGTCTCCTGCGGGCCTACATTCAGCTGCATGCATGACCCCCGTGCCCCCCCATCACAGAGGAACCGTCCAGGCCAGGCATGGTACCCCATCCTGACCTGCCTGGAGGCTAAAGGGGAACCCCCATGGACAGGTAATGCCAGCTGTATGTAGGGCTTCCAGAAGAGAGTGGAGTGCTCTGCGTTGCATTAGGTTGTGACAGGACAATTCCAGGTAAAAGAAAAGGCGAGCTCCGCCAAAGTCAAAGAAGGGGCGTTTTCTCATCCGCTGCATGATTTGCTCCTTGACTGTGTACTTGTGAAGCTTACATATGGTCATCTTGTGATGGGGGTCTGAAGGCCCTGTGTGCCCTATCAATCTCGACTGCATCAGTCAGGGAGAGGCCCAGGATATCCCTAAATATATCTTGCAATGTAGGGACTATGTCCGCAGCTGCTGTTGCCTCGGGGTAACCCCCGAATGCAGATGTTAGAATGGAGACTGCGATTTTCATAGTCATCGAGTTGAGATAAAGGAGCCTCTATTCTCTGATCCTGATCTAGGTATTTTTCCCTTAGCTGGGTGAGGGTTGGGATGGTATCTTCCACCTTCTGATCCAGCGTTTCCAGTCTGGAGCCCAAGTGAGTGGCATCAGCCTGCAGCTGCTCGATGTCCTGCCTGAATGCCTTCTTCACCCTGTAGGCAAAGCAATCTAGATCATCCCTAGGGGGAGGGACCATATGTGTTGCTTCAGGTTCTGATCACCCAGCAGCTCAGAGACGTCTGATCCCCACTCCTGTAAGGCTGAGGAGCAGGGGGATGCAGGGGGAGACGTGTAACCTACCAGCTGTGGAGAGGCGATGGGGAGACAGTAGGATGCTGCGATGATGTGGGCGCTGCTGTAGAGTCCCACCCCCGGTCTGGGTGCCATCTTGACTTTCATGCCTTGCTACGGCCTGCCGCTAAAGAAGGCATTTTGAGAGCCCTGGCCACACTTGTCGATGCCCAGAGGTTGCGAGGAGGCGCTTGGGTGTTGTGACATCCTGGCAGGTATTTTGGCTGTGCTATATGTCCCCCGGGAAGGGTCGAAGTAGCTGTGTGTGGTGAGGAGCTCTGGAGCTCTGCTCCCTCACTTGCCATATCCAAGCCACCCCCCCCCCCGTAGAAATGTTTAAACGTCGCCAATGGAGGTTTTTAATGGTCAAAGTTTGTCACCATTCCACAAGTGGGCACAATTTTGAAGCATGACATGTTGGGTATCAAGTTACTTGGCGTAACATTATCTTTCACAATATACAAAAAAATTGGACTAACTTTACTATTTCCTGATTTTTTAATTCAACAAAGTGTATCTTTTCCAAAACAATTGTGTTTGTAAGACCACTGCGCAAACACGGTGTGACATAAAGTATTGAAAGGACCGCCAGTTTATTCTCTAGGGTGTTGTAAACAAGAAGTTTGAAAAATAGGCCTGGTCCTTAAGTGGATATACTCAGCACTGCACTATATACCCTGCACTGTATTATATATACTACACTGACTGGATTATATATTCTCCACTGTATTATATACAGTATCTCACAAAATTGAGTACACCCCTCACTTTTTTGTAAATATTTTATTATATCTTTTCATGTGACAACACTGAAGAAATTTCACTTTGCTACAATGTAAAGTAGTGAGTGTACAGCTTGTATAACAGTGTGAATTTTCTGTCCCATCAAAATAACTCAGCACACAGCCATTAATGTCTAAACCGCTGGCAACAAAAGTGAGTTCACTCCTAAGTGAAAATATCCAAATTGGGCCCAATTAGTCATTTTCCCTCCCCAGTGTCATGTGACTTGTTAGTGTTACAAGGTCTCAGGTGTGAATGGGGAGGAGGGTGTGTTAAATTTGGTGTTATCGCTCTCACTCTCTCATACTGGTCACTGGAAGTTCACCATGGCACCTCATGGCAAAGAACTCTCTGAGGATCTGAAAAAAAGTATTGTTACTCTACTTAAAGATGGTCTAGGCTATAAGAAGATTGCCAAGACCCTGAAACTGAGCTTTAGCACGGTGGTCAAGACCATACAGCGGTTTAACAGGACAGGTTCCACTCAGAACAAGCCTCGCCATGGTTGACCAAAGAAGTTGAGTGCACGTGCTCAGCGTCCTATCCAGGGATTGTCTTTGGAAAATAGACGTATGAGTGTTGCCAGCATTGCTGCAGAGGTTGAAGGGGTGGGGGGTCAGCATGTCAGTACTCAGACCATACGCCGCACACTGCATCGATTTGGTCTGCATGGCCATCATCCCAGAAGGAAGCGTCTTCTAAAGATGATGCACAAGAAAGCCTGCAAACAGTTTGCTGTAGACAAGCAGACTAAGGACATGGATTACTAGAACCATGTCCTGTGGTCTGATGAGATCAAGATAAACTTATTTCGGGTCAGATGGTGTCAAGCATGTGTGGTGGCAACCAGGTTTGGAGTACAAAGACAAGTGTGTCTTGCCTACAGTCAAGCATAGTGGTGGGAGTGTCATGGTCTGGGGCTGCATTAATGCTGCCAGCACTGGGGAGCTACAGTTCATTGAGGGAACCATCAATGCCAACATGTACTGTGACAAACTGAAGCAGAGCATGATCCCCTCCCTTCGGAGACTTGACCGCAGGGCAGTAGTCCAACATGATAACGACCCCAAACACACCTCCAAGACGACCACTGCCTTGCTATAGAAGCTGAGGGTAAAGGTGATGGACTGGCCAGGAATGTATCCAGACCTAAACCCTATTGAGCATCTGTGGGGCATCCTCAAATGGAAGGTGGAGGAGCGCAAGGTCTCTAACATCCATCAGCTCCGTGATGTCATCATGGAGGAGTGGAAGAGGACTCCAGCATCAACCTATGAAGCTCTGGTAAACTCCATGCCCAAGAGGGTTAAGGCAGTGCTGGAAAATAATGGTGGCCACACAAAATATTGACACTTTGGGCCCAATTTGGATATTTTCACTTAGGGGTGTACTCACTTTTGTTGCCAGCGGTTTAGACATTAATGACTGTGTGTTGAGTTATTTTGAGTGGACAGCAAATTTACACTGTTATACAAGCTGTACACTCACTACTTTACATTGTAGCAAAGTGTAATTTCCTCAGTTTTGTCACATCAAAAGATATAATAAAATATTTACAAAAATGTGAGGGGTGTACTCACTTTTGTGAGATACTGTATACTACAATGACTGCACTATATACTCTGCAATGTATTATATATATACTACACTGGTGGCACTATATACTCTCCACTGTATTATATATACTTCACGGACTGCACTATATACTCTGCACTGTATTATATAAACTACACTGGCTGCTCTAAATACTCTGAACCATATTATATGTACTACACAGACTGCACTATATACTCTGAACTGTATTATATATATTACACTGACTGCACTATATGCTCTGAACTTTATAATATATACAGTACTATACGGACTGCACTATATACTCTGAACTGTAATATATATACTATACGAACTACACTATATGCTCTAAACTGTATTATATATACTATACGGACTGCAATATATACTCTCCATTGTATTATATACATGTAGCGGTACCCCCGTAGGGGCTGCTAAGTGTTGTGGCCCACCTGTCACCCTACCTGGCCCGGCGTTCACCTCTCAGACACTTCAAGACAGAAAAGCAGTCCATGTGCTTGTTTTTATGTTTTATTGAGGGATTTGAACTTGCATGGGTTATAGGAAGTATGGGATGCCCAATGGAATTTTGCAGAACTTGCTGGGAATACTATATACACTCAGGTATATACACTCCATTTCTCATCCTGCACGTCACTTCCTTTCTAATATTCACTCCTCTCTCTTCATGCACATCGCTTCCTCTCTAATGTTCATTCCTCTCTCCTCCTGCACATCACTTCCTCTCTAATGTTCACTCCTCTCTCCTCCTGCACGTTGCTCTCTCTCTAATGTTCACTCCTCTCTCCTCCTGCACATTGCTCCCTCTCTAATGTTCACTCCTCTCTCCTACTGCACATCGCTACCTCTCTAATGTTCACTCCCCTCTCCTCCTGCACATCGCTTCCTCTCTAATGTTCACTCCTCTCTCCTCCTGCACATCGCTTCCTCTCTAATGTTCACTCCTCTCTCCTCCTGCACATCACTTCCTCTCTAATGTTCACTTCTCTCTCCTCCTGCACATCACTTCCTCTCTACTGTTCACTCCTCTCTTCTCCTGCACATCGCTTTGTCTCTAATGTTCACTTCTCTCTCCTCCTGCACATTGCTCCCTCTCTAATGTTCACTCCTCTCTCCTCCTGCACATTTCTCCCTCTCTAATGTTCACTCCTCTCTCCTCCTGCACATTGCTCCCTCTCTAATGTTCATTCCTCTCTCCCTCTGCACAACACTTACTCTCTAATGTTCACTCCTCTCTCCTCCTGCACATTGCTCCCTCTCTAGTGGATAGGCCTGACACTGGCTCGACCAGGCCTTAGCAATTGCCCTTGGCAGGCAGAGACCGCGGGCCTCTATAGTGTAGCAAGATAGAAAGTCTCTGGTGCTAGCTGTCCTACATGTGGCTACTGAGCCCAGTAAGCCATCTTCAGGCCCTGCCAGTCCTCCTAGCTGCAGCTGCCCTTTTCCACTGCCCATGACACCACAGTCCATTCCTCTGGTTCTGCACTTATCCCAGACTGCATCTGTTTGGAAAAGCCTGCCAGTTTCTGTGGGTTTGCCGCTATTGGGCGAGCTTGCATGCCGGAAATGGCGCCAAACAATGCTAATTGAACTTCCTGCACCTGTCAGCAAGTGCTGTCCGTTCTACAGCGTCTGAGTACCTGTGAGCTCCAGCTGTTCCCTGATACCTGTTTCTGTATTGTTCCTGCCTCCGTAATCCGCCACGGCTAGTCCTGACCTGCTATCTGTCTGCACCGACCCTGGCTATCCACGACGTCCGCTTGCCTGACCCCTTTGTACTGCGCCACCAGCCCATTAACGAACCCTGCTTGGACTTTGACCATTCTCTGCCTGACCCTTTTGTACCTTGCTTGCCTGTCAGTTGTTCGTCCCAAGCAATTACCCGACCACCGCGTCATGTTTCCCCAGTCCGTTCGCCTGCAGCACCTATCGGTCCCAGCCACGTCTGTCTATCGTCCAGTCCTGATCGGCACCGCCTAATGCCTCCGTCCTTGTTATGTCTTTGTCCATAGTCCCTTGTCGACCTCGAGTGTCCATGAGTCTGCGACATCTTGCCTGTCGTGAACGACTGTCCACGTCCTTCAAGTTAATCGTAACAAACCGCGGTAAAGGCCGTACGTTCGAGCGGGTTATCGCCGTTTGGGTGTCTTTGACCGTCCGAAAAGGTTTGTCTACGTCAGACCC
>BLSH010215989.1:3202621-3218193 GCA_018402905.1 Glandirana rugosa | reverse complement strand
GAGTGTATTATCAGTGCTGGAGGCAAAAAGAGAGTAACAGTCAGTAAGTGTATATACGGTCGTGTATATAAGATGGTCCTGTTCTTCGTCTTTGGGCATCCCACAGTCGTCCCTACCCTATCCAAGTTTAACTCATCAATAAAACAACAAAAACAAAGAACCGGCCTGTTCAGTGACTACTGATAAACAGAAAAGTGTGTGATTGAGGGCAGAGAGACAGGTGAACTACAACTACCAGCCACCCCTAAGGGGCCATTGGCTACAAATATTAAAATGTATTTTTACATACAGCTAGCATAATTACTTGAATTTGCATTGGTTGTATGCTCTATCATCCTTCCCACAGCAGCACTCAGACATGAAGGGCAGCACAAGTAGCCAATCAGACACAGCTACGTGTTCATGTGCTGAAAAGCAACATGATGACAAAAGTAGAGAGCAACTTTATCATAGGGATGACTTTATCATAGGGATGACTTACAGCTACTCGTTCATTGTCCAATCAATGGGCTGCAAATGGGGAGGTGACACTAGTAAATTCCTTAACACTAACATAGAAAGTTGTGCTACTGACTGTGCCATTTGGCAAGAGACATATGGACCACAAAAGTGACTGAACAAAACTGCAAATTCTTTGGCAGATAGAGCAGCTCACATGTTAGTATTTTAACTGTGCATTTAGTTGTTTGCCTGGAGTTCAGCTTTGAATGTTACATTATTTCCAATGACTAAATTGTACCTTTAATGGTAAAGCAGTCTACTTTTCAAATCCATTTGTGCTTGTAAGGCATCTTAACATTGTCCCCCATACAATACATTAGTTAAAAAGTGCCTACTGTGACACTTACCTGCACACATCACTGGCGATAATGATACTTTCAGGGGAACACCAATAAAGATGGCAGTTTAGGCAGCACTTGTGTTTACTTAAAGCGGTTGTCTACCCAATTTTTGTACTTTTACCTACAGGTAAGCCTATAATAAGGCTTACCTGTAGGTAAAATGAATATCCCCAAAACCTGTAAGGTTTAGGAGATATTACCTCTCTCAGATGTTGCGGCGTTATGGCGCATGTGCCGTGTATGTCCCCCAATAGGGCCGGACATTGCCGTAAAGACGGGTCCCGCGCGCATGCGTGGGAATGACGTCTCACGGCTCTGGCCAGTCACAGCGCTGGAGCCACGTACCCAGAAGCAAGATCCAAGGGAAGATGTCCGCTCCCTCAGAGGGGACCGAGCAGCCCAGTCGGATCTTCATTTCAAGGTAAGTATTTCATAATGAGCTAGTATGCGGTGCATACTAGCTCATTATGCTATTGTCTTGCAGGTTTTTATTTATTTATTTTTTAATGGGTAGACAGCCGCTTTAAGATCTATTTTTCCTTAGTCTAAGCATGCATTTCATTTAATTGCATCTCTAAGGCTCCATGCACACCGAAGCTGATAAATGATCGTTTTAGGGCGTTTGAGCGTTTTTTTTTTAACAGCCCATAAATGCCCTTCTATGTTATCCTATGTGTCCATGCACACATGGACGTTTATTGTTGTGTTGATGGGTTGTTGTCTGAATGCCCTAAAATCACGTTCAAGAGTCATTCTTCTGACCACAGAAAACGTTGAAAGCTTAAAAACGCTAAAAAATGCTCATAAACGCTGATGCTCAAAAACGGTAACGCCCAAAAACGCTCAAAAATGCTGATGCGCAAAACACTCAAAAACGCAAAAAAAAAACAGTTAGAAGCTGAAAAACTCACTACAAAGCTATTGATGTTTTTAGAATGTTTTTTTAACGTCCAGTGTGCATGGAGCCTAAGGAGCACAACAGAGAAAGTTATAACACAGAATAACTGCACAGACCTAGACAGCTTTAGCAGAACAGCTTCCAGTCACTGGTTGTTTAGTCTGCTGATGGCTTGTTAATAACAGAACATGTATTCTGCACTGAATGGCTGCTTAGACATACTTTCTATGGACATTTATAAGGACATTTAGGAGAACTAATGTATGATCTGGCAATTGGTAACTTGCTTTTCTAAACCAGGGTTCCACCAGAGATTTGCCGAACTTCCCTGGGTTCAGTTTGAGCAGGGTTTGGCGAACTTCAAAGAAGTTCGGATCCTAAACCATACTCCATTAAAATCAATGGGAACGGAAACTGTCACATGAAAAATGCCCATCTTCTGAGCTAATAGACAGGGGATTGTCAAAAAATTGCAGGGGGTAAAGGGGAACATTTCCCTGGATAACATTTTCTAGTGCAAAAAAAAAAAGAAAGAATGCCAGGAGCATTGATATTTTTAAAGGCACTGCAATTGACAAAGAAAACGATAAAGAAAGTGAGACCCGGAGAACAAAATGGCCAAAGGGTCTGTGTGACTAGGGGAGGAACAGGGTCATGGGAGGGTCAGTTAGGTCAATAGTACACAAGGAGGGGGGGTAGGCTTACCTGATTGGGAGGCAGCAGGTCCGAGGGGAAGGGTGTTGCTGTAGGGGGTCTGGAGTGGACGGAGAGGTCCGGCATTCAGGAACTTTCAGAGGAAGAAGAAACTTTGCAGACAGATTCTTCTGGTTGGTGGCAGAAAAGCAATATAGACAAAATGAGTGAGTTGGAGAACTTGTTGGAACAGGTCAAGGCTGCTGCGGTGGCTCAAGGTCCGCAGTGGCTGCAGCAGCAGCTGTCTGGCATCTTAGGGGGGGTCAGGTGTGGGTTCTTCCCCTGCTGTTTCCCCACCTGCTTCTAAACGGCTAGGAGGGTTCGCCCTCCTGAGCGCCTAAGTCCTTCCCATACCCCCAGGGTCTGGCGTCCACTTAGGAGCCCCCCCAGGGGGGACCCTCCAGCTCCTGCTGATGGGCCGCATGCTTCTGGCAGCGTCAATGGGCCTGGGAGGAATCCTCATCACCGACGGAATTCTCGCAGCTCTCCCCCCTCCTACCCCCCGCATGGCTACAGGAGCTCACGGCAGGCCCTACTGCTGGGGTACCGAGGGGGGGTCTACCCAGCGTGGGAGTCGCTCGGCTGCGGGCAGTGGTGGGAGTCCTGGCCCTTCTTCGTCTGCTGGGCCGGGGGCTGTATACCAGAGGACTCCAGTCACCCCCCCTTCGTATGCCTGCACTGTGGATCCGGAGCAGTCGGCTCCCTCCATGTCGGCAGCTGGGAGGGGAGCTCGGCGAGGGAGTAGATCAGCTACGAGCAGCAGGAGAGCTTGGGCGCCCTCTGCTTCTTCTCCAGCGCCACTGCAGCCTGCTGTTTCCAGGAAAAGTCGGCCAGCAACAAGAGCCAGAGAATTAAAGGGACAGGTTGCGCTTCCTACAGCTGGGGGTGCATGGAGACCCCGCAGCTTCTCCTCTTCACAAGATGTGGCTGGGGCGGGCTTAGCGATGGCTGGGAGCCCTGGGCTAGACTCTGCAGGACATGGGGTGCGAGCGGCGGCCCTCCCACGGGAATCCTCCGAAGAATCTGGCAAGGTCAGCAGTGATGAGAGCGACAGGCGGTCAGTGGAGATGCGCCCTGCCTTGCAGAGCCAGCTGGGATCGGGATATACGACTGATCGCGGTTCGGGGACAAGACATCCTGGTAAGTCACATTACTTAACTACTTTTGCTTTACAGGGTGACAGGGTTGGTGCAGGGGCCCCAAGGGTGGTACGTTCAGGGGAGGTGGGGCAGCGGGGTATTGATGTGCCCACAGACTCACAGGCCCTTTCGGGGCCTGCGGGAGGAACCCCGGGGAGTGCGTCAGTTTTGGCAGACTTCTTTGCAGGTTTTCGGGAGTTGCTGGATTGTTGTGACCCAGCTGGGCATCCTGATCCACCCCTGGGTCCTACAGGGGCATGGGTACATGCTGCTTCCACATCTGGGGCTAGGGTCTCGGTGGAGGGGCCTACGGCTAATTCTGCTGTGCAAGGTCGCGTTGAAGTGGTCGCCGGAGGGGAGGCAGGCACAGCGCCTGAGATCGGTGGTGAGGCTACATTGCAAGCTGGTAAGCCTGGGGGGTCTGAACCCCCCAAGGCTAAGGAGTCGGGGGAGGACAGGGTGATGCGGCAAAATGCGAAGTCTACGTGGGCTTTAAAGGCTCGTTAGGGGTGCACCTTAAGCAAGAGGTTCGGGAAAAAATTTGGAAGGGTGAATACGTGGAAATATTCTCCCTTTTACCTTTAGAAAAGTTCAACATAGATAAAGGAAAAGGGGATGAGAGCAAGAAGGATGAGGAGAAAAAGCGCAGTTGGAGGCTTATACCCCGCTCCTTTTCAAATTGGCTGCAGGCCTTTGTTATCCTAGTGAGCGTCATTGGCGAGAAGGCTCCGGAGAACTGTTCCCCCCTTTTCTGCTATTTGGACGCTATTGGGGAGGCTTACAGAGTGTATGGGGGTACTGCTTGGCTGCACTATGACGAGCAGTTCCGTCAGTGGAAGGCTATGCGACCTGGCCTGCGCTGAGACAATAAGGACATTGGGCTTTGGATGAAGCTCATAGCACAGGCGCGGGCCCCGGAACAGCCTTTTCTTGGAGGGGCCGGTGGTTCAGGTTCCGCTGGACAGCCGGCCGTGCAAAAAAAGAGGATTTTGCTATCAGTTTAACGACGGGTAATGCCGTTTTGGCGCCAACTGCCGTTTCCGACATGAGTGCTCCGGTTGCGGAGGCTTACACAATTACACAAAATGCTTCAAGAAAGGAAAGTCCCAGCCCGGTGATGTCGCTTCAAAAGGGGAGGATGCCAGTAAGCCTTCCCGCGATGCTGCCGTATCTAAATAGGTACCTGCAGAGGGAGGCGGCGGTTTTCTTGAGTGACGGTTTTGCCTACGGTTTTCGCATTCCTTGTTCCATGCCGATGGCGCCAATCTTTGCTGCCTAAAAATTTGTCCTTGACGCGTCAATTTCCTCAGGCTGTCTCTGATAAATTGGCTAAGAAAGTAGACCTGGGTCGTATGGCGGGCCCTTTCGAACATCCGCCCATCAAAGCGTTGCATGTGTCCCCCCTGGGGGTAGTCCCAAAACGGAAGCCCAACAAATTTCAGTTTATACACCATTTATCTTATCTGAAGGGTGCTTCAGTAAATGATGCAATAGCCTCCGATTTGTCGTCGGTGTCTTATACATCTTTTGATGCTGCGGTCAATCGGGTGCAACGGTATGGCCAGGGGCCGTTGTTGGCGAAAATAGATATTGAGTCTGCTGCTAGTGCACCCTGAGAGCCAACATTTGCTGAGTTGTTTTTGGCAAAAGCGGTTTTTCATTGACCGCTGCCTCCCTATGGGTTATTCCATCTCTTGTGCTTACTTTGAGACATTTAGCACTTTTGTGGAGTGGGTGGTTAGGGAGGAAACTCAGTTAAGGTCAGTGATACATTACCTTGATGATTTCCTTTGTATTGGCCCTCCGGATTCTTTGGTTTGTTCTATGTTGTTACACACTTTGGAATCTGTGGCAAAAAAGTTCAGTATCCCTTTGGCGCCGGACAAAATGGAAGGTCCCGCCTCGGTGTTGAAGTTCTTTGGTATAGTTATTGACACATTCGAGATGGAATGTCGCTTGCCGGATGACAAGTTAGAAGATTTGCGTTTGACGGTGGATGTGGCCAGGAAGGCAAAAAAGGTTAGGCTTAGATAGTTGCAGTCGTTGCTTGGCAAGCTTAATTTTGCTTGCCACATAATACCTATGGGGCCCATTTTCTGCCGCCGCCTCAGTGCTGCCAATTCAGGGTTGACCTCTCCGAAAGATTTTGTTCGGTTATCGCAGGAACACAGGGCTGATCTACAGGTCTGAGATGAGTTTTTGGCTTTTTTTAATGGTAGGTCTTTATGGATGGCTCCGGTGGTGGCAGCTTTCGATATTAACCTGTATACGGATGCGGCGGGCAGCTCCGGTTTTTGGGGAATTCTGTCAGGGGGCATGGTGTGCAGCAGCGTGGCCCAGGGAATGGAGAGAGGCAGGGTTTTTGAGCAACTTAGTGTTGTAGCAGCTGTTTCCAATTGTGGTGGCTATTGAAATTTGGGGATCCAAGTTTCGTGACATAACATTCGATAACATGGGGTAGTGGAGGTAATATCTAGTTTGTCCGCCTCTTCGCCACCTGTGGTATGGTGACTGCATCATATAGTGCTTTGTTGTTTACGTTTGAACTGTTTTGTGCAGGCTGTTCATGTCCCCGGTGTCCAGAATTCCATTGCTGATGCTTTGTCTCATTTTCAGTGGGACAGGTTTCGATGGCTGGCCTCAACAGAGGAGCAGCTGGGGGTTCCATGTCCCGAGCATCTTTGGAGTCTGGCATTGGCATAGCAAGGGCATTGGTGCGACGCTCAGAGTGTGCAGGTACCTGGGCAGCGTATTCGTCAGTTTGGGGTGAGTGGTCCAGATTGGTAAGTTCGGTAGATGTTTGTGTTTCTTCTCAGGACCATTTGTCTTTGTTGTTATACTTTATTGGAACGGAATTTGCACTAGGTACGTCTGTTTCGAAGATGAATAGGTGCTTGGCTGCTTTGGCTTTTCTTTTCTGGTCCAGGGTGTTGGTGATGTGACCAAGGATTTTATGGTAAAGCGGGCCATGAAAGGCTTTCGGTGCGGACGTGTGAATTGGGATCCCAGACGCCTTGTGTCTTTTGAATTCCTTCAAGAGCTGGTGAGGGGGTTGCTGGAGGTTTGCGTCTCTGCATATGAGGTGCAGCTTTTTACGATAGCGTTTGTGTTGGCTTTCTCCGAGGCATTGCGTATAGGGGAGTTGGTGAGCAGGAACCGGCAAGGGGTTGGTGGACTGCAGTTTTCGGATGTGACGGTTACCAGCGATGGTGTTAGGATATTTATTGGAAAGTCAAAAATGGATCAGTTGGGAAGAGGGGTTACGGTGTCTTTGTTTCAGGTGCTGCTGGTGACGGTTTGCCCAGTTCTGGTGGTTAAGGGGTTCATTGAGGTGAGGGGGTCTGCACGTGGCTCCTTTTTGCTGCATGAGGATGGATCATCCTTGTCACGCTTTTAGTTTCTCAATTTAATACTCACTCTTTTCGGGTAGGGGCAGCTACGGAAGCGGCTAGATGGGGCTTGAGTTCTCAGGTTGTGAGCCGTATAGGGAGATGGGAGTCGGATCGTTTTAAAATTTATGTTCGCCCTCATTTGATTTGATGGTGGTGTGCTTTACATGGTAAGTTTTTCGTGTTTCTAGGTCCCCCTTTATTATTTGTCGTTGCAGGTTTTCCACCGGGCCTTGTGTGGATCCTTGGTGATTCTTATGTTTTTTGGGGGGGGTCAGGGCTGACGCCAGGCCTGAGGGCAGACAGCTGGGCGTTCAATGGAGTGAAGCGGTGATAAAATGGCTGGGAATCAGAGGTATGATGTGGGGACATGTGCTCCCAGAAGTCCATTATTATTTGAGAATTCACCAGCCATGTTACGTACCTGACGGTGGAGTCTGTCTTGTGCAGGGAACAACCGCTCTTGCGCACCCGATTCAAGGACCCCTGGTAGTGTAGACAGAGGCCCGAGAGTGCGGGATGGCACGAGGGCTGGATGGTCACAGATGTTGTAGTGAGATTCCAGCAGGTCGTGCAAACAGGAGAATGGTCGTACAAGCAGGGTTGGCAACGTGCAGGCAGAAAGGTACAAAAGGGGTTAGGCAAGCGGATCGTCAAGTTCAGGCAAGGTTCGTTAACGGGCGGGCAGCGGAGGTACAGAGGAGTAGACAAACGGATGGTCGTGGATAGCCGGGGTCGATGCAGGTAGCGGACAACAGGTCAAAGCAAGCCGGGTAGACAGGAAACAGGTGAAAACACAGGAACAAGTAGGGAGCTGAGGCTCGCAGGTCTGGAACGCTGTAGAACAAGCAGCAACTTGGTGCAGCATGTCCAGGGTTTAAATAGGCACCATTTGGCGCCGTTTCCGGCGCGTGCGCGCGCACGGGCGCGCGCACGCGCACGGGAGCGCGCGAGCGCGCACGGATGCGCGCGCACCACCCGGAAACGCCCAGGAACACTGGCAAAGTCCTTTTTACTGACAAGCCAGGAATGATTTGGGGGGTTCTTGCGATTAATGCGTGAATTCCCCTGCAGTGTCATCATATGGTCGGACATTGTGGCCAGGAAGCTGTGGCGCTTTGCTCACTCCGTTGAACGCCTGAATAAAGCCAGGATTAAATTGAACAGGGATGTGGGCAGTTTTGTTTCCAGGTTGGGGGGAGTGGTTGTTCGGCACCGGGAGTTGAAGGATCGGTCAGTCTGCTATTGGAGGCAAGATGGCGTTCACCTGAGTGTGGTGGGCACAGACATTTGTGTCTCCGGATCTTCAGGAAGGGGTGGTGAGAGCGCTGGGGGGTGTGGAGGGACTCACTTAAATGAGGTGCCATTCAAGTTTGTGTGGCGTGGCAGGGGGTCTTTGGGGGGTTAGTGATTATTGATATTGTTTAAAAATTGTGGGGTCCATCTGAGGTATAACGCCTTCACGTGGTTGGTTAGTGGTACCCACCCCCCAGGAGCTAGGTCACCTGGGGGGGGGGGATGATGGAAGTAGGGTGAGGTCGTAACGTCCTCGAACCAGTTGCGGTGCGGCTGAGGACATGGATGAATTGTCAGTAAATGGTGCCTTATGGACACCCAAAGACCCCTTTCATATTGTTATAATTTACATGGTATTTTTGGTTATGTTTTAAAGTTGGTGTTATTTATTAATGTGTTAATAAATTGGCTGCTGTGACCATTTAAACCCATGTTGCACAGTCTGTGTTTTCTATTGTGGGGAAGGTTTTGGTTTTATGGACCAGGTTGAAGAATCCTTTAGTCAAGTGAGACCCGGAGAAGAAAATGGCCGAAGGGCCTGCATGACTAGGGGAGGAACAGGGTCATGGAAGGGTCAGTTAGGTCAGTAGTACACAAGAAGGGGGGGGTAGGCTTACTTGATTGGGAGGCAGCAGGTCAGAGGGGAGGGGTGTTGCTGTATGGGGTCTGGAGTGGACGGAGAGGTCCGGCATTCAGGAACTTTCAGAGGAAGAAGAAACTTCCCTCCCACCCGCCCTTGGGTAATTTTCTTTTGTCGGGGGATCAAGGCTGGGGTAGTGCTTTTCTTGTTTGTATTTTGTTAAAAAAAAAAAAAAAAGAGTTAATTTCAAAAACTGTCACATGAGAAAATAAATATGTAGAAAAAACGAAAAAAAAAAACTGCTTGAATGAACATGTGAGTGGCAGGGAGCCGGTGAGTGAATGTGTTGGTGGAAGAATTTTGTCGCAGCAGTTTGGCGGGGCAGGGGGTCTCTGGGGGGTCCGTGATTATTGACATTGTTTAAAAACTGTGGGGTCCATCTAAGGTATGGCGCCTTCACGTGGTTGGCTAGTGATACCCACCCTCCAGGAGCTAGGTCACCTGGGGGGGGGATGCAAGTATGGTGAGGTTGTAACGTCCTCGAACCAGTTGTGGTGCGGCTGAGGACATGGATGAATTTTCAGTAAATGGTGCCTTTTGGACACCGAAAGACCCCTTGCATATTGTTATAATTTACATGGTATTTTTGGTTATGTTTTAAAGTTGGTGTTATTTATTAATGTGTTAATGAATTTAAATCCATGTCGCGCAGTCTGTGTTTTCTATTATAGGAAAGGTTTTGGTTTTATTGACCAGGTTGACGAATCCTAAAGAGATCACCAGCAGGAGGATTACCCTATATAGATCTTTAGTGAGACCTCATTTAGAATACTGTGTCCAGTTCTGGAGACCTCACTTACAGAAAGATATTGATAAGATAGAACGAGTTCAGAGACGGGTAACAAAAATGGTGAAAGGTCTGGGGGATAAAACATATCAAGAGTGACTTCAGGAACTTAATATGTACAGACTGGAGGAAAGAAGGGAAAGGGAAGATATTAAATTAAATTAGAGAATGTCTATCCTAGAACTGGCTAGGCCGTACAGTCTGTAAAGGCAGCCCAAAAGGCATAAATGAACGGCCAAATTACTACTTAGGAGAGCAGCCACTCGGGATTAAGCCCAAGGAGGACAAGAAGGGAGGCCCATGTGAGAATATCCGAAGTACATAAACGGTTTATGAAAGTGCGTTTAACTCAAGCCCCCCTTTTTCCCCCTCCTCAGACCATTATGGAGAGTGGTAATTTGCCCACGGCGGGCTTGAGTTAAACACACTTTCATAAACCGTGTATGTACTTCGGATATTCTCACGTGGGCCTCCCTTCTTCTCCTCCTTCGGGCTTAATCCCGAGTGGCTGCACTCCTAAGTGGTAATTTGGCCATTCATTTATGCCCTTTGGGCTGCCTTTACAGACAGTCTACGGCCTAGCCAGTCCTAGGATAGACATTCTCTAATTTAATCTGAATACTATACCATATACCATATATTCTTTGACTTGTTATGAAGATTTATTCTCCCCCAATTTCAGGAGAACATATGGTGATCTGTCGGACTTACCTGTCTGCAAACGAACTCCTCCTGCATCACACTCAGCATCCCTGAAGAAGAGCTTACTATTTATATCTCGAAACGCGTTGGAGGTTTGCATGTATTGCAGTTTTGTTTCCTTTCCAACTCCATGGGATCTACGATCACACCATGTTTTTGTTTAGTGTTTTTGTCATGTCTTGTCGATGTGGTCCATCAGTTTTTATTAATGCTTGAGCCTTTGTTCAAGCTCTTTTTATTCTGTATACCCATGTATTAATAAATTATACCCACTTTATTATTCACAGTGTTTGTGTGTACCCAGTCCATGTATGCCTCAAAGTCCCTTTTGTTGGAGGGTTCACAATATTTGCTGCTATAAATGAAGGGAATTCCCAGCGTCTCTGATTACAAGGAGAACAAAGCAGCGGGGAGCTATCATTTTGCTGGCAATTTAAACACATTTTTTTTCTTTGCAAATGTTAGTTTTGCTGTAGTAGGTTGTACACATTGCACAGATACACCACTTCATGGACAGAGTTCAGATGGAAGTCAATGAAAATTTCCATATTTGCATATGTAGCTGGGTGCAGCTGGCTGTGTTCCCCTGCTCACCCTTTCCTCTGCTAGCAACAGTAGTGAACTGGTCGGTATGCAGAGAGAAAATAATTCAGCCCAGTCTCACTGCAGCTGGCACAAACTACTAATAATGCTTAAGTTACACAGGAGTGAGCAGCCTTCTACCTATAACCAGATGTGCCAGAGGGGAAAGCAGCTTTTAAAGTCATGGCAGAACAGAGAACCCATCATCACCAGTGGCTCTTGCAGGGGTAAGCGCTACACCTATTACAGAAGGATTTCCCTTTCCTGTGTAGCACACCCCTGTAGGGACTGCTGATGAACCTGGATCCCCCACTCCTGCACAGCCAGGCACACTGATATTACACAAACACCTAGAGTCAAAGAACAGTTTTTAGATGGTTAATAACTTGGATAAGGATGGGAGGTTATGGGATGCCCACTTAACTTCAGCAAAACTTTCATCAAAACTTCAGCGACATATTCCTATATACAGTCTATATACAGTCTCCTTCACTTTCTTCCTGCACACACTTGCTTGCTCCAGCTGAATCACTTTAATTTATCTGACAGAATACCAGTCAGATTAGCAATAGCCCTTTACAGGCAGGAACTTTTAGCCCCTTTTTTGTGTAGCACAGTGTAGTGAAACAGCCTGTACCTCTTCCTCTGTAGCCACCGATCCCAGCACCAACTCTTCAGGCACTGCCAACCCACCTGGCTGCAGCTGCCCCTTTCACTAGCCCTCCAGGCTAACTCTGCACACCAGTCCACCTGATTGACTCTTCACCAGCCCACCCAGCTGACTCTCAGGAGATCTCTCAGGGAAGGTTGAAGACTTAAGCACACTGCTGTCTTCAGGGAGACTGGCTACATGTGGCAGTCTTCCCCCTTGTTAGTTCCCAGCAGTGTTGACTACTCTCTCTGTCCTCTCTTGCTCCTGTGCCTCCAGGAAGACTTTCCTTTGTGTTCTAGCATGATTCTTCCCGTACCCGAGCCCTTGCTCAAGGCAGGACACCCCCCCAGAATTGAAGGCACCCATGAGGGTCACCGACTGCCCCTGCTGGCATGGCCCATTTCTATTTGTGGAGTGGTCTCAGCCCTCTGGCAGCCTACATCTGAGGATTAGCTGAGGCTCCATAAATATTCAAGGCAGCTCCTCCTAAACTCCACCCACAAATTCTAGAAGATTCTCCAAACTTAAATACTGACCCTGATTCCATAGTTCAGGCTTCGCCCTAAGCTAAACTACAATTTACCTACTCTAACTTCTAGCACAAACTAGAGGGTGCTACACCTGTAATGAAAGTGCATAGAACATTTTGCTAGTTTCAGCAATACAATGAGGTTAATTTACTAAAACTGGAGAGTACAAAACCTAGTGCAGCTCTGCATAGAAACCAATTAGCTTCAAGATTTTTTTTTTTGTACAAAGTTTATTTGAACAAGCTGGAGTTAGAAACTGATTGGCTACCATGCACAGCTGCACCAGGTTTTGCATTCTCCAATTTTAGTAAATCACCCCTGATGTGTTTAATACTGTGTGCATAACATTAGTTGCAAAATAACAAATTCTCTTTGAAATATAGCTGTATAAGGGGGGCGTGCCTGACTTCCGGTATGTGAGCAGCTTCACTTTGGAGCTCCGGACCGTAGCCTGATCCTACATCATCCTGCAGCAGCCACGAACATCCTGACAGCACCCAGAACCATCTGGAATGGTACCTGCAGACCCGGGGCAGACGGCCATGGTTAAATACAGGCCATCAGCAGAAAGACTCTCCCGTTTCACACATGAGGACGGCCAAGATGGCGCCCAGATCATGCGGGAGGTGCTGGAGCCTCCACACACTGACAATCAGCTCTGGGCAGAGGGTGAAGCAGACTGGATGGAGGCCGCAGATCCTCTGGCGATCCCGGAGGCCTCAGCTCCCTCAACATCCTCCCAGGGAAATCCCGGGTCTCAGGTAAGGGAACCTACGCTATCCCAGATACTGGACACCATCAAATCCTGCCATGCCTCCCTATCCTCACAGATAGAAACCCTAAGGGTGGACTTTGCCATTCTAAAGGATGACGTCCTAAAAAATAGAAACAGAGTGACCAACACTGAACAACGTATAAGCGCAGTGGAGGATGACCTTAACCCCCTCATGGTCACAATTAGAGATCTGGCGGCGGACCACAAGTCCCAGGAGGCCAAACTCGAGGACATAGAGGATAGACTTAGGAGGAACAACCTCCGATTCCTAGGCTTCCCAGAGGGCTCAGAGGGTGAACAACCTGATGATTTCCTTCTAAACTGGCTAAAACAAACCTTTGGAGAAGATTGCTTCTCACATCTATTCGTGATCGAATGGGCCCACCGCATTCCCCTAAGAGCTCCTCCACCAGGAAGGTTTCCCAGACCACTATTGGCGTGCTTTCTCTATTGTAGAGACAAGGAGACTATCCTTCACCGTGCTAGAAATATTCCCCGCAGTGCAATACAACAATAACCATATCACCATCTTTCCGGATTTCTCTGCGGCCACACAAAAGCTAAGGGCAGCATTTCAAAGTGTAAAGCTACGCCAGTGAGAACGCAATCTTCCCTATAGCATGCTGTATCCTGCAAAACATAGGATAGTTCATAAGGGCAAGACTCAATTCTTTACTTCTCCCAAGGAGGCTAATAATTGGTTGGAATCTGTGGACAGTACCTGATGCAATACAAAACTCATCCATTTCCCATATGAGGAAGAAGGCTATTAATATACGAGTGCATTATTGAACCGCGTTGCCTGTTTTCCTTTCCTTTTCTTTTTTTTCCTGAATGTTTTAAGTCTACATGGATGGAATACGTCCCACTGAATGGACTGGAGCTACGTGGCTGCTCAAAATGTTTGCTAGTTCTGCTGCGGTTCGTTGACTGTTCTGCTGCTTAAAGTTTCTACACCATCCTTTTCGTCTTTCCGGCTGGAAGACGAAGAATTTCCCCAACGGGTGATATTGTTGTGAAGTTATTGGGAACTGAGGCCTATAGTATGTTCGGGACTGTAGGTAGTTAGGGGGGGTCTAAGGGGCAGATCCAAGGTTTCGGATCAAGTTTAAAGGCACTGTTGCAGTTTTTTTCTGTTTTTTCTTTGTCTTTTGGGTATTTTTCACTGTGAACGTACTGCAAGATGTGGACAGATGTTATGTACTGTTACCTGAGTCATATGATGTTTCCCTGATATTGCAGACAAGGGAGAATGTTATGGGTCCGCAAAGCAACCCTTTGTCATTACTACCATATATATGCTTTTGTATTACATTCCCACACTGCCATGGTGCCACCTACTGCCCATATTAATATTATGTCCTGGAATGTCCAGGGCTTAAATACCAAAATTAAAAGGGCACTGATATTTAAATATATACAAAAACATAGACCACATGTACTCTTTTTCCAGGAAACCCACCTGGTGGGATCCAAAACCCTGGCACTTAAAAGAGCAGGCCTGGGATATAATTATCACTCCACATATTCTAATTATGCCAGAGGAGTTTTGGTCTTAGTCTATAAATGATTGACATGTACTCCTAAATATATTGTGACCGATCCTTTCAGGAGATTTGTTATTTTGACCCTCCTTATTGATAACCTACCTTTTACTTTTGTGACGGTGTATGTCCCCCCGCCTTTCACCTTGGCAGTGGGGGAGGGAATAATGGCAAAGATATTGTCGGAAACTGAGGGCCCTCTTATAGTAGCTGGAGATCTGAACACAGTTCTGTCCCCCTGATATAGACAGACTTCATGCTAAATCTGCCTGCAGTTCCCCACTAGATGCGTATATGCTTAATTATGACCTGGTGGAGGCCTGGAGATGGAAGCACCCGGATACCCGAGCCTACTCATGTTACTTGTCTACATATAAAACTTTATCTAGTCTGGATGTGTGCTTTTTGTCTAAAAATATGTTACCTAAAGTGGTGGATGTTTGCTATCTCCCTAGTGCTGACCCTGGAGCTGTCCCGGTCGGATGGATATCGCCTCTGGTGACTGAGCCCTTTGTGGCTAAAGGAGGAGTGCTTTGAGAGATCCTCTGCTACCGCCAATGGTGATTTCTGGAATGCCAATACCGATGAGGTGCCACTGGCAGTGACTTGGGATGCCTTCAAGGCCACTCTACGAGGGTCCACCTCAGAGATGATTAAGAAACTTAGATGTGATAGGGAATGGAAGCTCAGGGAATGTGAACAAGCCGCTACAGAAGCTGAGGTTGAATATATTAGGAATCTGTCCTTGCATAATTTTGGGGTGTGGAGAGATTTTGCCAGACAGCTAGAACTAGTGCTGATTGACACATCTTTACTTCTTTACGAAATCAATAGAGAAGGCCGCTCCACGTATTACAGGGTACAAGTAAATTTTATGCCCCATATCTTTAACCCCAGATAACTCTCACACGCTCCATTCGGTTATCATATGATAAAAACAGGGGCATAAGCTTATAGGTAACCCTAACTATATCCTCGAAAAAAACCCAAAAGAGTTAGTCGTGATCAAGATCGACAGACCGTTTTAGAGAGGTGTGGGGTTTTAATACGTTCCTGTCTAAGGATTATATAAGTTGGAGTCGAAGACATCGCCGAACAAGTGT
>BLSH010215989.1:3133535-3144260 GCA_018402905.1 Glandirana rugosa | reverse complement strand
TCGCATGACCCTCATTCCATGTGGGGTCTAGGACCTCATCATCCTCCACATCATCTTCCACCCACCCTTCACCACTGCCCTCCTTGTCAGTCTGCACACTGAGGCAAGCTGCAGCAGTTGGCACCTGTGTTTCATCATCATCAGAAATGTGCTGTGCTGGTGTTTCCATGTCCTCATCCTGCAACAGAAGTGGTTGGGCATCGGTGCACTCAATGTCTTCCACTTCTGGGGCAGCGCTATGTGGATGGCCCACAGAAAGCACACCAGGAGAGTCATCAAAAAGCATAAGAGTCTCTTGCAGGACTTGGGGCTCAGACTGCTTGGCTAATTTACAAGGGGCTGAGGTGAAAGACAGATGGCCATGGGGTTCAGGTGCCAACTCTGAGCTTTCATCAAGGGGCCGGGAGGGAGACAATGTGAAAGGACTGGAGGCATTGTCAGCCACCCAATCTACTATCGTCTGTACTTGTTCTGGCCTCACCAATCGTTGAGGGGCATTCTGGCCTACCATATACCGGTGAAGGTTCTGTTGGCTACCTGAGGAAGGTGTTTCCCTTGTGCGTGTAGCTGGCACACCTCGACCACGTCCTCTCCTTCCAACAGGAGGTTCACCAACACCACCAACATCAGCAGCACCAGCATCACCAGCAGCACCATGACCACGTCCCTTATTTGCTCTCCTCATTGGGCCCACAAATGTACTATGTAGCCCTATGTAAGTATTTATTAATACCAATTGATACCTTTTTTTTAAAAAAACACCAACGTAGCCGGACTTTGTATTTTGGTGCATGAAACGCATTGCTCACACAATAATGTGTCACTTACAGCAACAGCTGGAACCTGGCTCTATAGGAGTAGGCAATGGTTTTTGAACAATAATCTGTCCCTCTAAGCAACAGCTGAAAACTCTCCCTGTAGAACTAGGAGATGATTTTTGAACAATAATGTGTCATTTACAGCAACAGCTGGCCCTATAGGAGTAGGCAATGATTTTTGAACAATAGTCTGTCCCTCTAAGCAGAAGCCTCTACCTAGTGCAGTCAGATCACTCAAAGCAACAGTATGTGAAATCTCAAATTACTCCCAAAATCTGATCATTGTGCACGATCGCACAATCTGATCGTTGTGTACGATCGTAACGATCGTTGTGTTAGGCAGGGTTTGATCTGCAATGTGTCACTCAAAGCAGCAGTATTGGTAGGGAGAGCCGACAGCTTCCTCTCCCTACACTAACCCAAGAGCATGTGACATGCAGCACTGTGACTCCAGCTTATAAAGAGGCTGGGTCACATGATGCACTGGCCAATCACAGCCATGCCATTAGTAGGCATGGCTGTGATGGCTTCTAGGGGCAAACCAGTGAAACGCTTGTTGATTGGCTGCCCTTCAGCTATTCAACATGCGTGATCAACTACCAGAACCCGAACCTGGACGTTTTTTTGAAATGTCCATGTTCGGGTCTGGGTCCCGGACACCCGAAAGTTTGGTACGGACCCGAACGTTACAGTCCGGGTTCGCTCAACACTAGGCATGGCGCAGCTCTCACGTCCTCTCCATAAGACAAGATATGTCCATTTACCCCATGCTAGGGGCTTCATGCGTATTATCATCATATGTTTGTGAGTATTTTTAATCTCTTTTTTAATAAATTTTACCCTGGGATAATGCACTAGGCCAGTGCGCCTTCTTTTTCTTCTAATATATATCAGATATATAAAACTCTTACCAGAGCTAGTTGGCTACCTATCTCTAGGTCAGCCTTACTAGCAAGCAGATCGCCTCTGCAGGCTTATTTTAAAAGGAGGATAAAAGACAATCCTTATTCAAATAAATTCGTTCATTCCCATCCAGATCGTTCATATAAGGAAAAAAAGCTCCACATAGTATAGTATTGCTTAATATTTATTAAAAACCACAAGGAAATGCCAATTGGTTACTCACATTTTCTCAAAGATAAAAACGCATGTAGATAAAAACAACAAGCCGGCTTCAACATTCAAATCGCCTGTGCTTCTGGTAAGACCACCCTGACGTGTTTCATCAAAGCTGATGTTTGCAGCTGGCAGGGCTGCCTCTCTCCTCCTCTCCTGACTGACGTCAGAGGGGAATCCCCAGCCCCGCCCACTGCATATGTCGGACAGAGAGAGGAGACAAGCGACCGGTCAATCAACGCTAATGAGCTCTCTGTATACAAGGTATATACAGTGCAGTACAGGACCGTCACAGGGGGACATTACAGCAATAAACAGAGTGGATTATATAAAGATGTAGTGGTGGGGTAACAACCACTTTAACTGTTACAGGGAGATCAATTAATGGCAATCCAGACAGAAAGAAAATGCATATTTTTAGTCAAGTAGGGGAAGGCTTTTTATAAAAAAAAAATAGAGAACTGCAATGCATTATGGGACTCCTGTTTCATACCTTTCAAGCCATGACATGGTAAATGAGAGAAGTGGCCACAAACAGAAGCAGAAACACAGACTCCACAGTGACATGACATACAATATAACTTTCTTTCAGAGAGGAGAGAGCCCTGACGCGTTTATAAGAAACATATTTAAAAGGAAAGTTAATGGGGGGCGTGGCTTGACAGCGGTGAAGGAGGACGTGAATCTCCGCAGCTCCGTGACACCGCTTCTTTATCCGAAGCCATCCGACATCAATCTCCACACAACAGTGGCAATCCATCCCGGGAGAGAACCTCCTCATACAGGGCTACACTTTTAGCCCATCAGAGTGAAACTCCGCACAACACGATAAGGTCTGTAGGCCGCGAGCACCAGCCCAACACCACAGCCGGCGCCATCTTTGAGGCCTACACCGGTCGGAGCGGAGACCGAAGTGGATCATCTGACAGGGTAAGCATGTCCACACCAAGCGGGTCTCCACCCGGGGGGAAGCCCTCCACCAAGGACATAAATTGCTCCCCAGAGCCAATAGCATCCTGTCAGCGAGATCTGCAGTGACGGCCCACTGACTCCAGACGCCATAGGGCAGAATCCCCTCACAGGCCCACAACAGAGAGCAACAGAGAGGCCCCTGTGCCACAAAACGGGCAACGGTGCCAGAGTACAGCATTTGCGGGAGATTGAGGTCTCACTAGGCCTCACTGATCATAAACGGAGGCCATATTGGGACACCCAAAACAGCCACCAGGCCCTCCAGACACCCAAGGGAACTTTATTAGGGGGGCAAAGCCATACAGCGGCACCACAACTTGTTAGAAGACCTGCCAAATGACCCTGGGGCCCCTTTAGGCCTGCCAAAGCTGGAAACAAGCCCACACTGGGACTCCCTCCATAGTCCTCCCGGCCGACTACACAAACAGGAATATCCAGACCCCTGTGAGGATCTGAAATAAACACCCATGCATAACAGCAAGGGACAACTAAGGGACCTCTCTGAAGCCACCACCCAGCACGACAGCCACGTAGGGTCCCCCCTCACTATCAGCCCGGAAGCAGTAGGGATGATAGTGTAGGTAAAAAGGGGGGCAGAAGAAGGGAAGAACCAAAGTGAGTAAAGCCCAACAGACATCACAAATTTCCACCTCCACGCTATAAACATGTCCAGGAAAAGAATGGGGGAATATACAACCCAAAAATTAACTTCACTTTTCTTCAAACCAGCTCCCCCAAACAGGGTAGAGCAGACAGAGAAAACAACCAGCGAAGCCTATACAGATCTTCCAGATGATCCTGGTGAAAATGTACCACTAACAGCAACACCTTCCTCACCCATACACCACTTAGAAGAAAATCCCATCACGGGAAGCCCTGCCAAAGCGAGAATGCGGATAGACGCGACATTGCTTCCAGCATTGACGACCGACCCTTCAAGCAATGCTATAGGAGCCAACAACACTTTGAGCCCCTCAATGGCAGCCTTCCCAACCACAGGACAACCAGTCCTAGATACCACTCTCAAAGATATGCTCATATCCCTACAAACCTCCTTGATGACTGAACTGTCCACCCTATTCACAAAAATCTCAACCGAAGTTAAACACATTGATCAGAGAGTCTCGTGTATCGAAAATGGAGTGGAAGCTTGCGTCTCAACCGTTAATGACATAATAGACACGGTGAATGAAGTCAAGGAGGAACAAACATGGATGAGAGCTAAAATAGCAGACTTAGAAGACAGATCACGTTGTAACAATGTCAAGCTACGCGGGGTTCCAGAAACAATACCCCCACAAGATCTACAAAGATACGCAAAAGAACTCATGCGGATGGTCCTTCCCAAAGCATCCCTACGAGTCATAATCAGTGACCGCATACATAGAATTGCCAAACCATCTCATCTCGCAGCCTCAGTCCCCAGGGATGTGCTGACGAGAATTCACTTTTTCCAAACGAAAGAAAAACTCTTGTCTGGAGTGAGGAAAACACCCAACTTGCCACACCCATATGAAAACCTACAAATCTATCCAGATCTCTCCAAATTTACACTCCAACTTCGCAGGGACCTGAACCCCATTACAACCATAATATCCAGTTCAAGTGGAAATACCCAGCCATTCTCCTAATCACAAAGGATGACACTACACACAAAATTGACAATCTCAAGGAAGGTCTACAACTCCTGCATCACTGGGGAATAATACCAGAACCTCCGCTGGACTCCTCCCACTTTCAACCCCCTCCTGGCACACCTAAATCGCAACGCACCAGAGGAAGAAGGGCCTCAGAAACCGTGCAAGGTTTCCAACAAAGGGCAAATATCTCCTAATATACTCTTCCCTACTCTGCAGCTACTTTATGTCCAACTCAACCGCCCAAAATACTGTACACCCCCATAACGGTGACACTGTAATTTTCAGTCCTAATTACCGTATCTGTCAACAGCATCTACGCATTCTTTTATCTGCTTCCTCTCTAATTGACTTTCTCTCACCAGCATCAACACTGAAAGAGAATCGCTCCAATTGCAATCTAGAAAGCTCATCATCCGGAACTAATCACCAGCGGAAGCAGTTCAACTAACCGTAAGTGTTATTCTACTCACCCACCCCACACCTAAGTACAAGTGTTCAAGAAACCCATTTAACTTCATCACCACCTAAATGCTCCAATAAAAATGTTCCCAACATATTTAAAGCATCTTTCCTTGAAAAGAAAAGAGGGGTGCTCATCGCCATCAAAAACACTGTAACTTTCTCCCTTCAACAGGAGCATACAGACCCCAAGCGGCGCTTTCTTATCCTGGTATGTACTATCAATAAGCAACAATACACCCTCATCAACCTATACGCACCCAACTCTCAACAATATAAATTCCTGCACAAAGTGATGCAAATCGCTAAACCAATACAACAAGGGCAGTTGTTACTTTGTGGAGACTTCAACGCCACAGTAGACCTACACCTGGACTCTACAAGTGCTGCTAAAAGAAGAGAATCCCCCCTAAAGAAGTTCATGCTACAACATGACCTATTTGATGTGTGGTGTGGCACCACGGAGCGGAGAAGTACTTCACGTACTTCTCACCACCACATAAAACCTACTCACGAATAGACTTGTTTCTTACCGACAAATGGCTTTTACAGAGAGTTTCAGATTCGGCGATCCACACCATGACGTGGTCTGACCACGCCCCGATCTCTCTCGAGATAAACGACACATCCCAATACAGTAAAAACGCCCATGGAGGGCGAATAACTATATTCTCCAAAACCCAGATTTTGCCCCAGAATTAGAATCCCACCTAAAAGACTACTTTGATATCAACATCGGATCAGTGGATGACGCGGCCATGGTGTGGAACGCTCATAAAGCCTCTGTAAGAGGGGTACTAACACAACTAGCTTCTAGGTACAAAAAAAGAGGATGCAGCGTCTCACAGACCTCACGGATCAAATCGAGAAACTTGAGTCATATAATAAACAGAACACCACACCCCAACGCAGTACACAACTTTTGAATTTAAGGCATGAACTGAGATCCCTACTACTATACTCATTCGAAAAAACACAGCGGAAGCTTAAAGCCTCCTTTTACTCCACATCTAACAGGGCAGGGAAGGCACTTGCCAACCGACTAAAAGGACACATCGACCATATCTACCATCCACACACCAAAAACAGACTCACTAATCCACAGGATATTGCTAATGCCTTCGGCTCCTATTACAGTGACCTCTACAATCTCAACGGAGACCCCACAACACTACAACCAACCCTAGAGGAGATCAACAAACTTCTAGACCTAGTCAATCTTCCCAAACTCAATAACAGTCAAATCGACCTCCTAAATGCACCCTTTACGGAACATGAAATACACAATACTATAAAATCACTTCCACCCAACAAAGCTCCAGGACCAGGTGGTCTAACTGGAGAATATTACAAACAATTTTCCCCATTTCTACTAAAAAGCTTGACCACATTGTACAAAGACGCTGCCTCCTCTTCAAAATTCCCAGCAGAGAATTTACAAGCACTAATAATCACGCTGCCGAAACCAGGGAGGGAGCTGAATGAGACACAAAATTTTCATCCAATTTCTTTACTGAATTTAGATCTTAAAATTTTCACAAAAACCCTAGCCACCAGATTGAACACCGTAATGCCCACCCTGATACACACAGACCAAGCCGGCTTCACCAAAGGTCGACAAGCAGCAGACGCCACTAGGAGATTGATAAATGTGATCCATCATGCGGAGCTCAGCGGAACGCCTTCTCTGCTCCTCTCACTGGACGTGGAGAAGGTGTTCGACAGAGTTCATTGGACATACCTCCAACAAGTCCTCCAAAAATTTGGGTTCACAGGTCACATACTAAAAGCAATATTGGCGCTATACACGACCCCCTCTGCCCAAGTACTATCAGCTGGCATGCTATCATAACCGTTCCATATAACAAATGGAACCAGATAGGGATGCCCCTTATCCCCACTAATTTTTAACTTGTCTTTAGAGCCCCTAGCAGAACTGATCAGGAAAAGCACACTAATCTCAGGCATAGACATAGGCAAAATGACTCACAAAATCAGCCTATTTGCAGATGACGTAATATTGATGATGTCGAACCCGGCTCCCTCCCTGGTAGAAGTGCGGAAAACTTTAGATCTCTTCAGCAAGGTATCTTATTATAAAGCAAATGAAAACAAATCATATGTGTTAGAAATGGGTATTGATGCAACCACGAGCAATCTCCTACAAGCACAACACCCATTCATCTGGGCTAAGGAAAGTATTAAATATCTAGGAATACAGCTACCTAAAACAGTGAAAAGATTATTGACTACTAACTTCAAACCAGCCTTAGAGACACTTAAATCCGAATCTCAAACGCTGACCAGACACGAACTGTCATGGAGTGGAAGATTAGCGGCATTTAAAATGCTTCATCTACCAGGGATACTATACTTATTTAGGACCATTCCGGTACAAATACCCCAATCCTACTTCAAATCGCTTCAGACTATTCTCAACCAATGCATCTGGAAGGGGGAAAAACCAAGGTGCGCACATACAACACTTATTAAACACAAACATGCAGGAGGCACAAGTTATATAGACTTCGAGGATTATTATATTGCGTCCACACTAACACCAATTCAAGATTGGTTCCTACCCCAGCCCACAAAAACATGGAGCAGTATGGAATCCTCATACATTCCTAAATCTAACTTGAAGGATTGGTTACTAGGCATACCATTGGGAGTGAAAATCCCTAATGCAGCTCCCCCACCATCAAAGCTACAGCACACACATGGAGGAAAATGATAGAGAAACTGAAAGCAAATCCAGGAACTATTGCACCCAATTATCCAATAGGGATTCTAGAACAGGTAGCCATAGACCTAAACCTCAAAAACTGGAGAACCAAGGTTATCTTTTATCTAGACAACATCAAAACGAATAAATGAACAAAAACATTTGAGAACCTACAAAAAGAATAGGCACTACCACACACAGAGCTCTTTACATTCCGCAGAGAAAACGCATGTTTCAAATCTATAGAATCTAGGTTGTATACAATGCCCCCAAAAATATGGGCTTTTTTTAACACCCTACCAACCAAATAAAAAGGTATATCTGTATTATATAATAGTATCAGCTAAAAAAAAAATTCTCTAAAGCAAGGGCCCACCTTCGATGGGAACATGATATAGGACACAGCCTTACGAATTCACAATGGTAAAATGCACTTAATTCAATATTTAAAGCAACTCACTGTTCATCATTGTGGGAATTCACATACAAAATACCTTTGAGATGGTACCTTACTCCAGCCAAGCTAGCTATGTTGGATATCAAAAACAGCAACAAGTGCTGGAGATGTAATTCAGCAAAGGGTGATATTATGCACCTAATGTGGGAATGCTCAAAACTACAGGCCTACTGGAAAGATATATTTCACATAATCCAAGAAACAATAGGCACCCCCTTAGGGACCTCACCAGCATTGGGTCTACTTAACCTAAATATAGAAAAAAATCCACTACCAACACAGAAATGTAGTAACACACATTCTACTGGCAGCCAGGTCCAGTATTATGAACTTTTAGAAATCCCCTCAAAGTTAGTAGATACGATAAACCTAATCAACACCCATAGTAGTTATGAAATTTTGCAAGCATCCAGCCAAGGAAAACTGGGTAAGGCATACAACTCATGGCAACCGTGGTTCACCTGGATGAAATCAGGACCAACTAAATATATCACTAAGACGTCCAGAACTTAATGGAGTAAGTAAAGGAGTTATGATAAAAAACGGAGGGCCAACCCTGTGGGACACAAATTAGCTCCCACTGGGGTGTCCTGTAAGGGGAGGTCACCCAGGCCCAGATACATGGCCAGTTGCGCCTAAGTCCACAATATTCCCACTTACTGACGCTGATGACAGACCAATGGTTACTAACACAGGTTAATGTTTAATGTTAATCGTTATTGTTATTCAACCCTTCAAACAAACACAGACGAGGCAGCACAATTGATGGGGAAACCTCAACCCCAATAAAAACAGCTCCCTCATGACCACGATTTTTTTTTTCTATCACCAAGCAGGAAAAGATTACCAAGTGCAAACCTCACATGTATAATGGTATCAATAACTACAAGAATGCAGAGTTAAATGATGTTCATTCGTTTCTGTTTATCTTACTTCACGGACTATTATACTGTATTTATCTGTTAAACCAATATACTGATGATAACAACATGTATTGTTTACTTTCGGAAAACCAATAAAACCATTGAAACATAAGTAGTTTCAGTTTTTTTTTTTAGGTTTATACACTTTTAAACTGATGCCTCATATCTTTTTTTTGTCAATTATCAGCGGGCGCTGCAGGATTTGCATCCTTCACGGCAAAGTGTGTTACCATTTGTTTTCTTGGTGACTATTGTCCCAGCTGCCTTGAGGTCATTGACAAGATTCTCCTGTGTAGTTCTGGGCTGATTCCTCACCATTCCTATGATCATTGAAACTCCACGAGGTGAGATCTGGGAGCCCCAGACTGAGGGAGATCGACAGTTATTTTATGTTTCTTTCATTTGTGAATAATCGCACCAACTGTAGTCCCCAACCTGCTTGGCGATGGTATTGTAGCCCATTCCAGCTCTGTGTAGGCCTACTGTCCCTGACATCCTTGGACAGCTCTTTGGTCTCCGCCATGGTCAAGAGATTGGAGTCTGATAGATTGATTGCTTCTTTGGACAGGTGTGTTTTATACAGTTAACAAGCTGAGATTAGGAGCACTCCCTTTAAGAGAGTGCTCCTAATCTCAGCTTGTTACCTATATAAAAGACACCTTGGAGCCAGAAATGTTGCTGATTGATAGGGGATCAAATACTTATTTCACTCATTGAAATGCAAATCAATTTATAATGTTTTTCTGGATATTTTTGTTGTTATTCTGTCTCTCACTGTTAAAATAAACCTACCATTAAAATTATAGACTAATCATATCTTTGTCAGTGGGTACAAAATCAGCAGAAGATCAAGTACTTTTTCCCTCGGGTTAGGGTTTTTGTTTACCTGGGGATGCACATGATACTACTGTGTTTTCCCGAAAATAAGACCTACTGTGATTTTCAGGAAGGGCTGCAATATAAGCCCTACCCAGAAAATAAGCTCTAGTTTAAAGTGCTGGTAGAATGCTGGAATCCACTCTGTTGCAGTAGTGTATAGTGTAGACTGTATGTGTTTGTGTGATCTAATTGTGCCCAGTACCTTCGGAATAGCACCGCTCGGTGCTCAGCTAATCTCACAATTGTGTGATACTGTAATGGAGTGGATTCTAATAATTTACAAGCACTTTTACACTGGGGATTCCTGATAGGCAGGGAGGGAGAGGGGGAGAGAAGACAGCGCATGGCATGATAAGACCTACACCGAAAATAAGCCCTACTGTGTCTTTTGTTGCCAAAATTAATATAAGACCCAGGCTTTTTTTCGGGGAAACACAGTATGATACTGAGGGTTCTGAGCCAGATGAAATTTGGTAAGGGGTCACATTTTCACGAACATTTAATAATCTTAGGTGAGGTAATGTCATAGTGTGTTAACACTCTAATCGACTCGTGGCTCGCCACGATAAGGCTTCCATGACCCGTGTTAATCTAGTGTGTTTGTGTATGTCAGATGTGATATGTGATGACGTTGTCTCACCTAAGGTCGTAAGATGGTCGTGAAATTTGATCTCGAATAAAAGACCCATCCCGAATATAACGTCGGGAAGGACTTTTAGTGTCATCCAGAATAAAA
>BLSH010215989.1:3051017-3061120 GCA_018402905.1 Glandirana rugosa | reverse complement strand
ACCTGTATACCAGTGTGTCACTAAGGTCGGGTACACATAAGGCGAAAATCGTCTGTAAATGGTCGGTTTGTCAGAAACTGGCCAACTTTTGTTCCATGTGTACAGCTCCCTGTCTGACAGAAGACGATCTCAGAACCAGCTTCTGTCGAACAAGCTTGCAAAAATCACCATCCGACCAGCTTCCTATCAGTGTTGGCAGCCATTGCCTGCGAGCGCTGACTGGTGTGTTCTGCGGGCAGTCCCTTGTGTTCAAAGAAAACACCACTTACTTGATATGCTGGCAGTATTACGTGAGAATGGTTCCATTTTACACTCCCTAATAGCTCAAAATAAAACTTAAAACCACTTTTAGGAGAATTCATAAAGAGTGTCTATGAGCTCAATTGGGCCTCCACATAACAAATGTTAGTGCAGGTGACAAAATCATGTAACTGTTGGTAAGAGGTACATAGATTTGGGACAAGCACTGCATGCAGAGTTGCACTGAAACTGGAGTGTCCATATAAATGCAGCTGAGCTCCCTCTCTGCTACTGCACATGTCAAGCAGATAGCGAAGCGGCCAATGAGTTTTGTACCTAGGTAGGCAGAGCCTGTTGGGGATTCAAACACACTAGTTCCCCATCAGGTCCGCTCTCTTTGTGATTGATAGGGATAGTCCTGAGGTTCGAGTCAAACGTAAGTAGGTAAAACTCGACAACCCTGGCCGAACATCAGCCAAGGTTGTCGGGAAGAGGCCCTTGTCCCCATCAACACGGGGACAAGGGGCTTTGGGGGGGGGGGCTGAAGCAACCTCCCTATGTGGAAGGCATGTGGTCATCCTGACCTGCCAGGTTGCATGCTCGGATAAGGGTCTGGTATGGATCTTGGGGAGACCTCACGTCAATTTTTAAAACATTTTTGGTGTGGAGTTCCCCTTAAAATCCATACCAGACCCGAAGGGCCTAGTATGGACTGGGGGGGGGGCTGCACCATTTTTTCCTTGTTTTTTGATCTATATTGCCGTGAGTCGGCAATACATTACAGCCGCGAGCAAGTTTAAATTACTTTTTTTCCTTTAGAAATGTCATTATTGCTGCAGCATGTTCTACAAATTGCACAGATGTCCCACTTTACAGGCAGACTAAGGGGACCCCCAGGCACAACATTTAAAGGAATTTTTTATTTTTATTGTTTCACTTTAAGCATTATTAAAATCAATGTTTCTGAAAAAATGATAATTTTAAAAACTTTTTTTGCATTGATACATGTCCCGTAGGGCAGTACCCGGGTTCCCATACACTTTTTATGGCAATACCTTGCATATAAGCCTTTAAAATGAGTGTTAGGTCTGCCAGGAACCCCAACTGTCACTCCGGTTTCCTGACCAGTAGTCTTGTTATCCCGGTATCATGTGGAGGACGGTTGCCTTCCTGCAGCCAGAATTCTGGGACCTCTATGATAAGTGCAAACAATCTCAATCAAGGAACAACAATAAATAAAAGGCTCACGGTTAGAAGTAAATCCGAGCAGAGGTCCATGGGATAAACCAGAGACAGCGTCAGGGACAGGCAAGGTTCGGCAACAATTGGGCAACAAAGTTGGGTAATCCAAATGAGTAGTTGGGAACAAGCAAAGTTATTAACAGGCAACAAACAGCATAAATGGCAGGCAGTAACTAAAACCTATATTCAGGCAAGGACAGGAAGGGGAAGTGAGGTTTTATAGAGTACTAATTGAGGTGATTGCCTACAGCTGTCCACTGGGTGGAGCCAGAGTCACCATCAGAAAGCAGTAGATACCCAGGACTCCTAAAAGATAGAAGATACTCCATGGCTAAGGCTGTAAGGAACTGACCACAAGAACACAGGTCCTAGAATCAATCCCCAGTAAAGGCGTGAAAGTACCCCCCATACAAAGATGGCCCTGACTATTTGGGCTTGGAAGGATGCTTATTATGGAACAACTTGACTAGTCATGGGGCATAGACATTGCGAGCCGGTACCCAAGTCCTTTCTGCAATGGAGTAGCCTTTCTAGTCCACAAGATACTGCAATTGTCTACCCTTACGTTGGGAATCCAGAATTTTACTTATTTCATATTCTTGGTGGTTATCAACCAAGACAGGAGAAGGGTGTCTAAAGGGTAGTGAAACCTATTGCAAAAGGCTTTAAGCAAGGATACGTGAAACGTATTGGGAATCCGAAGATGTGAGGGCAAACAAAGTTTATAGACCACCGGGTTGACTTGACTAAGGATGCAGAAGGGTCCAATATATCTAGGCCCAAATTTGGGGGAAGGTTGTCTCAGTTTGATGTTCATAGTGGATAACCATACAAGCTGATTACGACGAAAAACAGGGTGCAGGTCTTCTGCGACGATCTGCGCACCCCTTGTAACTGCGGACCGACTGCAGCAACACTTTCCTTATTTCCTTCCAATGCTTGGTTAACCTAGACACCATATTGGCTGCTGCAGGTACCTCTACTTGTGAAGATTGGAAAATAAGGACTTTGGGTTAATAACCAAAGGCAGCTTGGAAAGGAGAACATTTCAAGGAAGAGTGCCACTGTGAGATGTTGGCTAATTCACCTGGAGGAAGCATCTCACTCCAGTTGTCATGTTCAGCATTAACGTAAGCTCTTAGATAGGTTTCTAAATCTTGATTAACCCTTTCTGTTTGGCCGTTAAATTGAGGATGGTATCCAGAAGACAAGGAATTCTTGATACCCAGATGTTTGCAAATAGCTCTGCAGAAAGAAGAAATGAATTGTGGCCCTCTGTCGCTAACAATATCGACCGGAATGCCGTGTAAACAGACAACATTTTCAAAGATAGAGCCAGGCTTGGGGCTGAAGGTAGGGCAGGCATCGGAATGAAGTGCGCCAATTTCAAAAACCTGTCTACAACTACCCAGAAGGTGGTATTCCCCCTGGAAGCTAGTAAATCCACGATAAAATCCATAATGATATGAGTCCATGGAGCATGGGGAACAGGTAGTTGTTGTAGTAGGTCTTGAGGAACAGATTAAGGCATTTTGATGACCTCACAAACCGTACAAGCTTTAACGAAAGTGGTCACAACCTTCTTAAACGTAGGCCACCAAACCAGGTATTTCAGGTGTAAGAAGGTTTTTTTTTTTCATACCAGGCTGTCTGGATATCTTTTGTCCATGGGCCCATTGCAAAACTTATTTGCGTAAGTCTGAAGGTACATACAAAGTATTATCCAGAACCGAGAGATTGGCAGAAGTCTGGGATTGAGAAGCCAAGAAACTCCTTTGTAAGGTCGTATCTAGTTGAGCAATAATTAGTTCAGGAGGAACAATATGCTTTGGGGGAGCTTGGTCATTTTTGCAAGGGAATTGCCGAGACAGGGTGTCGGCCTTGGTGTTCTCAGTACCAGGAATGTAAGTTACAACAACATTAAACCGGGTGAAGAATAATGCCCAGCGGGCTTGTCTGGAAGTCAGTCTCTGAGCCTTTTCCAAGTAGGTTAAATTTTTATTGTCCATTTGAACCACAACTGGGAGTTCCGTACCTTCTAGCAAATGTCGCTAGTTTTATAGCCAGAAGTTCTCTATTCCCTATGTCATAGTTCAGAGAATCTTTTGGAGATTGTTGGAAGTAGGGTCTCGTTGGGATAACACTGCTCCAGCACCTGTTTGGAGGCATCCACTTCCAAGAAGTATTGAGCAGAAGGCTGATGATGACGGAGCACAGGAGCAGAGCAAAAAGCAGACTTTAGAAGATTAAAGGCTTCCAGAGCTTTAGGAGTCCACTGAGAGCAGTTGGTCCCTTTCTTAGTGAGGGCTGTGATGGGAGCCAGAATCTTGGAAAAATTCTTGATGAATTTTCAATAGTAATTTGAAAATCAAATGAAACGCTGGACTTTTAACTTGGAAGGTGTGGGCCACTGTAAGATGGCATTGAGCTTCTTGGGATCTATCTGGAATCCTTCAGAAGAAATTATATACCCGAGGAAAGGTATTTCCGATTGTTCAAAAGGGCAATTGGAAAGTTTAGCATACAACCGGTGATCTCTTAAATGTTAGAGAACAGTGCATACATGGCAACAATGAAGCTTCAAATCTTTAGAACGAATGAGTCTATCATCTAAGTAGACGATAACGAAAGAGTCGAGTGGATCCCTGAAAATGTCATTCACAAACTCCTGGAATACGGCGGGGGCATTGCAGAGACCGAATGGCATCACAAGGCACTCATAATGCCCCCTTCTCGTATTAAAGGCCTTCTTCCATTCGTCTCCTGCTTTAATTCTAATAAGGTTGTATGCTGAACGAAGGTCCAGTTTAGTAAAGACCTTCCATCCTTGGACCCGGTTAAACAATTCAGTAATCAGGGGAAGAGGATACAAATTCTTTACCGTAATTGGGTTAAGCGATCTGAACTCTACGCAGGGTCTGAATCCTCCATCCTTTTTCTTGACAAAAAAGAACCCAGCCCCCACGGGGGAGGTAGAAGGCTGAATGAATCCCTTCTTCAATCTGTATTTAATGTGCTCCTCCATTGCCTTAGTCTCAGCCAGGTTAAGGGGATAAGTCCTACCCTTAGGTAGAGGAGTACCGGGAATCAAGTCAATAGCACAGTCATAAGGGTGGTGTGGAGGAAGAGCCTCCGCTTCCTTTTCAGAGAACACATCAACAAAATCTGCGTAGGCCTCAGACAACTCTGGGTTGGTAGACACCTCATGGATGAACACTTGATTGCGTACCACCTTTTGGAGACAGTGGACACGACAGGAGGTGCTCCAAGCTGAGATTTGACCAGAGGACCAGTCAATGGATGGGTTATGTTTACAAGGGAACCCAAGAATCACCGGGTGTTTCGGGGACAGGATAATGTCAAACGACAAAACCTCTTGATGCAGAGCCCCCAAACGGACAGAGAGAGACTCATGGGTAATAAGGCCATCACCCAGAGGGGCTCCACCAAGGGTCGTCACACAGAGTGCTAGGGTTTTAGAAACCATGGGAATCTGGAGTCTCTTAACCAGAGCTGCATCTAAAAACACACCACCAATGCCAGAATCAATAAAGGCTACTGTGGAGAATCACTGGTCATTCCAGGACAAAGTGATATGGACTTGAAGTCTCTCCTGAAGAGGGTTCAAAACAGCAGGGCCTAATGGGACTCCTCGCTCATCCATTAAGCCCAGAAGTTTTCTGGCCAAACCGGACAAGAATGCAGCACATGACCCGACCTCCCACAATATAGTCAGAGGCCTAAGGTCCTGCGTTTGGTGTGTTCACTGTCCGACAACTGCACCACCCCTACGTCCATGGGTTCCTCCTCAGACCCGACAGGAGAGGGGACAGAAGGGACTAGCGATTGGAGAGGATTATATTGTCCTTGTCACTCTCTCTCTAACTGACGCTCAGCAAAGCGAGTGCCCACCAGGATACACAAGTCCCGCTGGGATCTCACGTTACGTTAATTCATCCTTAATGCGCTCCACTAACCCTCTGTGAAACGCCACCTTAAGGGTGCTACTGTCCCAGTTGGTCTCTGCTGCTAGTGTATGGAATTCAGTGGCGTAGGATGCTACGCTGCATTTACCCTGACGTAAGTCAAGAATACAGGACTCGGCTGCAGATTCTCTGCCGGGAAAGTCGAAAATATTTTCAAACGTCTTCATGAAGGTTGGATAGCCAGTGAGCGCTGGAGCCTCCTTCTCAAGAAGAGGTGACACCCAGGACAAAGCTCTGCCTTTGAGCAGGGAAATTATAACTGTCACCTTGGTTGAGCAGAGGCAAACACAGCAGGCTGGTTTTTTTTTTTTTTTTTTTTTTTCAATAGATTTTATTGATAAAGAGGACCAGATACCAATACTACAAAATATGGCGGGTAACGCCTTGCTTACACAGGTTACATTTACATGACTTGTAGTGTTAGAATACCTACGTGAAACTTGAATAGCTCTGATCATACACTTACAACCTGCTGGTGGCGACTGTGAGGAGGGTATGCGTAGTATCAGAATAACAGGCTGGTTTTTAATATGTAACCGACAATGGTTGAGGAATCCTCAGCAATCAGCGGGGTTTGCATCATACTTCTTCGGGAGAGGGATTTTAGGAGTGGGAGGATCCAATGGTATAGACATAGCCACAGGTTCCCTAGCCCCAGCCCCTGGGTCACTAGGTGCAGCAGGACTGGACCCATGTGTCCATGTGATAAAGAGGCCAACATAGCCGTAATGGAATCTAGTTTCTCCTCCAATGACTGCACATGATTAGCCTGTTCTCCCAGCATTAGTCCCTGATGAGAGACTGCTTGCACCAACTCGCGGAGGTCCATCTGGCCTGAATATACTGTTAGGTCTGCCAGGAACCCCAACCATCACTCCGGTTTCCTGACCAGTAGTCTTGTATCAGGTGGAAGACTGTTGCGGTCCTGCAGCCAGAATTCTGGGACCTCTATGATAAGTGCAAACAATCCAAATCAAGGAACAGCAATAAATAAAAGACTCACGGTTAGAAGTAAATCCAGGCAGAGATCCAAGGGATAAACCAAAGACAGCGTCAGGGACAGGCAAGGTTCGGCAACAATCGGGCAATGAAGTACAAGAGGGTATTCCAAAGGCATAGTCTGGAACAAGCAAAGTTAGTAACAGGCAATCAACAAACAGGATAACTGGCAGGCAGTAACTAAAACCTATATTCAGGCAAGGACATGAAGGGGAAGTGAGGTTTTATCGAGTACTAATTGAGGTGACTGCCTACAGCTGGCCACTGGGTGGAGCCCGAGTCACCATCAGAAAGCAGTAGATACCCAGGACTCCACAAAAATAGTAGATACTCTGTGGCTAAGGCCGTAAAAAACTGACCACAAGAACACAGGTCCCAAGATTGATCCTCAGTCAAAGTGTGACAATGAGTACGGTTTTTCATGTTCGAGTTCCATTGATTTTAACAGCAAAATTTTTTGCCTGTTTGCAAGTTCTGGTGCGAGCCGAACTGGGGGGTGTTCGGCCCATCCCTAATGACTTGGTACCATCGCTGCCTGCATGTTGACGACCTTGGCTATTCCTATGATTCTGCTTCTGTCTTTGATCCTGGTTCCTGTTAACCTTTTGATTTTTCATGCTCATGTCCCATAGACTTTAATAGGGTTTGCATGTTCACTAGAACTTTTTTCCTGTTCGCGTGTTCTGGTGCGAACCGAACTGGGGGGTGTTCGGCCCATCCCTAGTCATTGACACGAGACAGTGGGCAGAAGGCTGTAGGTGGAGAGACAACTGCTCTTAAATAGCTGCCAGCTTGTTAACTTTTATATAATTTTCTCAAGGCATGCAAATGGGTTTGTAAAGCCAAATATGACTCTGAAGGTGAAATCAATAGATACACAAGATTGATTTCAAAAGATTACTTACAAAAGAATAGTGAAGACCTTAATGCTTTTTTGCCCCAGTTTAAAAAGAAAGAACTTTTAGAACCTTGCTGACTATATTCTATAGTGGACCAAAAAAATATGATTGTGATACCTTATAACATGACACAACGAGACAGATATACAGTATCTCACAAAAGTGAGTACACCCCTCACATTTTTGTAAATATTTTATTATATCTTTTCATGTGACAACACTGAAGAAACTACATTTTGCTACAATGTAAAGTAGTGAGTGTATAGCTTGTATAACAGTGTAAATTTGCTGTCCCGTCAAAATAACTAAACACACAGCCATTAATGTCTAAACCGCTGTCAACAAAAGTGAGTACACCCCTAAGTGATAATGTTCAAATTGGGCCCAATTAGCTATTTTCCCTCCCCGGTGTCAAGTGACTCGTTAGTGTTGCAAGGTCTCAGGTGGGAATGGGGGGGCAGGTGTTTTAAATTTGGTGTTATTGCTCTCACTCTCTCATACTGGTCACTGGAAGTTCAACATGATACCTCATGGCAAAGAACTCTCTGAGGATCTGAAAAAAAGAATTGTTGCTCTACATTAAGATGGCCTAGGCTTTAAGAAGATTGCCAAGACCCTGAAACTGAGCTGCAGCAAGGTGGCCAAGACTATACAGCGGTTTAACAGGACAGGTTCCACTCACCATATGGACAGGTTCCACTCGTCATGGTCGACCAGAGAAGTTGAGTGCATGTACTTAGTGTCATACCCAGAGGTTGTCTTTGGGAAATACTAGACGTATGATTGCTGCCAGCATTGCTGCAGAGGTTGAAGGGGTGGGAGTTCAGCCTGTCAGTGCTTAGACCATACGCCACACAGTGCATCAAACTGGTCTGCATGGCTATTATCCCAGAAGGAAGCCTCTTCTAAAGATGATTCACAAGAAAGCTCACAAACAGTTTGCTGAAGACAAGCAGACTAAGGACATGGATAAAGGTGATGGACTGGCCAAGCAGGTCTCCAGACCTAAACCCTATTGAGCATCTGTGGGGCATCCTCAAATGGAAGGTGGAGGAGCGCAAGGTCTGTAACATCCACTGGCTCCGTGATGTTGTCATGGAGGAGTGGAAGAGGACTCCAGTGGCAACCTATGAAGCTCTGGTGAACTCCATGCCCAAGAGGGTTAAGGCAGTGCTGGAAAATAATGGTGACCACACAAAATATTGACATTGTGTGCCCAATTGGGACATTTTCACTTAGGGGTGTACTCACTTTTGTTGCCAGTGGTTTAGACATTAATGGCTGTGTGTTGAGTTATTTTGAGGGGACAGCAAATTTACACTGTTATACAAGCTGTACACTCACTACTTTACATTGTAGCAAAGTGTCATTTCTTCAATGTTTTCACATGAAAAGATATAATAAAATATTGACAAAAATGTGAGGGGTGTACTCACGTTTGTGAGATACTGTATATGAGGTGCAGAGAAACATTTTGTTTGTAAGTTATAATGATAAGTGTATGGACTCAAACAGCCATCTATTCTAGAGCAGTGGTTCTCAACTCCTGTCCTCAGGACCTACTAACGGGCCAGGTTTGCAAGATAACTGAAATACACCACAGGTGATATCATTTGCTGCTCAGTGATTGCAGTAGTCTAGTCTGCAACTCCCCATTGTAATACTTAAAATCTGGCCTGTTAGTGGGTCATCAGGACAGGAGTTGAGAACCACTGATCTAGAGCAAAGATTTGAAAAATAAAGTCTTGTTAGACGCAGGGTTCACAGAAAGGAAAGCTGATGCATGTCTTTATTTTAAATGACACATGGAAGTGGTTTTATCTGCTACTCTATGCTGTTGATTTGATTATTACTTACAAAAAGGATGAGGAAATTGCAAACATGAGTAGAACACTTAATAAAAACGTTGAAACGAAAGGTTCCGGGAAATGTACACTGCCACCAAGTTGAGTGATTTGATCATTAAACAGTTTGGATTAGTAGAATGCAAAGGTGTATGCAGACCAATACAAAACATCTTACTTAAAGTTGGAAGGTGAAGAAGATCATCTACCTAACAATGGACAGTGCAACCAATACAAATCCATATACAGGAGCTGCCATGTCACTACTCTTCTCTTAACCGGAGAAGGGACTGAAATGCTATTAAAATAGTAATTCAGTAAAACTGAACCTGAAATTATCTGCAAATGGTGACATGGACCCAAATTGGGCCAGTGATTCCAGTACTTACAAATCTGCAGGTGGTTACTTGTACTAGTGAGGCAGTAGCACAATATCCTTGTCCAGCAAAAAAAAAAAAATCTTAGTGTCACTATCTTCTATAGATGTTGGATACATCTAGGAAGCTTAGGGGGTTGACTTGCAAAAACTGGAGAGTGCAAAACCAGGTGCAGCTGTGCATGCCGACTGGAGTAGTTGAGTCTGAGGATAGTCGATGTACTGTGTAACCAAGAGATTCTGTAAGTTCACCGACGGTGTTGGTTTACTGAAGAATTGTCCGTATCCCCAACTAAATGATTTCTACCCCTCACGTTTTAGACCACGTCTAGACGTATCTTTAGTCGAAGGTCCAAAAGAACAGTTTCACATTATCTTGTTCGACTTCAATCTTCGACTAACCGATGGTACGTGTCGACGTGGACCAAAACGTGAGAGGTCAAAAACGTTCAGTTGGGGGATTCGAAGGATCTACATAGGTTGTAGATATCTTCTATCACTGTGATTCTAAAAAAAA
>BLSH010215989.1:2987882-2998519 GCA_018402905.1 Glandirana rugosa | reverse complement strand
TCTAATTTCTGCTATCTGTCCTCAGAGCAACAGCACAGACAGCAGTAGTAAAGTAATCTATCTCAGGATGCAGGATCAGGTCTTAAAATGGCTAAAATCTGTCCCTCACGCCGTCAGCTACCTTTCCCTATACTAACCCAAGGAGCATGTGACTGCAGCACTGTGACTCCAGCTTATAAAGAGGCTGGGTCACATGATGCACCGGCCAATCACAGCCATGCCATTAGTAGGCATGGCTGTGATGGCTTCTAAGGGCAAACCAGTGAAACGCTTGTTGATTGGCTGCCCTGCAGCTTCTCAACACGTGGAGTAAAATAGCAGAACCCCGGACCGAACCCGAACGATTTTTGAAATGTCCGGGTCCGGGTCCGTGCCACGGACACCCTAAAGTTCGGTACGGACCCGAACGTTACAGTCCGGGTTCGCTCAACACTAGTTAACACCTTTCACCCATCTATCAAACTAAAAATGGATTATTCATACATACATGTTAACTTCCTAGACACTACCGTATACATCAGGGATGACAAGCTTCACACTTCGATATACAGAAAACCGACTGACCGATGCAGCTATCTCCATAGTTCCAGTTTTCACCCCCAAAACGCTAAACGGCCATCATACACAGCCAGGCCATCAGATACCACCGAATATGTTCAGACCCAGAGGACAGAGATAAACATCTCAGAACACTGGCAGACTCCTTCCATAAGAAAGGGTACAAAGACAAAACCATAAACAACAGCATAAACACAGCCTTGAAAACCCGAAGAGAAAATCTACTCCAATACAAAGAGATTAAAAACAAATAACCGTGTCCCTCTAGTCACTACATACAAACCAGCACTAAAAGGGATAGAAAAGATAATCAAAGATTTACAACCCATTATAACAGAAGATGATGCTCTGAAAGAAATATTCCAATAACCCCCAATATTGGTTTTCAGGCAACCACCCAACCTCAGACAAAAACTAATCAGCAGGAAACTTCACTCTGATTATGAAGTCACAAATAATGGAATCCTGCAATAAAAAATGTTGCAAACTGTGCAACCAGATCAATCTATCCAAAAGTGTCACACACACAAATGGGACCTTCAATATCATGGGATCATACAGCTGTACCTCTAGTAATGTGGTATGCCTCATTCAATGCAATAGGTGCAACAAAGGTTCTTATGTTGGGGAAACAGGGCAGAAATTGCAAGCAAGGATGAATTTACACAGACATTCCATCAAGAATCATAAAGAAAATGATTCCTGCACACCGGTGGGACATCATTTTTCACAACCGGACCACACTATTTCTTAAAGGGAATTTCAGAACCACGCAGGAAAACATTTGAACTAAGAATGATTCTTCTTTTTGACACAAAAAATAACGGCTTAAACTTGGATATAGGTTTTCTCACTCATTATTCTAAAGTTTTACGACCCTCTCTGTGACTGTCACCCCCCTCCCCTCCCCAGTCTATAACTCTGCCTGTCTTATCTCACGATCTGTGCAGCTGGTTTCATTACCATGGCCTTATACATTTATTTGTATTTGTTTGTTTTTCCTCTTCCTCCTTTCCCTCAGAGGTTTTTTTCTTCTTTTTTTTTAACATTTGGCTAAAACTGTTTTTATTCAGTACTGCTTGCTGAAAAATTTTTATGTTAGTGCAAATAAAAAAAGTATCACGGACAGTACTCAATTTTCTCTGAAAAATGTTAGAAAACTGAGTTAATCCTGATCACTTAAAGTTTTTCTTTATGTCACCCAGGAGAGGAGCATGAGAAAACTACTTATAACTAGTTACAAAATGAATACTTTTATGACTCACAACATATTAATCCTTTATTATGTGGCCAGGTGCTTGGCTAAGAATGAGAGGGAGAGAAACACTGGCTGCAGCTGCCACCTTGCAGCGCTGAACTGGTTAACAGCTATTTTAGCAACGGGAGGGAATTGCTGAGCAGGAGTTCAATAGAATGAGTCAGGCAGCAATGCACTGTGGGAACTGTAGTCCTGAGGAGAGACTCTAAAGTGAAATCAAGAGCTTTTTGACCTACATTTCACAAAGAGGAGATCACCAGGAGGAGGGAAAAAAGCTGCATTTTCTAAGGCTGTACAGGACACAACTTTCTCTTGCTGTGAAGGAGATCAGAGGGTGCATATTGCTGTGTGTTACATATTCGAGCATCCTGCCATCCTGTTGCCCTTCCCCCTGAGGAAGCCATGTGTCCCTTTGGCGTAAAACGTAGGGGAGGGGCAACAGGAAGCAGGGCGCTCGAATGTGTAACACGCCGATCATAGGCTGATGCAGTGTCACAAATATAGGATTTTTATGCTGAGTTTTTATGCTGTAAAAAGGAGGTGCACTGGAGCACCCAAACTAATGTGAGCAGTTTATTTGGAGAAATAAAAGCCTTTGTATTTTACAATATAAGCACTATTGGCGTTCCTTTCCTTATATGCATGACTTGGGATTTGCTGTATGTATTGAGGATACAAAGTAAAGCCAGTAGTAAGGGGGAAGCGGACAGCAGCTGTCCTGGAGAGACTAAAAAGTGATATATGACCGAACCTAAGTGTAAGGTCACATTTCATCAGGTGAGCACACATATGACGGGGTAGCATGAGTGTATGGATATATAGAAGCATGCAAGCGCTGCACTTTTGATACACCAGCATGGATGGGACTGCACTTTTATGAACTTTCATAATTTTCGTTTCAAATATTTTATTGAAATCACATAATAAGAAGTACAAAAGATCATCAAAAAAAGTAGACTTATAAAGAAACAAGGTAAATCATATAACTGTCAAAAGGCATCCTGACAAAAATATTGTGGAAGGATAACACAAGTGTCTCCACCCTTAGAGCCTAGCGTGTTAAGTGGGTAAAGAGCAGGGCTCCTCTCCAGACACCCCAAGAGGGAGCAAAACTGTGTCCCGAGGGCCCAAAAGCACACTGGGAGTATCAGCGACATGAGGGGGGGGACCCCTACACATCCTAACTTCGCTTGGAAGCTGACTAAAGGTTTCCAAAGGGAAGACAATAAGAAGTAATGCTCTATTGTAAACCAGCATTAATGGATATTTAGGTGTACCAATAACATATAATAACCAGAAAATAAGAAAGAAGAGAATATGAAACAAGAAGAGTAGAGGAAGAGGAGAGTACCAGGTTAAGAATGCTCAGAGAATAAAATTGCCATTTAATCCATCAAATTGAGGTAATACTTCCAGAGGGCCCATACTTGATCAAATTTGGCTGAAGTGTCAAGAAGAATATTGGCAAACTTTTCTTGGGTCATTATCCATGAGATCTTCCTCTTAGCCGCACTAAAAGAGACTGAGGGCTTCTTCCATGCCTTTGCAAGGGTAAGCTTAGCTCCCAGCAGGATGAAGGGGGTTAACTTAAAGAGAGATTTAGAGAGGCCGTCCGGCCTACTAGTTAAGAGGGCAATTTCTGGGGCCTGTGGAATTGAAACTCCTGAGATTTTCCTTATCATGCTGAATATCTTATTCCAAAAATCCCTTACCCTAGGACATTCCCACGAGATATGAAGATAAGTACCTTGTAGATTGCAGCCCCTAAAGCATAGTGGGGAAGCGCCCGGGAACATTAAAGATAGGCGGGCCGGCACCAAGTACCACCGAAGTATCACTTTTGCGCTAGCCTCCTGCAGAGGAGAATTAACTATACCTCTGAAGGAATTTAGGAAAAGGCGACACCACGTATCAACATCCCAGGACATACCCAAATCCTCTTCCCATAATTTAGCGTATGAGGGTTTCCCTTTCTGATCCGACAGAGAAGAGTAAATTAGGGAGATACCCCCCTTCTGATTGGAGATATCTGAGCACCATTTCTCGAAAGGAGTAATGGCTATTTGTGTTGAGGAGACCTTCCACATAGAGGCCAAGAAGTGATTGATTTGTCTTAGACGGAATTCTACTGGGGGCATCTCCAAATTGTCTTTATAATGCTTCAGGGGTAGGGGTCCCGAGGAGGAGAGGAAATGGCCTATTCTGAACAGACCTTTGTTGGTCCACCATACGAAGGCCCTGATATCTTGACCCGGAGGGAAGCGAGGGTTGTTGAAAAGGTGTTGTAAGGGACACATGGGGGAGATCAAGTTGTACAGCCTAGTTAGCGAGTCTACAAGTCTTATTGAATGGGATAGTGTAGGGGAGAGGATAGGGGGTCTGGATTTAGGGGGGGCCCAAACCAAAAAATCAAGAGTGTTATGAAGGACTGCTTGTCTCTCAATCGTGACCCAATCTGGTCTATTAGAGCATGGATGGATGATGGAAAATTGTGCTAGTTGAGCTGCCTGGTAGTACTTCACCAAGTTAGGGACCCCAAGCCCGCCCTGATTTTTGCGTCTGAGAAGAACCTCAGCTGGACACCTATACCCCTTATTGCCCCATATGAATTTTTTTATTTGGGATTGAAGCTTTTGTAAATGAGATTTGGGGACTTGGATTGGGAGAGCTCTGAAAAAGTAAAGAATCCTAGGGAGGAGGGTCATTTTAATTGAGTTCACTCTACCGAACCAGGAAAGGCCCAGCTTTCCCCAATTTGTGAGATCCTCCTTTAGCTTTTTGAATAAGGGAAGATAGTTGGTGTTATAGAGGCTGTCAATGCTAGAAGAAAGCTGTATACCCAGATAGGGTATATGGTCTGAGTGCCAGGAAAAGTGAGCAAGGCCCTTAAGTTGATTGACTACCCCTTCAGGAAGGTTAACATTAAGGGCCATCGATTTAGACAAGTTGACTCTTAGACCCGTAACCCCACTGAATTCCTGCATTAACTGAAGAAACTTTGGGATTGAGACCAGGGGGGACGAGACAAAAAGTAGCAAATCATCCGCAAATAAGGCGCATTTGTGCATATGTGGGCCACATCTCACCCCCTCAATCTCAGGATGGTCCCTGACACCAATAGCCCAGGTTTCAATGGCAATAGCAAAAATCAGTGGCGACAATAGGCAGCCCTGTCTTGCGCCCCTATGTATTGAAAAGGAGTCTGAGAAAAAGTTATGTAACTTAATGCGTGCTTTGGGTTTGGAGTATAAAGCTTTGAGAGTCTGGAGGAATCTAGGGCCAAACCCCCACCGCCCCAAGACTTCAAAGAGGTAAGGCCATTCTACCAAATCAAAGGCTTATTGTAGATCTATAGACAGGACCATTCCTTCCTGCGGAGGACCACCATCCCAATCCGATCTGAGGAGGGAGATGAGATCCACTGCCCTGCGAATCTGATCGGGACCTTGTCTTCCAGGAATGAAACCAACCTGGTCTTTGTTGATATATTTCCCTATGAAGGAGGACATTCTATTGGCTAGGATTTTAGTTAGGATTTTAAGATCATTGTTAATTAGCGAAATAGGCCTGTAATTACTCACTTCCCATGTGTCCTTGCCTGGCTTCGGGATAACAGAGATGTTGGCGGTATTCAGGTCCTCATACACTATCATTCCCTCCTAGAGAGAATTAAAGAAGCTTGTCAGGTGGGGGGCCAAAATGGGCCCAAATTGTTTGTAGTATCCAGTGGAGAACCCATCTGGACCTGGGGCTGAGCCCTTCTTAAGATGCTTAATGACCTCCAACACCTCTGCCTCCGAGATAGGGTTCTCCAGCAACTGAATATGTTCCTTATTCAGCGAGGGCAGGGAAATTCTGTCTAGGAAAGGATATAGGGAGGAGGGGGGATCTGAGGCCTCAGATGTATAGAGTCCAGCATAGAAGTTCCTAAAAGACTCCAAAATCTTATGGGGATTTTGCGACAGGGTCCCTGCAGAGACCTTTACTTTAGGAAAAGCAAAGGAATGAAATTTTGGGGATAATCTCTAGGCTAATTTGGGGACCATAAAGTCTTTCTGAGAAAAATGGGCATTAGACCATTGAATCTGTCTCTCCGCTTGAGTGGTGAGAGGGAGATTTAAGGCAACTCTTCCGGCTTCGAGTTGAGAGCGAGATTGAGTGGAAGGGTTCTTTTTATGGGCCCTCGCGAGTTTATAGAAGTCTTGCTCCAGCCTATCTAAGTCATGTTTCTTCTCCTTCTTAAGTTTAGAAGAGAGGGAAATAATCTTGCCCCTCATTACTGGTTTGTGGGCTGCCCAAAGGGTCATGGGGGAAACATCAGGTGTCCAGTTCAGTTTAAAGTAGTCCTTCAAGTCCTCCCCCAGCATAGTGCAGTGGACCGGGTTATTGAAGATAGACTCATTTAATCTCCATGGAGATCTATGATCATCTGTGGACCTAAGGCAAAAGCATACCACCACCTGCGAGTGGTCTGAAAGGGGGGAATCCCTAATAAACGACTTGGAAACTAGGGGGATTGAGGGGGCTCCCATGAAGACATGGTCAATCCTAGCAAATGATTTATGAGGGGCTGAGTAGTGGGTGTAGTCCTAGGGGCCAGGGGGGCAGGGAGGGGCCCAAAGGACCCCTAGAAGTCCCCCCACCGCCCCCCAGCCCCGTAGCTCCCCCCAGAGCAGGCAAGGAGCATTAAAAATAAAAAAAAGGAGAACCAAACCTTTCTTTAGGATACATTGCTAAAGTACCCGGGAAACAAAGCCCCCCCAGAGAATCAGAGAGCTTGTGGCAAACTGTTAATGAATAACTCAATCTCTGAGCCACTCCGGCCCAAACCATATCCCCCACGGGCCCTCGGCCGCCCCCGGTGCCGACCCCCCACCACGCCCCCCCGCAAAGACGGGCGGGGCCGAGGGAAGAGGGACGGCGCCACCGACCGCCCAGGAAATCCCCCCCGGGCCCAAAGGCAACACACAAGGGGTATCACCCCCAGGCCCAGCTGGGGAGTCCCAAGGCCAGGAATCCCGGGGCTCAGCAATTTTAGTAATAAAATGATATCAGAGGAAACCAGTTAGAACCATGAGGTTAGGTAGGTATCAAACAAGAGTCTGAGACCCTTCGTGGAGAAGGGTTCTTTTAACCTGAGTCAAAACAAGGCAAACCATTTGATGAAGAAAAAACAGGGGGAAATAGGGCCTCCTGAACAGATCACCAAGATCAGGGGGGGTGTGAGTCCTTGGGCCTATTAGATTGGGACCTCTTCCATAGTGGGGTGATAGGACTTAGTGGAGATGGTTGTTTGGAGGAGTTTGTTCCTTTGGGTTGGGGGGCGGAAGATGGATCTAAGGAGATCAAATTCAGTTTCACCAAAAGATGCTCTCCTTCTTGAAAAGTACCAAATCCATATCTCTTGCCTTTAAATGAGAAAGACAGGCGAAAGGGAAACGACCACCAGTATTTGATTGTTTTTTGGGTGAGCACGTCAAGAAGTGGTCTTAAAGCCCTCAGCTTTTGGATGGTAGTAGGGGAGATATCCGAGAACACCTGAATTGAGTGCCCCTGAAATGCCAGTTGAGGAGAGTTCCTGGAGATCTTTATGATTTCCTCCTTAACTGAGTAGAAATGCGGTTTAACTACAATGTCTCTGGAAAGTCTGTCTGTGCGGGGGGCTTGAAGAGTCCTATGGGCCCTATCTAGTTAGAGTTTATGCTCCGGTATATTAGGTATCATCTCCTTGATGAAGGCCTGGACCACTCCAGGTACATCCGTGATATTTTCTGGGAGTCCCCTGATTCTGAAGTTATATCTCCGAGAGCAATTTTCCAAATCTTCAATTTTAGATAGAGCGGTATCTAGTTGGTCTTGAAGGTCCTGAATACGCGCTGTGTTTTGGTTTGCTTTGGCTATCTTCTGGTCAGTTTTTTGTTCCATAGCATCAATTCTAGACCCCAGACTCTGAAGATCAGATTGGATAGTGGAAGTGATTTGAGAGGCGGTCTGTGCCAAGCCCTTACAGAGCATTTTGGAAAAGGTTTCCATCATAAATCTGACATCAGTATGAAGGGAGGTGGCAGGCGACCCCTGGACTCCCATAATGTCCGGGCTAGGGATCCGGTCCCCTGGGGAATTGGCAAACATTTTGTCTAGGGTCCTCTCCAGAAGGGAAATAGTGGAAGCCGGGGAGTGCACGTGGGGAATGTTGGATTCTTTCGTGGGGGGCCCCGGGTCTGATAGTACCCAAGAGCCCCCTTCCGCCCCGGCATCCATGTCTTCCAAAGCATCTTTGTGGTTTGGTGTGGGAGCGGCAGACTGCGCTGAGGTCCCAGAAGTCTGGTCTTTAAAGTCAGGGTGTTTGGAGATACCTCTCCTCACTGCTGCCGCATACATGATGTAATGCCCTGATATGATCTAGTTGGAGGAAAATAATATGACAGGGGTTGAAGCGTCAAAGGTCCCGAAGGCACCAAGGGGGGACTTAGCAAGACGTCCGCCCAAAGGGTTAAGAGAAACAAAAGTTGCTGGGCAGCACTGCTGCTTAACAGGGGTCCACTGGAATCCTCAAAATTCCCTGAGCGTTATATCACCATTCAATTCTCTGGTCCTCTGCTATGAAGTGGGGGGCTCATTCTCTATGCTTGGGTCATATTCACAAAAGAAATATAGGGCCCGGCTTCGGCCCTCCCTGGGGAGACTTCCTCCCCAGCATCCTAGCGGGCTCTCAGGGCTTGACACTCTGCCTCAGGCACATCCAGGGGGCCTCATGGCCGGGGGACCCACCTCTGGTTTCCTCACATTCCGTGAGCTGGATTCGGAAGGATGCCGCGGTAGTGTAGGCCTCAGCCGCGGCCTCGTGTAGCGGCCGCTCCCCATGTGGAGCGCCGGATCTCCCCGGGACTTGAGCTGTGCCTGGCGGGTGGACCTCGATGCGTCTGCTGGCGGGCTGGATGGGCAGGGCGGCATGGAGCCTGAGATTAAACGACCATCTCGGTCAGCCGGCGCATGCGCACTTGAACTGTCATAATTTTATAAATATTTATTTACGTTGTGTGATTTTTATTTTTTATTTCTGGCACATATTTTTATTTCTGCCATTTATTTAATTGAGAGGGAATTGAAGAAATTTTTAAAATTTGGATGATTAATCACAGGATAATATGATTATTAGTTGGAGCATTTTTTTAAATGATATTATATCTATTATTCATATTTAGTATGAATTGGAGCACATTTTAATGATATTTCATTTATATTTAGTATAACATTGATTTAAGTATGTATAGAGCAGCACATTTGATGTATAGTTTAGGCAGAATCATCTGGTTGCAGAGCAGAGAGTGGACTAATCACTGTGGGTGACTGGATGGTGATCTGTAATATCACTGGGACAGGTGAGCTGCTGCTGTGGGGATTTACTGTCCAATCTGCTAGAGAAACCAATCCCTTTAGGAACTGACCTTACAGCCATCTAGTAGCCTTATTGTTGCCTACAGGTTTACTGGGACTATTCTCATTTGCACCAGTGGTACAAATGGGCCCCAACGCTAGCCAGCTGAAAAGTACAACAGTAAAGTAAAGAGTAAAGATTGCCCCTTTACAGATGCTACACAGAGACCTTTACCTATTGCTTATGATAAGAAGTACTCCTCAGGGGACATTGCACCATATCCTATCCATTCTCCTAGAGCACACTCAAGAATAGTTAGAGTAATATAATTCATATTGCAGTTAATACATGTATTCACTGTTTATTGAGGCTTTTCTGATTTATGTGTTTATTCCAGTCTAGTGGTAGAGAATTATTTTCTAAGTTACTTTGAAATAGCGATTATACTGTCAAATTGGGCTGTGTCTGAATTTACTTTATGTGTACTCATTCATGGTCAAACCACCATTTAGGCCCCTTGCACATGGGCGTAAATTACTTGACTCAAATGTGAAATTTTCTATTTTAGTGTTATGGTTCTGTACTCATCGCTGTATTACTGATCTTTATTCTTTTAAGTTTGTTTAAATTGACATTGGCGCCGGACACAGTGCACTATGGGAAGTGTGACGTCATTGCAATCACATGATTGCAGGCATCACGCTTCAATGGCAGGGTTTATTCCTGCCTTGAGGCGCTTTGCTCTGCGCCTCAAGCCTCCTATTGGCTCCTGGTCCTGTTAATCAATCACCGTCATCCAATAGACGGCGGTGATTGATCTCGGAGGAGCCTCAGCATCACTTCCAGCCATGGAGACTGGAGAGAAAATCCAGACTCCAGGCTTCAGCACGCTCACCGCAAGCGATGTCTCTGCATACAAACAGCCGCTGGCCGCATGCCAATCTCTCTGGAGCTTCCTATGACAAGTCCTATGTGCAATACTCTGCATGGAGCTTCCTATGACATGTAATATGTGCAATATTCTGCATGGAGCTTCCTATGACATGTAATATGTGCAATATTCTGCATGGAGTTTCCTATGACATATCCTATGTGCAATACTCTGCATGGAGCTTCCTATGACATGTAATATGTGCAATATTCTGCATGGAGCTTCCTATGACATGTAATATGTGCAAGATTCTGCATGGAGCTTCCTATGTCATTTATTATGTGCAATATTCTGCATGGAGCATCCTAAGACATGTGCTATGTGCAATATTCTGCATGGAGCTTCCTAAGACATGTCCTATGTGCAATACTCTGCATGGAGCTTACTATGACATGTACTATGTGCAATATTCTGCATGGAGCTTTCTATGGTATCATGTACAGTATCATTCGAGGTACGTCTCATAACGTGTATCCTGTACAGAATCCTTCGAGGTACGTCTTATAACGTGT
>BLSH010215989.1:2972515-2987048 GCA_018402905.1 Glandirana rugosa | reverse complement strand
TGACTGGTGACTGTATACACTATCTGGGACCCTGTATACACCTATCTGGTGACTGTATACACTATCTGGGACCCTGTATACCCCTATCTGGTGACTGTATACACTATCTGGGACCCTGTATACCCCTATCTGGGAACCTGTATACCCCTGACTGGTGACTGTATACACTATCTGGGACCCTGTATACACCTATCTGGTGACTGTATACACTATCTGGGACCCTGTATACCCCTATCTGGTGACTGAATACACTATCTGGGACCCTGTATACCCCTATCTGGGAACCTGTATACCCCTATCTGGTGACTGTATACACTATCTGGGACCCTGTATACCCTATCTGGGGCTCTGTGTACCCTATCTGGGACCCCGTATACCCTATCTGGGACCATGTATACCCTATCTGGGGCTTTGCATACCCTATCTGGGACTCTGTATACCCTATCTCAGGCTCTATATGTGCTCTTGTGCAGATTTCTTTATAGACAAATTTTGGTTTTGGGGTAGCAAATAGTTAAGGATAGTGCCATTTCTAAGTAAAGGCCAGCATTTTATTACAATCTTTATCTTCCAGGTAAGGCAAGGCACAGACTGGAACATTTTCACCATCCCCTGTGCTTTTTTTCTCTGTAAACAATTCATTGCTGTCCGCTTCCAGGACATGTCTAAAATCCATTGATAGCCCCTTAATTATATCTTTACTCAATACATTTTTGCTTCAGTTTCTTAGTTGCACAAAGACCTCTCTACAAGTACAATTCCAGTGATACCTCAAAAATTGGCCCTTTTGTATAGGTTTTAGCCAGCGTTTAAAGCAGTAGCTGTTAATGGTGGAAAACCCATTACAGTCTGTCTGCTTGTGAAACACTTGGATCATCAGACTGCCACCCACAACAACAATGGCAAGGTCCAAACAGTTAACTTCTGTCTGGCTACAAATGATGGAAAACTCCACACTCCAATCTGTACTATCCAGGTTCCCAATAGGTCTTCCTCCCCGGGGGGGGAGGGGGGGGTCCCTGTTTATGCGAACTGATCAGAGACAGTGTTTATTGTATTCCCCAAAAGATAATCTGTGAATAATAGTGCAATCTCTGATGTAGATCAGCCTTTTTCAACCAGGCCTGGGGTGCCTTAGCATATTGCAAAAAAAATGCCCAAAAACTGTATATAAGTTAGCAGGTGGATCAAGCCTGCCTTTTAGTTACACAAAGCCAGGTTTTCATTGTGCACCATTACAATCTTTCAGTTGCCGTCATTCTAACAACCAATGATGTCATTGGTTGATAAGCATGACATCGGACACCTGCACAGCATCTTTGCTTATCCCCTGCCCCTCTCCATCAGCACTGGGGTCACATTGGAGCGAGGGAGAGAAACTTAGGGAAAAAAGTAATATTGGATGACTAGTCAGTAGCAGTGTGCAAAGGTGTATTTGCTTTAGAAGAATAAAACAGTTGTAATGTTTGGTGTCCTATGTGTTTGGATGTACTTTCGTTATGTAAAACTATTACTTTCATTTTCTACGCTATAGAATGGGGTACCTCCAGATTGTGCAGACTATCTAAGGGTGCCTTGACCTAAAAATGTTTGAGAAACACTGATGTAGATGTAGAAAGATACTTTTTAATACAAGGTTGCTCCCAGCTAGCACTTTTAGATGTGCATATTGATTGGATAATTGTTGGATTTTTGGACCTAACAACTCAGGGATTTGAAACTAATAACCCTTGAGCTCTCACTGAGGAGGACAGAGAGTGCTGATTGCAGTGATATTAAAAGAACATCTTTCAGTTAGGCTATGTATTCATTTAAATATCATTGAAGCTGAACTCTGGGCAAATTTTTTGCCTGCGCTGCACAGATTAACTGCTTGTTTCATTCTAGGGGAGAGAACAGAAGAAATATACTAACCTGATTCCCTGATCCTCCCTGCACAAGACAGGTCTGGCAGCCCTGCGCTGCAGCCGTCTTAAAAATAGACTGTTCTTGACATCAGCACGCCCAGAGCATGCTCCATAGACAGGAACAGCCCACCACTGGACCGTGGGGGAGTTATGTTTTCTGGAGGAACAAAGGATCAGGTGAGTATAAACTGTATGCTCACCCCTAGAAAAAACAAGCAGTTAATCCATGCATTGCGGGCACAGTCCCAATGCATGGGTAAAAAAAGAGTTGGGCTTTAAAGTCTGGCATTATGTTATTTCTCAATCCTCCAAGCTGCAGATATCATACTATAGGTTTGAGGTTAACCAATAGGGCTCTACTGTATTGCATGGTCTGTTAAGGTAAGTTGTATTCAAGCACTGGGAACTAAGTTGTTTGTGTATAGAAAGCTTACAAGAGAAGGACAGTACTGGGGGATTTTAGCAAAGTGAGGGTGTGCATTCACAATGAGTACATAGATATAACTTTGGAAAGCAATGGTTTTGCTTCGGGCTCCCTTTATAAATATTCTTAGATTGTAAGCTCTATCGAGCAGGGCCCTCTGATTCCTCCTGTATTGAATTGTATTGTAATTGTACTGTCTGCCCTAATATTGTAAAGCGCTGCGCAAATATAAATCCTGTATAATAATAATAAAAATATCACCACAGCCTGGTCTGATGAACTTCATTGCTACACATTACCGATATATTTCTGTTATTCCGTATTTATTTATTACTTTCTGATTCAATAATAGCTTTAATTCAAATACCTTCTAATCTTGACTTTAGGAAGTTTTCCTCATTTTTTTATCCTGAAAGTTTTTACTAGAGTTAAGCTTTACCTTACTCTTGTGTATTGATGCAGCAGATAAACAGTTGGGGTGTCTCACACAAGGTTTTAACTACAGTCATAAAGCTGCTAGGGTCAAGGGTGATCTGACGAGTTTCATCTTTTGTCTCTTTCCCAGTCACCCATGGCTCTTGGAGAAAACTACTACCACGTGGAGCAGGAGGTGTGGAGATCAATAATTGAACAGCAGAGAATGTTTCATGTACTCCATAAAGAGCTGGCCAGTGAAATTTTCTTGAAAGAGTTCCTGACCTGGCACCGAGCACAAGGATCTAAATCACATGGAACAGGAGACACTTATGAAATTGCCACCATGCTTAGTAGTAAGGCAGGTACAAATTAGTGAAGATCCTTTCCTGTATAGCTATACATAGAGGGCTATGTTATACCACTTCTGTTATTTTCACAATCTTGCTAGTGAAAATGTGCAGCAAGTTAACAGACTTACAATTGAACACTGCCACAAATTTGTGGCAAGTTATCTCTGCTATCTAGGAGGTATGTACACTCATTGTAAGCGAGGCTTTTCCATAGCTCAGGTCTTCCATCAGGAGATACAGTAGGTCAGCAGCTGCTCCTCAATAGAGGGCGCTAGTGTGCCGCCCTCTCCCCGCTGATCCTTCTAAAAAATATATATATATAGTGTGCAGGTATATGGCTGTTCCGGCTTTTTTTGGGAGATTTGCTGTCAGCTGACAGCAATTCCCAAAGCCCATTGGTCAGCCATTAAAGTGTATAGATGTGCGTCAGCTCACTCCTCCAGGCAGTGACTGACTGGTCAGGAGCAAGGCGAGGACGGGACTGGCAGACGTGCTGGTGCTTGGATTGCACGCACACATGCCTGTGATCCCGCCGGCCGAGGGAGAGAGAACGGACTGACGAGCACCTCTGAGGTAAGTACTGCTGTGCTGCTGGGATCTGCATACCTGTCTATTGACAATACCTGTGTACTGTCTGGCAGCAATACCTGTGTACTGGCAATAACTGTGTACTGGCTGATGGCAATACCTGTGTACTGGCTGGCGGCAATACCTGTGTACTGACAATAACGGTGTACTGACAATAACTGTGTACTGGCAATAACTTTGCACTGGTTGGCGGCAATACCTGTGTACTGGCTCACGGAAATTCGTGTGTACTGGCAATAACTGTGTACTGGCAATAACTGTGTACTGGCTGGCGGCAATACCTGTGTACTAACAATACCTGTGTACTGGCTGGCGTCAATACCTGTGTACTGGCAATAACTGTGCACTGGCTGGCAGCAATACCTGTGTACTGGCAATACCTGTGTATTGGCAATGTCTGTGTACTGGCTGGCGGCAATACCTGTGTACTGGCAATACCTGTGTACTGGCTGGCGGCAATACCTGTGTACTGGCAATAACTGTGTACTGGCTGGTGGCAATACCTATGTACTGACAAAACCTGTGTACTGGCTGGTGACAATACCTGTGTACTGGCAATAGCTGTGTACTGGCTAGCTGCAATACCTTTGTACTGGCAATACCTGTGTATTGGCTGGCTACAATATCTGTGTACTGGCTGGCTATAATACCTGTGTACTGGCTGGCTACAATACCTGTGTACTGGCTGGCTGCAATACCTGTGTACTGACAATACCTGTGTACTGACAATACCTGTCTACTGGCTGGCTGCAATACCTGTGCACTGGCTGGCTGCAATACCTGTGTATTGGCTGCATACTGTGTTACTGGCTGCAGTATACCCTACCTGTGATGCTGAGCTGTATACTGTATCCTGTGATGCTGAGCAGTATACTCCTGACACAATATGTGGAATAAAGGGAATGAAGTGGGTGGATTCTATAAAGGGTGGGGCTTATGAGAAGTAGGAGGGGTCAAAAAGGACCTGGCGCCCCCAATCCTAAAACTTAACCAGCTGCCACTGCAGTAGGCGTGTGCTCCATCCTGCAGACAGGCAAACTCCCAGTGGGAGAAGTGCTCTACTCAGGAGACAGCACTCCATGTTGGAGGAGAGATTCCTTACCCACAGGACCGAGAGAATAGAGCCAGCTAAGTCTGGAGGACTGGGATAGCTGAGACGACTAGATGAGTCCAGGGGACTGAGGGAGTCCGTATGTCTCAGAGGGTGCCTGGTGATCCCCTATTGAGAGGCCACTCACAGGTTACAGGCTAACTACAGGATGAGTGAGCCTGAAAAGCCTAGAGAGCCAGGAGAGATGGGTGAAATGGTCTGAGGGACCAGTAACAACAGCAGGTGCTGCTGAAGAGAGAGCCAGGCCGCTTGATATTTTTAATTTTTTTTTTTGCTGGTAAAAATCTCATGTTTCATCAACTGTTTTGTGGAACTTGAATTTCATGTTTAAAAAGTTCCCGACCGATTCGCGTACATTTACTGCTGCAGAGTGGCGCTGTTGCACGAATCGGCATCTATAAACGGCAGCTCGTGCATGCGCGGCTAGCAGGCGGGAACGCACCACCGCCGGCACGCTCTCATGCCCGCCGCACTCTGCAGGAGTGTGCCCGTGGCTCCGGCGGAGCCAATCTCCACCGGTGAGCCGCGATTGCTGGCCACAGCTGAAAAACGGGGAACCGCCGATGTAAGCACGGCGGTTCCCCGCACTGTCAGTCAGCATGACAGAGATCTACTGATCAGTTAGATCTCTCATGCTCCTGACAGATCAGCCCCCCTCACAGTTAGAACACGCCCAGGGAACACAGTTAACCCCTAGAGCACCCCCCAGGTTAACCCCTTCACTGCCAATGATATTTATACAGTAATCAGTGGACATTTAAATTTCTGATCGCTGTATAAATGTCATTGGTCCCAAAAAAGTGTCAAAAATGTCCGACCCCAATATCGCAGTCCCGATAAAAATCGCAACTCGCCACCATTACTAGTAAAAAAAAAATTGTAAAAAAGCCAGAAATTAATTCTCATGGTTTATAAACACGGCAACTTTTGCACAAACCAATCAATAAACGCAGATTGCGATTTTTTTTTACCAAAAATATGAGAAAGAATATAAATTGACCAAAACTGATGAATACATTTGTTTTTTAATATTTTTTTTGGATTTGTATTTTAGAAAAAAGTAAGCAATATTGTTGTTTTTTTTTTTTTGCAAAATTGTCACTCTTTTTTTGCTTATAGCGGTGATTAGAAATGACACAGAGGGGATGAAATACCACCAAAAGAAAGCTCTATTTATGGTAAAAAAAGGACGCAAATTTGGTTTTGGGTACAACGTTGCATGACCGCGCAATTGTCAGCTAAAGCGACGCAGTGCTGAATCACAAAAAGTGCTCTGGTCCTAACATGGGAAATCCTTTCGTGGGTGAAGTGGTTAATAAAAGTGGGCTGGCAAGCCTTAAATACCACATTTCGGATTGGTGTGAACTCATTACAAAATGTTTCTAACTCTGAGATGAATTATCCTCAAGATCGCCGGACTTCCTGGGTACGAGCGTCGGTCTTCCTGGTTACATCTCATGTGTTACTTATTTGAATACAAGTGTAGATATAGTAACAGCCTATGAGATCCCAAAGCTGGGCCCTCAAACAAAGTGTATAGATCTCAAACCTACGCCAAATGGAAACATAGGAAACGATTAACTCCTAATAAGAATCACAAGAAAAATGGCAGCTACTTAATAAATAATCCAAACTTAAATATATCTAAAAACGACATATATAGCAGCGCTCATGTGCTGGAGAGGCACAAACACGTGTGCTAGCCTGAGCATGAGAATGCCTGGCATATATTTCGGGTAAGAGTCCATCCACTGGGGAAGTCGGGCACCTGCATGCTATTTACACGGTGTGTTGTTGGAAACTTCTGCCTTATAATCCGTCTGTGCTGGATTAGATCTGATCGGTTTTCATCTATTATGAATTATGGACTCTAATATATTTAGGACTTTGTCACCTTGACACTGAGTGCAAAATTCATTACATGCTGAGCGCTGCTACAAGTGTAGATATACCCTTTTTTATAAAAATAAAAACTACGGTATCACACTATGGAGGCTTTTTATTGTCCCTACATGAGAACCATATGATCCAAGGGGGGTGACACATCTGCAAAGAGACCTGTATTATGGCTGTGGGAGCATGTTACCCCTTGAATGGGGACTTACAGCTGGTGAGTGCGATCACAAAAGTGGAAGCACGAGTGAGACATGGACACCGCTCACCTGTGGGAAATTAACAGTACTTTGTCACCTTATTCCCAGAGACTGTATTTACTTTTTATCATGTTCACTGGCACTTTTTTGACTTTTTTTTTATATCTGAATATTTATTATTAATAGATTGCTCTTTGTGATAAATTTGCATGAATTAGTGTTAGATTAATTTTATATTTTAATTACTTTGCACCACATCTACTTGCTTTTTATTGTTTATTGCATTTTATATTGCTCATTTGCACATAAATTGTTTATATTGCATAAGTATGTACTGAGAGTCAGATATTTGACACAATATTTTGGGTTGATTCATGGGTTTTTTTGCACACTAGCTGTGCTACACTTATTGCTGCTTTGCACATATTAATATTGGTACATTTATTTCTTTGTTACGCTTTTTGCACATTCATAAACTTTGTACTTTACTAGCAGCGCCATACCCATTAAGTTTGTCCATTTATTTATTTTGAACATCTGCTGGCACAGATGCTTTTGATGGGGGCAGCAGCTTAATAGTATTATCTGTCTATCTTATTTCTAGTCCATAGCACGGTACCACACTTTACATTACGTTGTCCATGATAACTTTATTGTCATAAAACATGTATTTATTTATGGGTTTGTTTATCATGACAGTATTGTGAAAGAACAATGATAACATTTTAAAAAGTAGTTTTTTCCCTGTTAATGCAAATTAGTGAATAGTTTTTAATGTTTTTTTTTTCCTCAAAAATTGGTAGGGGTGCATATATTTTTTTATTAATAAAGGTTATGCAATGCTTATTGAACATGTATATATTGTTTACAACCTATCTGCATGCAACTATGATGGTTACAAGGCTTGCCATTTTATTATTTTCCCTGTGTTACTTTTTATATATAAGAGAAATTGTATGTACATGAATGATAAATGATCATTTCACCCGCAGATGTAATTTTTGTGTTGTATAGATCCCTTTATGTCAATAAGAGGAACAACAATTCAAAAAGAACAATCCATTTACAAAACTAGACACCATTATGTATAATGCAGTTTTGCCAGATAAGACATAGAATGTCCACTGCATTGCTACTTTTTAAATAAGCTCCTTTGTGCCCATACTACATTAAGTTAAGATATGAGATTAGACTGCTGCTTTGTGGCTTGCATGTAGAATGGACAATATAAAATTAAAATGACAGACTTTGTTGAGAGCCACAACTGGGATGTCACAGGTTATAGAAATGACAATCGACAAAAGACACTAGAATAGCGAATCCTTTATATTGCCAAGAAGGCGACTTCATGGAACTTGGAAGGAGAGCTTATAAATACCAGCTGTGTGTGTGGACTACAATCCAACTCAATCAGCTGTCCTAACTCAATGAATATTTTCAAAGGCACGTATTAGTAATAATTTATTCTGGTGTGGTCAAAAGGTTAAGTGTTTGCTATTATTTCTGAAATCTGGGAAGATTTCCAAATTGCAATTTTCGTCTCCGTATCCATAGATTTTTTTTTGCGCTGTATGTCAACAACATAAGTAATTATCTTTATCGGTGAATGGAAATTAGATTACTTTTTGAATACTATTCATTAAGCGGTTTGCCAAGGTCTTCAGTGTTGCAAAATACATCAAGTCATTATAAGGTGGCATGCAGTGTAGGCAAAGAAAGATTCATTTTCAAATAAACCGCTGCTGTTAAAATTATAACCTTACATGAAGAATAGGTTGTGGGTCAGGTAATTAATAGCTACTTTTTTTTTTTAAAACTTCTTTTTATTAACCTTTTCAATGTTTTGAAGTACAAAACACAGCCAATTGGGCATACCCTGGCTGATAGTACTCCAACTAAACAGAAAACAACTAAACCACATAACAATAGAACCTTCATTGCTCAGGTCTGACAATTGCAGGAATAAAATACACACCATCCCTTAACAATAAGTGTATATGTACCACAAATCGTTCTTCTGGGTCATCCCCCCTCTACATAGAAGTGTGTGGAGGTGTAAAAGGTGAGGTAAACTCCGCTATCAGTTAAATGCAGGACACCAGCTACACATTGTGAATAGCCTCAGCATGGGCTTAATGGGTTATTCTTGGTCTACCACCGTCTGATCTGATTCAGTCCGTCAGTGTAAAGGGCCAGCTTTTCAACAATCCGGCCCACCTGAATACCACCGACCTCCTCGGACTATCTTAGCATCTTCGCCAGGGGCTCCATTGCCAGGGCAAACAAGGAAGGGGAGAGCGGATACCCCTGCCTCGTCCCCCTGCCAATCGGAAAGGATGAGGAGAGCTGTCCACCTAGCTTAATGCGGGCGCTTGGGGCCAGGTACAATATTTTAATCCAACGTCTAAAATTGGGGCCAGATCCAAAAGCCTCCAACACCCACTGCATGTAGGACCACCGAACGGTGTCAAAAGCTTTTTCGATATCGAGGGTGACCATCACCCTCGAGGCCTCCCCAGTCCCCGGCAGCTGAAGATGGGCAAAGGTCCGTCGCAAACTGACGTCTGTTGACTTACCAAGCATAAATCCTGTCTGGTCGCTATTGATTAGGGAGGGTAGGGGACTCATAAGCCTAGAGGCTAACACCTTGGTCAGAATCTTAAAGTCACAATTTAGCAGGGAGATAGGTCTATAAGATGAGCAACTAGTCAGATCCTTGTCTGGTTTGAGCAGTAGAATGATGTGGGCCTGATACATGCTGTCTGGGAGTTTGCCTGAGTCAAAGCAATGGGAGTATAGGGAGGCCAACTTTGGGGCTAGTAATGCCGCATGAGCTTTGTACCAGTCGCCTGGCAGGCCATCAGGCCCCGGTGCTTTCCCACTGGGCAGGGAATGCATAGTGTCTTCTATCTCCTCACATGTGATGGGTCTGTCCAGGGAGTCCCTGTCCTCCTCAGATAGGGCCGGGAGGCACAAGTCCCCAAACTCCTCCACGCCAGCCTCGTCCAGTTCTGGACTGGGGTCAGTGTAAAGCTGACTATAGAAGCATCGGAATTAATTTAGGATATCTACGGGGTCCGAGATCAGTCTGTCCGTGGGAGATCATATTCTGGGAATCGCCATCTGAGCGATCTGCTCAGCCACCAAGTTGGCCAGGAGTCGCCCATTTTTGTCACCGGATTCAGTCGCGCCTGGAGATCGCCAGACTCGGAACGCACGAGATCCGTATAGTGGAGATTCAGATCTCTACGTGCCTGGGCTGCTTTAGCATAAAACTCAGGAGTTGGAGTCAAATCAAATGCCCCTTGCGTCTCAGCCACTCCAAGTTCCAACTGAGCGGTTCGTGAGGAATAATCCGCATACACCGCCTTGATGGTAGAAACATATACCCCCCTGGTGTTGGCCTTACCGGCCTCCCAAACCACTTCAGGAGAAGAGGTGTTTTCGTTGAAGGTCCACTACTCTGTGACCTTCGGAGACACCTGCTCTTGAACCCTAGGGTCTGATATCCACCTCGAAGCCAGCCGCCAGCAGCCCAGCCCACCCCTGCCAACAAGAGTTCAAGAGGGGAATAGTCTGACAGGCCGAGGGGAGATATGAGACTGAGCCCACTTGTGTTAGTACCGAAGCAGTCCCAAATACCATGTCAATTCTAGACCCAGACCTATGTGAGGCAGAAGAATGCGAGTATGTCCTGTCCTCCGGATGTTTCCATCGCCAACATTCAGTCAGGCCCAGAGCATCTGCCCAGAGGGAAATGTCCAGGGAGGATGCCCTGAGCGGGTTAGAAGAGTCTAGATCGGGGTCCAGGATCGCATTGAAGCCCCCCCAACAATTATTTTTTGTGTTTGTAGCGGGGCCAATTTTATAGCAATAGTATACGGAATGTTGTGATCAAATGGAGGAGGGACATAGACATTAACCATAGCCCATCGTTGTGCATACATTTCCAATACCAAAATGATAAATCTCCCCCCAGGGTCTGACACCACCTGCTCAACCGTACCCGGGAGGGATTTGTTCAGCAGTATGGACACCCCTCTAGCGTATGAAGAATATGTGGCATGGAACTCTTGCCTAGTCCAGGCTCTCCTGAGGGCAAGAATTTTGTTACCTGTCAGGTGAGTCTCCTGGAGAAATATGATATGAGGTTTGTGGTTTTGCAAGTATTTGAAAAGCAGAGACCTCTTGAACTTATCGTTCAACCCTCCAATGTTCCATGATAACATTTTTACCATACTCTCCATTGTCACACAGTAGAAAAGTGTTACTATTCAAGTTGTTTAAGCTGCCCCGTCCTGGGTGGGGGCCAGCCAAGGGCTAGACGACCCGGCCCCCGGGATCCCATCCGGGGGCCCGGAGCACACAGGGGGGATAGTACATATCAATGAGCAAGGATAGCAGATCCTGAGCATACACTGCTGGTTCAGTAATAAAACGTAAAACTCCCTACTGCACGGCCAAACCCCAACTTGTGCCATGGCAGTTTCTGTCCCAAACAGATGGAAGCTGTCACTTGCGTGAGAGGCTTCGTGCAATGGAACCCAGAACGGACACCAACCTTCCACAGCTCAGTGAAGAAATTCAGGGGAACGTGTTCCAGCAACAAAAGCCAGGCCGGTTTGTTGGATTGCTGGATCCAGGTCTGCATTACATACCTCCGGAGCCCCCTGAGGCCAACATGAGCAAAGAAAAAAGCAAACGTACCTAAACATCAATTGTATATCCCCTCATGCAGGGTGCCACAGGGCAGAGTGAAAATGGATCCGCATCAACTGGTGAGTATCGTAGATAGGGAAGGGGGACCAGAGGGCCGGTCATCTGGGGGAGAAGTCTATGGAGGGTGTAGGAGTCTGTAGACAGGTTTGGTCCCCCCAAAAAGTATGTGTGGCAACGAGTAAACTAGCAGGGCAACATTTATATTAACTCAGATAACTCACTGTGAGAAGGCCATTATAGGGTGCGAAGCCAGGCATCAGCATCCTCAGGGGTGTCAAAAAAGTGCACGACCCTCCGTGCGGGACTCTCAGGTGGCTGTGATAGAACATTGAGTACTTGATCTCCCGCTCTCTAAGATGACGATGAACATCAGTGAATGTTTTGCGTTTCCTCTGGAGCTCCACTGAAAAATGTGGGTAAAGATGGATAGTGGAGTTTTCATATTGCAGCACAGGGTGCTTGCGGGCCTCGCCCAGTATCAAGTGACGGTCTCTGTAATTGAGGAATTTCACCAGGAAGGCCCTGGGCTACGCCCCTGGGATCTTGCGGCCAGTGGGGACCCTGGGGGCCCTTTCCGCCACATACATCGCCGACACTTCCTGGAGGTCCAACAGGGACTTAAAAAAGGCTTTGGCGAAAACCGCAGGATTATCCCCCTCAGCTCCCTTTGGTAGGCCAAGGACCCGGACATTGTTCCTCCGAAGCCAGTTCTCGGCATCATCAGATCTGGCTGCCAGTGCCCCCACAGTGCACTGGAGGTCGGCTATGGTGGCCGAATGCTGCACCGTGAGGTCTTCTGTGGTGGAGATCCGGTCTTCCGCCTCCGACATGCGGCCCCGTCTATGTCCGCTCGGATAAATGTGACCTCCGTGGCCAGATGGTCGATGTGCACCATTACCGAGGCCTTACTATGTTAGATGGCGGAGAGTATAGCCGATGTGTCCCCGGATTGCATCCCTGGCAGGGAGGCAGATGGAGATGCAGAGTCCGCTGACATACCCGCCTGCACCAGCAGTTCCCAGACCTGAGCCAAGGTGGCGTCGGGACACGTGGCGGGAGCGAAGGAATGTCTCTTAGGCGCAGAGGCAGAGGAGGCATGGTGTCTGGATGGCATAGCAGGGCTGTCTCACTCCGTTCCCCCTACCGTGACTACCGACCAGGGATCAATGTCACCACCCGAACGGCAGGATTAGCGGCCAGGATAAAGACAGGGCCCCGGAGCTCCTCTGAAACGCGTCTGTCCGGAGCTACATTCGGTCACACCCCCATTAATAGCTACTTTTTAAATTAAGGCCCCATACACACGGGCGTATTAAATAAATAAGCTGTAATGTCGGGCCCGACTTCAGGGAAAAATTGGCATCAAAAACGTGATTTCGTTGGCGTTTTGCATCTGTGTTAAAGTGCTTTAATGAGCGTCAGCGCTACGCCGCGTTTTATTAAAAAAAACGTTCCTCTACTATTTTTTAACCTGAAAACGCTGGCGCTAAAAACGTTGCTACAGCGTTAATGTGTGTTAGTGAGAGTTTTGCTGGCTCAACGTCAAAAACGCTCTAGCACTGCAGCTTCAGAATGCGCTGCCCGTGGGTTCTGCTTTCAGCTCACTAACGCCAATGCTATCTACAGCTCAAAAACTTCAGCGTTTTTATGGGGCCATTGAATAACATGGAGTGCTGCAAAAAAACGCTCAAAAACACGGTGGTAAAAAACGTAAGTGTGTATGAGGCCAAAAGGGGCATTAAACCCCAAAACAAAAATGTAATATGATGGAACCTACCAATCTTTAAATGTGGTGGCTGTTATAGTTTTCTTTAAGGTTTTTTTTTTGCTTTCACATAGTAATCTGGCCAGTAACACACTTCCGGTATCAGGGTATCTCCACTCTGGATGGAGGAGCAATGGAGAGGCTAGAGAGAGAGTAGTGTCAGTCTGGGGGGAAGGTAGTGTTAGACTAACAGATTTAGACAGACTCGACTAACAAATTAAAGCCAAATTTGAGCTAACACTTTTTAGGTCGTCACAGCAATATTTTTTCTTGTTTTGGGATAAAAGTTTTACAATGAATTAAAGCGAATCATTGTAAGGACCCCTGTCAGTTTTCAAAGGTTCAACCCTCTAACTGCAATTTTTGCTGGACAGCTTGGCCTTTAAAATAAATTTGAGAATACCAGACTTACTGCGCCGATCTCCAGGTAAAAATAGAGGGAAAAAATGCCTAAAATAGAAAATAAATGCAGATATCATAAATTAGAAAACTCCATGCCCTGGTGTGTTGCTAGGAAACAATGTTTTTTGCATCCTTGCAACAAACCAGGACATGGGGGTTGCTAACTGGGAGTTTTTCAGCCAGGCTATTGGGGAATTGGGGGCGGGGGGGGGGGTGGCATACAGGTATAGCAATAAAACTGATGTCTGATTAACAAAAATAACAGCGCCTCTAATTATTCACCCAAAATAACGCATGCAGTCAGTGACTTTTAAAATTCGTAGGTAAATAACATATGTTAGGGTTGAAAAAGCTCCTAACTACTAGCTTAATGAACCAACATATACAAAAACATATATAAATTTTGCAAAAATGTGACTGGAGTGCTATATATTTCCTTAAAGTCGTGAACCTGTGAAATAAAAATGAAAGAACTACTAAACCTGTGATATAAATAAAAAAATAAAAACTCAATTACTTAACGATGTGCCTTCATAAAACGTCATTATATATCGTGAGGTCAGTGTAAAAACGTTTTAAATATATACAAAAACATATACAACCAAGTAATTCGATCATCAATCCTCGAAAAAGTTGGGATTGTATACAATAAATGGATGCTTAAAATTTTCAGTGACTGACGTACGCAATAAAACCCACTTATTAATCTCCGCGACAATAAAAACAATTAGTCTGTAGTCAAAATAACGATATGGAC
>BLSH010215989.1:2932861-2949906 GCA_018402905.1 Glandirana rugosa | reverse complement strand
GGTACTGTCCTGAAATGTTTAATTGATATGTGTTTATAACAGAAACTAAGGGAAATTCCCTTTTTTCCTTTTTATAGTAAAACATTTTTTAACAGTGGTCATTAAATACCACCAAAAGAAAGCTCTATCTGTCTTAAAAAATGGTATGCAAACCAGGATATTAACACTTATAAGTAGCAGTGACATCATCATTATACTGCACATAACTTGTGTAAAGAGCAGAGTTGTGGGAGGGACCCAGCAGGCCCAATCTCTACAGGCTAGGGGCGGATACAAGACTAATCACCCTGTACAAGGAGAGAGAGCAGCAGTGACTGGTCTTTATTACTGGGAGCTCTTGCACAAAGCAAACTTTTACACTGGATTACAACACAGATCTAGAAGAACTACACAAAGCACACTAATTCCCTTTTCTGCATGCTTTTCCTAGGTCAGTGACTCAGAAAGTGCTAAAGCCAGACACAGCCAGGCAGCTAGTATTCTTAGAAGGAGATACACAATGGCAGCCCCTGTAATCCTCCCAGCACTGGGTTCCTTTAATTTGTCTCCATGTGTGAGGCATGAAGGGATTCAATGGTTGGATACTGCTGAGTTTGTAAGTGTAACAATTTATTTTATAGTGTAGTTGTAAATCCCAGCTGGATGCAGCAATTTGGAATAATTACCCCAGTGACCAGGCATAAAGCAGTGTTGAAAGCTTGTGGCTGTGTACGGTTTTCTATTATGGTGTCATAAATTGAAACTGATGGTGCCAAAAAAAAACTCTTATTTTCCACCACTAAATAGTAAGCAGAGGCACCATGCATGCACAAGGTTAAATCAATGCCTGTGTTGTTTCAAACAAATTAGCTGGGAAGGCGACAGAATCACTCTGTTAAATGAACTACATAAAATGCAAAATATATATACACACATATAATAGCGTGCTATGTGGCATGAACAGTCACTACTTTTTATTTACATAATACATAGCTTCATACAAAATGATAGTCTACAATGTTCTATATTTTTTTTAAAGCCCAATACTGGGAAACTTAAAAATGATCCCCAGCAGTGGGACTGCACTCTCACTGCAAGGGTTAATTGAATGTTTAGGTGTAGGGAACATAGAAAGAAGAGTCCAATTACCTAATTCTCTGCTTCTCTGCTCTGCTAGCAGCAGTATCTTCTCCCCCATTTTCCAGAGGTCTACATACCTGACATTATCAAGACAATTGAAGGGTCCATAGCCCTGCATTGGACATGACAATGTTGAGGTATAGTCCACTACCAAAGCCTGGGCGAGTGCCATCTGCCGGGGGAGTGGAGGATAAGGTAAGTTAAAGTGCTCCTGCTCTTCCCTAGACTAAACAAGCAGTTAATTGGAATTTCACAATAGCCCTAACTGCTCTGAAAACTGCCCCTCCCCCTTTTCTAACACCCATGCTTACTTACCTGTCTAAGAAAGATCTGTCTACTTACCTATTTTCAGGATGCTCCAGTCTGGTCATGTGATCTGTCGCTGCTGTGGAGAGGAGAGAGCACTATTACCTGATAATGGATGGTAATGCCTGGAGTGGTGACATCACCTAAAGGCTTCAATGGCTCCATCTGTTGTCAGTGCTCCCTCCTCTTCCTTTCAGCAGCACTAGCTGACACAGGGGAGTGGGATCACCTGATCAGTCCAGAGTGGCCTGAAAATAAGTAAGTATCTACATCTTTCTTACACAGGTTAGTAAGCATAAATGGTAGGAGTGGAGAGGGGACCATTTTAGGAATAGTTAGGGTCATCCAGATATCCACTTTAAACCTTACAGTGTGGGCTCAGCTGAACTGCAAGTAATATTTTTCAAATTTCCCAGAATTGGACTTTAAGTACAACTGTAATCCAACTGTGTGAGTCTCGTTGAAGCAAATAAACAAAATGATACAACTAGAAGTAAACACTTATTTTTGCATGTCACTTTTTGACTGAATTCAAATAATCTCTGTTTAAAGATTATTCTTAAAAGCATAATCCATTTATTGCAAAAAGTTTGTAAATATATCGTAAAAAAAAATGTGAATTTAGCCGCTATCAATTAATTGTGGGTGCAATACACAGGATATTACATTGTTTGCCCCAGGTCCATACAGAGGCAGGGACCTCCTGTTACTGCGCTAGAGGAAGTATTGAATGGTGACACTGCCCTGCTGCCAGCGGGCTCAACTGAATCCCTGTACCTTGGTGGCAGAAGGGACTTGAAGTACTTGCATTGATCGGTCTCCATAAATGGATTTCATGCCTGTGTCGGTGAAATTCAAACAATAATCATCTACAATAAGAAGGACCCCATTTTTCATTTAGGGGTGTGGTGTATGTGACTACGCTTTATGTTACACCCTAAATATGGATCTGAAAAGTAGACTTTAAACCACACATAACCATGTGCATAACAAATCCAAAATATGAAAATATGAAAAACATAAATTGTTCAAGTTCAATTAGATATCATGAAAGTTCCCAGATAGTTATGAAAAGATGACTCACTAACATATGTTTTTTAGAATAAATTCTTTCATTATGAACTGTGGGAAGGACCAAGCGTGAGACTTGTAAATAACAGTTATAGTTGGGCTTAGGTTTGGGGGTGGGGGAGTTACGTTTAGGGTTAAAGTTAGCGTTAAGTTCTAGGCATATATTAACTGCCAAAGCAGAGTCCTAGTTATAAGAAAAAAAAAGACAACCCATATATATATATATATATATATATATATATATATATATATATATATATACATATATATATATATGTACATTTTTTAAGGGTCCTATGATGTCATGGGTCAGTTTTACTCTTTGTTTCTGGAAGAGTGTGGTCCTTACTGCTGCACAGAATGGCTCTTAGGCAATGCGCTGTTTAATGCCATAATACTTTGGCTCTAGGCCAGGGATGGCGAACGTTGGCACCCCAGATATTTTGGAACTACATTTCCCATGATCCTCAACTACACTGCAGAGTACATGAGCATCATGGGAAATGTAGTTCCAAAACATCTGGGGTGCCAATGTTTGCCATCACTGGGCTAGGCTATGGGAAGATGTCTCTGTAAGGAGAAAGTCTATGGCAGCTTCGGCACAGAATAAAGGGTTTGCATGATGCTGGCTGTTATTCAAGTTGCAGGGAACTGGACTTTTTTTTTTAAGCCGGTGTTCAGCTGTAGGGATTTACATGTAATGTTAGAGGGAAGAGTTTGATATTACGTGTACATTTTAAGGAGTAGGTTAAATGTTAGAGAAAACCTGTTCTGAAGGAAACATAGGGGTTGCCATTGATGATCACTGAAAATGCTAGTTTCCTAGCTATCCAGCTGACTGTCTGGGTTAAATATATTAGTCAATGACCAGAGACAAATATGCAGATAAAGATGTTTAACTTTACTCTAAGTTTCCCATATGCTTGTTCCGGCTCAGTGATTCCAGCAATGCTAAAGTTCATAGATCAGGATAACCTGCAAGAGATGATCAATTTAGGGTAGAGGTAAAGCTCTCACTGACCTCTGTATCTGGAGGTACTGTGGACTAATCCATCCATGAAAATTCAGAGCAGAATCACTGAAGTTGTAAACACAAAGTAGGCACTCTGGCAGGGGGAGAAGGGGGGCTTAAATACTGAGTTAACAGCTTCAGTGACACAGTGTAGTACTTCTAACACTATCTGCTTGGAGTGTAATATAGCTTCTGCCTAGTACACATAGGCCAAATGTCTGATGACATCCGCTGGTTCATAAAAACCGTCCGACATTTGGCCTGTGTGTATGCCAGCCAGTCTGACAGAAGCTGGCCAAACAGCGGTTTCTGTTGGACTGACTTCTGTTGGATGAGTATGCTAGAAAACCAGCGGCTGACCGGCCAGCTTCTGCCGGACTGGCTTCTGTTGGCCGGCCTATGTTGGATGAGCATGCTGGAAAACCGGCTCTGGATCAGCCAGTGGGTGAGAGGGCTGACTGGAGTGTTCTGGTGGGTGGGGGGGGCATCCCCCTGTCAGAACACAATAGCTCAGTAAAAGGAGATTGCTGTACTAACATCAGACTCCTACCTGAGCTGTCAGTTTTTTTTTCTTTCAACCCCAAAAAAAACTGTTATATGTGTACAAGCATTTAGTGTGTATTGTAAAGTCTTTAATGCTATGATTATAATCTGTACTTTGTTTCTGGACTTTACTGTCAGTGGTTAGTGCCTGTAAACATCCATTCTACATGAACAAGAATTTTGATGGAAAGCGACTTGAACTGAATGAACAACTAATAGCAATTCTTCATGAACTGCTTTTGTTATATTTTTGTTATATATATTGTGTTATTTTAGGCTGTCCATTTTTGTTGTAGTTGTGTATTATTTAATTAGCATTATTTTTGGGTGCACTCCTTTGAAACATGAAATATAATAACAACAACACAATGCATAAAAAAAATTCACAAGAATATATTACTTACCAGCAACATGTGAAACACCTAGATTGATGTAACTACTTTGAATAAATGCAAGTAAAAATATTAGTGTGTTTTTTTTTTTCTTTACCATATTGTCATACAATGCAAAATACACATAAGCAGCACAATCCACACTTTAGTCAAACTGCTGCAAAGTGATTTGTAGTAATCGGTATAAATATGTTATTTTAACCTAATGCAGTCGACTTCTTCTGTAGCTGGAACAGCACTTGTCTTGATTTCTATCTCCCCACTACATTTACTTCCATTGTAAGTGGATCTCCATTTCAGAAGCATGATCTTCTTAAAGTATTTCATGGTATTGTTTTTAACAGACACAAAGCACATTGTGTTAATCATGCTGTTGCTCATTGCAATGCACTCTACAATGTAGAAAGCAGACAGATAATGCTTTTCTCTGATGAAAACTACAGGAAAAAAATCCCGAACAATCGCAAATCCATAAAATGGAGCCCAGCATAGGACATAAGCTATAAGGATACACATGAGCACGAAGACTGTCTTTCTCCGGCATCGAAGGCGTTTCCGTATTTGTTCTGTCTGAAACCCAGGCACCGTTTTGAACCAAAGCTCTCTGGATATCCTGGCATAGCACAACGTCATTGTAACAACCGGTCCAACAAACTCAATGCAGAAAATAAAGAGGAAGTAGGTTTTGTAATAGAGCTGCTGGTCAACTGGCCAAATCTGACCACAAAATATCTTCTCTTGGTTTTTCACAATAACGAGCACTGACTCTGTAGCAAAATATGCTGACGGTATGGCTATAAGCAGAGCAATAATCCAAACCAAGGCAATCAAGAATGAGGCAGTCTGGTAATTCATACGAGGCTTCAGTGGATGTACAATTGCCAAGTACCTGCAAAACAAAAACGGTTTCAATAAAAAAAAAACAATTTTTTTTTTTAATGATAAAATTGCTACAGGATTCACACAGGTTGCAATCACAACCAAACCATGGGGATGGCTCACACTTAGCTTTTTTGTATCACAGTTTATTTTTTACATTAGCATTGCCACAGGAGCCTCATGGGTAAAATCACAACCAAGCCCAACCAAGGATTGCACGTACTTAGATTCTTAGCATCACAGTTTCTAAACATGGAGGACCTTTATGATCAAAACCTATTTGCCAGTAAAATAGGAACTATGGAGCAAAGCAGGAATATATAGGGGTTGGTTTACTAAAGAAAAAAAGACTGTGCAGTTGCTCCAGAGCTTAGTAAATGAGGTAAGGTTTCACTTTGCAAAGAATGCCCAATCACGTGCAATCACATGCAAGGAAAATTAAAAAAAAAACAGCATTTTTGCTTGCACATGATTGGATGATTTAAGTCAGCAGAGCTTCTGCTCATTCCCTAAGCTCTTAAGCAACTGCATTTGCAAAGTGCACAGTCTATTTGCTCTTAGTAAACCAACCCCATAGTGTGGTGAGGGCATCATTGGAGCTTCATTAAGACTGGGTTAACACTTATGTGTTGTGCATTGCAGTAATATGCACCCTAAGAACAGTTACATAAATTCAACTGTTAATTTTGCCAAAATTTTTCATTCAATTTGATGGGCAGCCCAATGCACCCTAACAATGCACCCACCAGGAAGAAGCTTGCTGGAAATTACCCCATTTTCCAATGGTTTAAATAAAGTAATTGAGACGTGTGCAGAGATACACCTAATTAACACTATCTAGTTTAGTTAATTGTATGTTCTTTACTCATGCCTTAGGCAACCAAAGTCCTTTTAATATATTTAGATATTTTTACATGTGTATTTGAAAATACCTACCATATACAATTGTATTTGTCCTGCCAGCATTGGTGGTCAGTGGCAGTGACATTTAACCACTCTATTGATGGTAAGTGGCAATGACATTGAATTCCCCTGCATTGGTAAACAGTAGCTGTAATATTTAAACCCCTCCCTTGGTGATCAGTGGTAGTAACATTTAACCCCCTCCATGGGTGGTCAGGTGCAATAATATTTAACCCTTTCCATTGGTAGTGGGTATGCAGTACCGGCACATTCTGGCAAAAAAAGCATGTATGTATATGGCGACTCCATATACATTTATTATGCACATAGATGCTCTTATATTCTTACTATGTCTACTATGTATATACCAAGGTCGGCCAATAGTAGTAAAAAAAAAAGTCCAGTATATATACCATATACGCTATTATTTTCATGCAAACCAATCAATATACACGTATCAGGATTTTTGTACCAAAGACATGCAGCAGAATACAGTTTAGCCAAAATGTATGAAGACATTTTATTTTATTTATTTATTTATTTATTGGATGTGTTTTAGAGTCGGTCCACACAGGGGCGATCCGTCAGGCGCGACTTTGTAGGCGATTGGAACGCGACTTCAAGGCTACTTCAGCACGACTTCAGCGTGACTTTGGGTGACTTACAAGGCGACTTAAAGTGACCTCCATGCCAGGCGACTTTGCCTGTGGCCAATCAGAGGAGGGAGGGAGGGGGCTGCCTGGGTAATTCACTGGGTAAATTATTTTCTTTTTCCTGCGTCACTTCATTATAGATGGGAATCCGACTTGGAGGCCATTTCCATTGAATTCTATTGGCACAAGTCGGATAGAAGTCGCCTTGAGGTAGTACAGGAAACTTTTTTGAAGTCGGAGTGACTTCAGTAGTGTACATTAAGATAGATCTCATTCACTTCAATGTCAAGCGACTTGGGGCGATTTGGGGCGACACAAGTCGGATCCCAAGTTGCTGTAGTGTGAACCGGCTCTTATAGCAGAAATTTAAAAAAATATATTTATTTAATTTTCAATAATAAAAAATAAAAAACCCAGTGGTGATCAAATACCACCAAAAGAAAGGTCTATTTGTGTAAAAAAAAAAGTGTTGTATGACTGCACAATTAGTAGTTAAAACAGAAGGTTGGGTTTATTCATTTTTTTTTTTTAAAGAATCATACTTACCGATGTTGCATCTTTTCAAACACCACTGATCGCTTGTTTTGAGAGCTCAGTGAGCAGAGAGCTGGTATGTATATATATATATATATATATATATATATATATATATATATATATATATATATATATATTTTAAAAAAACAGTGTGCAGGTGAACCAAACAGCACTCTAGAATCTTGAAGGTGCATGCAATCAAGCCCTCCCACAGGCCACATTTAAGAAAAAAGTCTGAGATTGCTGCACTCAGATTTATTGAAAAATAGAAAATATATATACACAAATATAGGATAGTTCCATATCGATCAACACTATGACTCAGAACAGAATGCTTGTTTGTATGTTGTAAGGCTTAAATGCCTAATTAATTCCCAGTGTAAGGTGATTATTTGTTAAATAAGAGAATTGTGGATCATTTATGACTGTTCCTACCTGAGGAAGGGCGTGAACTATTTTAACCCCAAAACTGTTGATCGATATGGAACTACCCTATACTTGAATATTTGTATATATGTTTTCTATTTTTCAAAAAATGTAAGTGCAGCAATCTCAGACTTATATATATATATATATATATATATATAATTTGCTGTTCAGTTGATTTTGTAAATTTCCTCTGTTCAGTTGATTTTGATGATGAAATTCCATTCAGGTGCACATAGCTCGACTCATTACATGCTTGAATAGTCCCACATTTCAAGGGCCCTCCATGAGTCATGCTGCCACACTCCGGGAGTCTTACCACCCATAAGGTCTAGTACTACCTCACCCATACACTACATAGCTCACACCCTGGAAAATACATTACTTTAGCACAGGGAAATGAAAGGCAAAGGTAGGAGGTTATATTTACAAAGTTGATTGGTGTCTTTAGCTTTAAAAAAAAGAGCTAATGTGTTTTGAAAGTACACTTGTCCCATTAGTGTCACTTGCCTTTTCATTTTACACAGTTGTTCCCTTCATTAAAGTCACAAATGTGTATACAGGTAAAGCGATGGTAATTTACCATGAAAAAATATTAAATGAGCCATAGTTAATATTTGACTGTCAAATCAAGCTAAAACACATGTTGCATTTCAGATCTTTCTGATAATAGCATTTTATAGTACAGTCAACAAAAAAAACATAACTGGTATCCTATGCTGCATAAACTGTTATATATCAGTGCTACAAATATTATCCAATAACATCAAATGATGTTTAAAATCAGCCACCTTGCTATTTTTATGCATAAGATTGACATTGATTTGTAAGTTACTTCTCCAGGTTAGGATCTTATCATGTTGAATAACTTTTAAAACCCAATTGTACCTTTTTTGAAAAACTTGATATATCAAACAAAAGTGCATTAATACAATGTTTTTAAATGTCTTACCTTTCTTTTTTCTTTAATTACACACCAGCATTAGCCCAAGAGCAAGAATCCTCACTGCAGCATGACGATAAGGACTGCTACCCTATGTGTGACAGCTGTGGTTTATGCGCAGCGCCTCTTGCACAGGGAAGCTCTTGCATGAGAATCCCTGATTGGACAGAAGTAGTTGTGACTTTGAAGAAGGCGGTTTGGACCTCTGGTAGCAGACTGCTGCTCTGCTGCCTTACTCAAATAAACCCCACATAATGTATATCGATTGATTGGACTACAACATTATTTAGCCCTTTTCAACATTTTATCTGAAAGTATCTTTTTATCAATTAACATTGTGAGCTCTTGTGAGATTGCATTTTCAGGGTTAAAGGTACACTCAGGCTTAAAGTGATTCTAAATGTTTTTTTTTTAATTGTTTGAATAAAAATAACACAAGTGGTATACTTACTTGCTCTTTGCAGTGGTTTTGAACAGAGCAGCCCCAATTATCCCCTGCTGCTGCTCATGGCAAGTGCCCCTATAGCATACTGTTTGCTTTAGGGGCACTCGTGCATGCTCACTTCTGAGTCCCGCTCTGTGTGTTCATTGGCCCCCGCTTCCTCCTCATTGGTTGTGATTGACAACAGCAGGATTTAACCACCTCCTGCCCGCGCTATAGCCAAAAGACAGCTACAGAGCAGGCCTTAATTGGAGGGTATCCATGTACGTCCTCTTGAGATCGCCACACCTGCACGTCCCCTGTGGGGCATGCGTGGCGTGCTCTGTGACCAGCGAGTCAATGAGATCCCATCCCCTTACCACGTGATCAGCTGTCAGCCAATGACAGCTGATCACATGATGTAAACATAAGGTCATTAATCAGCTCTTATATTTCCTTGTGCTGACAGTGTGAGGAGGAAAAAAAAGCCAATCACCTGCTTCTGTCATCGGTCCCGAACAGGGAGAGCCGTCACCACCTCATCTGTGCCCACCAGTGCCATCTGCCAGTGCCCACCAGTGCCACCTACCAGTGCATATCACTGCTGCCTATCAGTGCCCTTCAGTGCCACTTATCAGTGCCACCTATCAGGGCCCTTCAGCACCACCTATCAGTACCACCCATCAGTGCCACCTATCAATGCCACCTATCAGTGCCCACCAGTGCAGCCTCATCAGTGCCCACCAGTGCCACCTATCAGTGCCCATAAGTTTCGCTTTATCAGTGCAGCCCATCAGTGCAGCCTATCAGTGCCCATCAGTGCAGACTATCAGTGCCCGTTAGTGCAGCCTCATCAGTGCACATCAATGGAGGAGAAAAATTACTTGTTTTCAAAATTTTATAACAAACTATGAAACCATTTTTTTTTCAATATTTTCTGTCTTTTTTTAGTTTTTTTTTTTTTAGCAAAAAAAAAACAAAAAACCCAGCAGTGATTAAATACCACCAAAAAGAAAGCTCTATTTGTGTGAAGAACATTTTCATTTGGGTACAGTGTTGCATGACCGCGCAATTGTCATTCAAAGAGTGACAACGCTGAAAGCTGAAAATTGGCCTGAACAAGAAGGGGATTTAAGTGCTTAGTAAACAATGTGGAGCAAGAGAGCTGGGCGAGCTATTGCTTTTGTGCACAATGCTGGATCAAGATTGGGGTCTGGTAATCTTAGTTTTATTTGTTAAGAGGGCGCAGCGAAGCTGTGTTTACCATAACTGGCCCCATCTAGAGGCTGATATCTCTGTATTCTGACTCCAACTGTTGTAATAGTGACTTAACCCTTACTGAGACCACTATTCCTGGCCTGTATAAGCAGATATAATCACCACAGACAGTCTTTATCAGTTAGCTTGAACTCACCAGACACTGATTTTTCCATAAGTCTCTATTTATTGGAAATAACAGGTACAGCATACAACAAATGTGGCAGATGGTTAAAAGATGGTATCTGCAGGTCCAAACATGGTAATGTGTCCTAGGATGTGATTAGATGTCATGAGACAGAGAGAGGACACAGGAAGAGGAAGTTACATCAGAGTGAACCAGGAAGAGGAAATTGCCTCACAAGATGGGATGTGAACACAATGCAACAACAATAAAGAAGGCATCAAGAAGTGTCACTTAAAGTTCAAGGCACATTCTTCTTGTGGTAGAAAGTAAATCCAACAGACCCAAGTAAGCAAGTTTAGTCTCCAAAAGGCAAGAGTAAAACAAGTTCTGTGATGGGTCTGAGGAAAGTCTTTACAGTTTCATGTCTGTCAACCTTTACCTTCACCTCTACCTTGTGCAACATACCATCATCACTAGGAATAGTCTTTACAACGAGTCCCATGGGCCATTCAATTCTTTCGGCTTGCTGGTCTTTGAGCAGAACAAGGTCTCCAATTTGGAGGTTAGGGTTCAGATCAGTAGCAAAAGTCTTGACTTCAGGACGAATCTCAGGATCGTTGTCAGGATCTAGAAGACTGAAGACCTCAGGTGCAATTTCTTCAGAATGATCCAGCAGGAATTCAGGTCCTGTTAACAAAGAAGAATTTGCAAAGGCACTTGCAGACATTGGTCTGGTGGCATGATCGGCAGGATTATGCTCCGATAGAATGTGATGCCATTGTTCAGGCCTTGAGGATTTTCTGATTCTTTTTACATGGTTGTTGACATAAACATAGAAGTGTTTTGTCCTATTGTGTATGTAGTCCAAAACAACTTTGCTGCCTTGTGTAGAGTTTGATGTCATCTATTTGAATGTCTAGCTCATGCAGTATAAAATCTGCAATTTCTAAGGCTAGTACAGTCAAACAAGGTTCAAGCCTGGGAATTGTGTGCTCAGGCTTAGGAGCTAACTTAGCTTTGCCAAATAGAAACCCTACGAGTTTGATTGTGAGAGTCTCTTACCTTGAGGTAGGCAACAGCTTCTGTGGCCTCGGTGGATGCATCTGAGAAGATGTGAATCTCTTTTCTCTGACTTGCAGCAAGGGAAGCTGAAGTGTAGCAGCGTGGTATATCAATTCCATCTAAGGCATGTAGAGATTGTTTCCAGGACTTCCACTTTGAATATTTGTCTGTTGGTAGCAGAGCATCTCAGTTTTGAATAGTCTCTGATAGTTGTCTTAATAAGGATTTATCTTTTATGGTGATGGGAGCCGCAAATCCCAGTGGATCATATAGACTGTTCACCATTGACAGAACACAGCGTTTGGTGAATGGCTTGTCTGCAGAGCTGACTTGAAAGCCAAAGGTGTCTTTAAATAAGTTCCACCGTAAGCCCAGACTTCTCTGAAGAGGATTCCCAGATTTAAATCTTTAAATCCAGTGGCATGATCACCAGGCTGAAAGGCTTTCATCACAGCAGCACTGTTTGAGGCAATCTTATGAAGTCTGAGGTTGGCCTCAGAAAGCATACCTTGAGTCCTTTGGAGCAGGTCTATGGCTTCTTCATCTGTGGGTAAGGATTTGAGCCCATCATCCACATAGAAGTCTCTCTCAACGAAGTGTCGAGCATCTGCACCATACTCCTTTTCTCCATCAAGGGCAGTCCTTCGCAGATCATATGTTGCAACAGCGGGTGAGGGACTGTTTCCAAATACATGTACTTTCATGCGGTATTCAATCACTTCATTGTTTATGTTGTTGTCACGTGTAGTACAAAACACTGTGTTACCTAAGTTGTCATCATAGGGGATGGGAGTAACATCAGATACCTGGATGATGATGTCAAGAGACTTCTCTTTTACTTCATAATAATGAGGGCATGGTCTAAAGTGAGATGCACACCCATTTCTTAGCATGTGAGTCTTGAAGGAGTTAATCTCAGATGACATTTGCATTCTGTTTAAGCATACATTGCCCACTATTACCCAGTCTAGATCAAGTCTTTATGCGTATGGATCGTTGTCAGAGCCGTTGCGCTGCTGGCATACTTTATGTACTCTGAGAATGTCTCTTTCCAGCAAGACTAGTATTTCAGCATCCATGTCCATTGGAGGAATGTCAGTAACCAGGTGCCTTAAGTGGGGATGGTGATGTGCAGCTTCTGGAGTAGGAATTTCCTCCCTGTTGTCTGGTATTTGGTCACACTCAACTAATGTTGGCAAGGGTATGCCCTTCTTTGTCTTGATATGGGAGACCATGAACCCATCGTCCCTTCTGCTGGAGGTTTCTACACAACCAGGTGTTGAGAGTTTATGGTGTTGCATGTCCCTTTATGCCAAAGATCTCAAAGAATTTAGGCTTGACCAGGGATCTGTTGCTCTGCTCATCTATTATGGCATACATCCTGGTAGCTTTCTCAGGTTGATCCTTTGGATATCAAACAGCAATATGGGTATATTTTAACTAGACATACCTTGGCACAGCATGTGTGGCTTGATCCTTCTCCACAGACCTCAGTACATGAAGAAGAGATGTTTGTAGTGGCTGGAGCATGGGTTTGTTGCTCCCCACCATGATTTGATGCAGGGTCCAATGTAAATGGCTGCTGTGGATTGTCTAGGAGTGGAGCAGGATGCATAGCTGTAACTTGTTTGTCGCTACTGCATTCTGTGCCCTTGATGGCAAACTTACAGTTTTTAGCAAAATGGTCATATGAAGCACAGCACCTATAGCATATTCCAAGTTTCTGGAGAATCTCCCTGCGTTCTTGGATAGTCTTTGCCCTAAGCCCACGACATTTCTTTAGAGGGTGAGGTTTTTTGTGAAGAGGGCATTGACGAATGGGATCTTTATCTCTATCACCCGAATCACTCTGGTGAGTGGGAGAGGATACGGGAGGTGAGATGTCTGTCTTTTTAGCAGATACTGCTCTATATAAGTCTCTATGTTTAGCTGCTTTGTTATCATACCTTGATGATGACTGAAGCTGAAGTTGAGATAATTTCTCATCCAGACTTGTTCACTGACGAACATGCAAAAACATGAGAATGGAGGAAAGGATACGTTATAGTCTCTTTTATATCTTGAGCCCTGTTGTGCCCATTTCTCCTGCAGGTTGTATGGCAGTTTAGACACCACTGGGTTCACGCCATGGGCGGTGTCCAGGTAGCTTAGCCCAGGTAGGCGAGGGTCTGCCTTTGCCAATTGTAGCTCCATGAGGAGGTCACTTAGTTCTTGGAGCTTGCAATGATCATTGTTTCCTATTTTTGGAAAGTTTTGCAGTCTTTTGAATAGAGCACTTTCTATGGCTTCAGAGCTACCATAAGTTTGTTCAAGTCTTGCCCATGCAGCAGCAAGACCTGCATCTGGGTAGTAAACGTGCACTGCTCTCAGTCTTTTAACATGATCTGCAGATTCTGGCCCCAGCCACATTATGAGTAAATCAAGTTCATCCTTGGCAGTAAGGTTAAGTGATAGAATCCTTGAACGTTGATCTCCAAGCTCTGTAGTTCTCTGGATAGTCGTCGAACCTTGAGAGGCTAATGTTAATCAGCTCGCGGCGAATCATATAACTAGTGAAGTCAGACAGGTCTGATTTCTCACTCTTTGGTGCCAAAGCAACTTGTGGGACCCCTTGGGTGTGAAAGTTCTCTGGTGAGTAAGGGTGAGGTTTACCAGGATAAAATGATGTTGCAAGAGCATTTAGCTTAGTCTCTAAGGCTTCTGCTGGCTGTTGCTTTAACTTTGGCTTGTTTCTGGCAGTCACCTTGTCATTGGCAGGAGGTGATGTGGTTTGCTGTGTGAATACACTTGCTGTGTGGACTTGAAGAGGCTCAGGCTTGTGCGCGTTAGAGGTCTTTGTTTTAAGAGTCCGAACAGTAATGTTAGTAGGTGGTACAGGAGAGGATATCATTGCAAACACTATGCCTTAGCACATATTCACTGGTGCTTTCAATTGGATCTTCCACTTCTGCTGGAATAGTACAGTATGAGCTAGTACTTTCTCCCATTGCTTGTTCAAGGACCTTTAGCCTTGCTCGGGCAGCTGCTTCCTCCCTTTCAATTTGCAGAATCTTTATTTGGGATTCCACCTTTGCTTCACGAGCTTTGCGTTGAGCTTCTATCTCTGCCTGGCAAGCTTTGGTCTGAGCTTCTAACTCTGCTTGGCAAGCTTCCATCTCTGCTTGGTGAGCTTTCCTCTCTGCTTGAAGAGTTTTGCTTTGAGCGTCCACTTTAGCTTGGTGAGCTTTGCTCTAGGCTTCCATTTCAGCTTCTTTTCTGGCGAATGAGCTTCACACTTTATTTGTTTCTAGACTTGCACGAGCCTCTATTAGCTTGTCACTTAATGTTGAGCTTCTAGAGCGAGAAGATCTAGAAGAACATGTTGTAAGCTTTGTAAATGTGGATTTATGAGATCTGGTCTCCTGCAGTTTAGTGATGCGGAGTTCCACCTTATCCTTGGCATCTTGCACTAAGAGATATCTTTGTTTGTTTAGTTCATCTGTCTCAGTCAGTTCTGATAAAGAGCCCTCTATATTAAAGTCCTTTAAGAAAGCTGTATATTTTGCAGACAGCCGCTAGTAGCACTCATACGCTGCAGATAGGCGATCTGTAGAATTTCTTAATTCAGCTTGTTGATTGCAGCGTGGCAAGACTGACATGCAGTATGTAGTTTTGTCCCACAGTTCAGACAGATTGCTGGAGAATTCATCTCTAGTGGTTTCATAGTTTTCTCTAAGTTTCTGTGTTGGTATTATTGTGCGTTTGGGTCTTACACTTCGCCCTGCGATATCTACAGAATCTGCTCCCTGTACATGTGTGTGGTCAGAGGCATGATGTATCTGTGTAGGTTCAGCGATAAAAGAATGCTCGGAAGCTTGTCTAGACATTTTTTCAAGTTTTGCAAAAAATGGTTACCGTCTCTTTAAGAAGATGATCAGCAGCTTAGACAGGTGGGATAAAACAGTCCAATGCAGAGAAACAATTTTTAACATTCACAGTTGAAGTGCAGTAAGCTTGTGCAACCATGTGCTTTCAAAGGAAGGTGGATGGCACTGAGCTTGATTGCAGATTAAACATAAACATCTACACAGCAGGAATTCTACCACATGTTCTGAGTTCCCATCCACACAGCAGGCTGCAGGAATCCTACCATGTTTTGACTGTTCTGACTCCAACTGCTGTAATAGTGACTTATCCCTTGCTGAGACCTCTATGCCTCTAAGCAGATATAAGCAACGCGGATAGTCTTTACCAGTTAGCTTGAACTCGCCAGACACCAATTCTTCCATAAGCATCTATTTATTGGAAATAGCAGGTACAGCATACAACAAATGTGGCAGATGGTTAAAAGATGGTATCTGCGGGTCAAAACATGGTAATGTGTCCTAGTATGTGAGTAGATGGCCTAAAACATGAGTGCCCATCTTCTTCCTCATGAGACAGGGAGAGGACACAGGAAGAGGAAGTTACAGAGTGAACCAGGAAGAGGAAATGGCCTCACAAGATGGGAACACACTTACAAAACAGAATAGGATAGGTGCAATAGCCAAAATAACCATGAGATGGCAGTATACTAACCACCTATACAAACATTACTATAACTATGCATAGTATTATGTTACATGAAAGTGTAACAGCACACTGTGATACCAGTTCTACTGGATTTTATCACTGTCTGTTTTAAAAAAAAGTTTAGGAGCCAGGCTTCTCCATTGCATATAATAAGAACTGAACTTAGCCAGTCCCCAGCCCAGCTATTGGGACAGATCATGCTGTGGTATGCTGCATTAATAGAAAATTAACAAACATAAAGTGGCGTTTCTCACTTTTGGCTACAACAGTGGAAATACACTAAAAGGAGGATGCACAAGCAGACTTCAGGCAGTTGGTGTTTTCATACTGACATGCAACCTGCTTTATTATTAAAGGTTGCAGGTAAGAAAATAAACCAAACAAACGTAAAGTAAATCCTAGCCGGTCAGGCACTAACTAAACATATTCAGCTACCCCACTATCTGCTGGTAGGCTTGACCCAGCCATCTCCAAAAACACACATGTCCAGCAACCTTGCTCGTGTAGTCCTTTTGCAGTAATTACAGGTTAGCTTCCTTTGCCCTCTTCCCCAGCAATAAGGGGCCAGTAAAAAAACAAATCCTGGCCCATATCTGAAGGAAAGACAAGTGACACAAGGATATGTTTACAAGCCTAAAGTATCATTAAAGGCAAAACTTCTTGTTTTAGTTTTGAATAGTGTTGAGCGAACCCGGACTGTAACGTTCGGGTCCGTACCGAACTTTCGGGTGTCCGTGGCACGGACCCGGACGCCTGGCTTGGGCTTGCTAAAAACTTTACAGGCCCAGGCCCAGGCACGGTGCCTGTGGGCTTTCAAGCCATGCCTGGGCTTGCAATGTCAGG
>BLSH010215989.1:2917845-2928018 GCA_018402905.1 Glandirana rugosa | reverse complement strand
GTTACCAGGCTACCTCCTCCTACTCCTCTACCACCGCCACTTCCACCTACACTGCCACGGTCACGGCCTAGTCAACCTCTAGGCTCCTACTCCACATCCACCCCCCTTCCCGTTTTTTTACTTGATTTTAATTTATTTTCCCTATCCCCATTTATTTGTAGGGCACTTGCCCTAGTTTGAAGATGATTTTAGAACAGTTATATGGCTTCTACCATTAATTAATACTTTTCAGACACAGTTTGAAGATGATCCACATTCACCTCCATTTTTGCTTTTTTTATGTTTTTATTTTTTTTTAAATATTTACAGTTATTTCCCTGGCCCCATTTTTTTGTAGGGCACTTGCCCTACCCTTACCCCCATTTTACTTCCTTTTGCAGCCCTCTAGGGCTTTCCAGGACTTTGTTACAGCCATTTTTGTGCATAAAAGTTCGGGTCCCCATTGATTTCAATGGGGTTCGTTGTCCGTGCGATCGTTTGGTTTCCGTCCGGACCCGGACCCGGACTTTGTCCCGAAGTTCGGACGGACCAGCAGAACCCGAACTTCCAGAGGTTCGCTCAACTCTAGTTTTGAATAAAGTAGAGAGAGATTGGAGCACCTGTCAGGTTTCTATTGCTGCTTGTGTCCCTGTTAAGAAGACTCACCCACTCTATTTTTCATGTTTACCATTATTACCAAGAGTGAAAAAAATATATCTTTGATATAATATCACATTTTTGTTCTCATTGGGGCAGCAATAGAGGAAAAATCTTGCAATGAGGGTATTGGTTCCGATGACCCCGGTGACACCCAGAAATTCCCTAACTTTGGAGGGATTTCTTCTCACTTCCTGTTTTGGCTGTGGAACAGGAAGTGATCAAAAATATCCCCAATGGGACATAGATAACAAAAAAGAAACTGACGAGGGTTATAAGCTTCCCTGACTCTATCGAAAATGAAAAAAAAAAGTTTTGCCTTTAATTCTATGTTAATCTCTCACACATAGGCGTGCACAGGGGGTGTACCAGGCATCCCAGGGCAAACCCTAATTACTCTGAGTGGTGCAGATTCCCCCAAATACCCAGGCTTCCCCTCATGATGTGCCCCCTTACTGCAGTGCTGCTGGTTTTCCTCCTTTTCTCTCCTCTCCCCCCAGCTGCTGAGGGATGTTTCAGGATGGAGAGTGGGGGAACGGGCTAATAATTATATCATTTACTGGCCCCTTCCTTTTCTAAATAACAACAGTGAACACACTCACTCACTGTGTTCAATCATAACTGAAGCACAGTAAACTGTGCTTACTATGCTGCAGATTGTGAATGAACAGGAAGCTGCTCAGCACAGAGCACTTCCAATTCATTCACTGCCCAGTGAAGTTCATGCTGCATGGGAAAGGCATGTGTGTTTGAGCTTTGGAGTGTACCCCAATGCAATGGGCTAAGCACACCTATGCTCTCACAATAAAAACATTGATAAATATACCTCCCCTCAATGATCTACATAAATACATAAATATTGTAACTTTTTTGAATAAAAATAAATGCCCCTTTGCAAAGGCTTGGAAATTATTACCCGGGTTACTAGGGCAATGATACTTGCTGAAGTCGAGGTAGTCCTCATGGATAGGGTGTGTGAATATGAATGTCTGTGGAAACCATGTGTGAACCTCTAACTACCAGCTGACTTTGATGAGATGCTATTATCCCCTTGACTTGCATGTCGGCATGCGTCTCTAGAATTTACCATTAGGACGCTTTGTTTGCCCCTCCCCTGTCCTCCCCTGATATTTTCAGGTTTTGTCCTTTGTTGCTATTCTCTGTCTTTTCTCCTTCCCCCCACACATCCCATGGGTTTCCACCAAAACCAGGTGCCTGCCTTTCATTATATTGTTACTAAAATACCCTCTTGATACACAAGACTAGATCCCCATAAGGTTACCGAGTGTGTGGAGATACCCTAGTACCCTAACATAACCCATTAATACTACTATACGCGTCCTGTACTTTCAAATGCCACTCAGATTTGAGGCCCTCTGCTATAACCCTGTATCCCCTGGGTCATCTGCCCCCCCCCCAATTCTCATCATTATGGTTTAGCTGGACAGATGTAACTGATCTTGTCTATGATATCTTTATTATGCATCATGGATATCTGGTACCTCTATACCCACGGTGGGGGGTTAGCTCAATGGGGATCACCTTCCCTGGGAAAAAGGTAGCCCAAAACGGCAGGTTTTCTTAAAATCTGACTTGTAGCCAGGTTTATTTAAAAGTTTGCTGGTAAATGACACACGTGTACCGTAACATCTGGTCCAGAACCAACCCTGCCAAGATGGCAGGTAAAACCAGGACCGGATTCCACCTTAGTTTTCTGTAAATGAACGCATGCGAGGTGAATCATAACGTCCATCGATCACCTCGTATTTCATAATGCCACACCACTTTCTTATTGCATCTGAGAAGCATTTTTGGTGTCTTTCTGTAGCACTGCATATCCTTGTTTCTATGGTTTTCCTAAGCTATGTACAGATTGTGTAATACTTGTTGGTCTTCCTTTAATAAAATATTTCAGCAAGAAAAAAAAAACATGCCAAGGATAATTTTAGAAAATGTTCCAATATTATTTTTGCCCTTCCAACACCAGTATACCTACATTTTGGTGAGATCCATTGCAGTGTGGGATACTGGAGAGATTTGATTACATGATAAATATATTGGGCCAACAATAGTAGTTGAAGTGGAACAATGGGTAAGTATCAAAAATGTCATACTGTACATGTTACATTCTGCCAGTAGCATTAAAGCGGTTGTATGCTCTCAAAATGCCGGAGCCACCAGGCATCACTCCCGTGCATGCCAGCGGGAGCTCTTCTTTCCGGCAAGGTTCGGTGCTTCACCGGTACATCACTGCGCATCCCCAGCTGACGTCAGCGGCTGCATGCAAGTGGAATATATCCTAAACCGTACAGGTTTAGGAGATATTAATTTTACCTACAGGTAAGCCTTATTATAGGTTTACCTGCAGGTAAACATTAGTTTTAGGGGTATGCAACTGCTTTAACACAGTCGTTTGTTTTTCTGAGTCTCTCCCGTAACATAGTTTATTACCTGCTGTTAATGTCAATAGTGACAACACTATTCACTCTCCATGTAAAATTATTTATCAATGTTGTTAACCTATGGACAGAGTAACCTTAATAGATATTTCTTTTTAGATGAACTTAAAGTGAGAGACTAAAAAAAAAAAAGTGACCAACAAGCAAACCTAACCCCAGCTAACATGTAGCAAGTAGCAAGCAGCAGCAAGCAGTTACGGCAACAGGTTTTTCCTCTTGAAAAAAAAAAAGAAAATACTAAACAATGCGAATAAAAGCTAGCCATTGTTAGCACCTCTGTGAAAGTTATATGGTTGGTCCCAATCTCTGTAATTGCCACTCTCGCTGTTCTGCTTGGCCTGCACATAAATGTTCAGAAAATTCTAAATGAAAGCCTGTGAAATAACAGAAGAAATGCTTATGCTGAAAACTATCATTACAGGTAATTACCACATACAGTTAGCAGAATACAAAAATTTGATTTGCTATAGCGGTCCATAAACCATTCTTGTTTGTACTTTCCAATATTATAAAATAGAAAAACATTCTAAAGTGAAAAATATTTCATCACCGTGCAGATTGCACATCTAAATTATTCAAAGAAATGTTCATTTTGTGAAGACCCATTCTTTAGGACTCTATGAGCATTTGGAAGTGTAGTTTTCCATAACAGACAATTATATTTTAGATACCAGCAGTTTAGTGCAAAGGGACTGAAACATATTTTTAGAGACTCCTGTGGACAATTGAAATGTGCACATGGCTCTACGCCATATGAAACAAAGATCTGGCTGTAGGCTTGGAGGACTCATGTCTAGATAAGTCCAATTTATTTAAAATTGATTGTCACGTGGATATGCTTATGATAACATGTCAAAGTTATATTTTAAACGATCAGTCTACCCAATATGTATCGTTCAATTTTACTAACACACTGGAGAGCTAAAGAATCTGTTAATTCCTTTTCTTTTAGGAACTCTTGGTGAGCCTGCATATAAGCTCCTTGGTCTGCTATTTTGTTATGTTCACTTAGCATGGTTTATTTTTTTGGAAGGGTGTTATATTTGATATAGCCCAAACTAAACAAAGTGGTTTCACAATATGTACACACAATATGCCATATATTTTTATCTAAACAATTTTTGACCTTCTTAACATGTTTTCCCATCATTGTGATGCAGGATACTCCTACATAGCATGGATGCTAATAACTTGTCTGAATGCATGAATAATGCATGACTTAAATAAAACACCCTACAAGGACATTCTTCTTACTAAAATTGGTATGCACACTTTCTGGAAATTCAACAAATGTTAGTGTGGCTTATTGGCATCAGAAAATGTTTGCTCATGAACAAAAATTACTAGAGAATGCATACAGGTTCACTTCATATTGGCGCACATGAAAGTGTTTTGGAATAAGGAACGATAGTCTGTTGAGCACTTTCGGTTGAGTGAGACAGCCCATATACACTAGAGGAGGCAGTCCTTTAACCACTTCAGCCCCGGAAGGATTTCCAGCTTTAGGACCGGAGCACTTTTTGCGATTCGGCGCTGCGTCGCTTTAACTGACAATTGCGCGGTCGTGCGACGTTGCACCCAAACGAAATTTGCGTCCTTTTTTTCCCACAAACAGAGCTTTCTTTTGGTGGTATTTGATCACCTCTGAATCATTTCTGATCGCCGCTATAAACAAAAGAAGAGCGACAATTTTGCAAAAAAACCCAAATTTCTTACTTTTTGCTAAAATACAAATCCAAAAAAAAAATATAAAAAAACATTTTTTTTCACCGTTTTTGGCCGATTTATATTCTTCCTCATATTTGCGATAAAAAAAATCGCAATCGGCGTTTATTGATTGGTTTGCGCAAAAGTGGTCGCATTTACGGATGATGAGAATTCATTTTTGGGGTTTTTATTTTTTTTTTATTTTTTACTAAAAATGGCGGCGATCTGCGATTTTTAGCGGTACTGCGATATTGGGGCGGACATGTCGGAATGTTTTGACACTTTTTTGGGACCATTGGCATTTATACAGCGATCAGTGCTATAAAAATGCACTGATTACTGTGTAAATGCCATTGGCAGTGAAGGGGTTAACCTGCAGGGGGCGCTCTAAGGGTTAACTGTGTTCCCTGGGCGTGTTCTTACTGTAGGGGGACTTGCCTAGCTGGGGAAAGGAAGTGGTCACAGCCTTCACTTACAGGAAGGCTGTGATCACAGCCCTTCCCCCTCACACAGAGCGGAGGTCCGTGTTTACATACACGGACCTCCGCTCATTCGCTCCGGGGGGGGGCATCGCGGGTGGCCGGCAGCAATCGAAGCCGCCGGACGCGCTCCCTGGACCCCCCCGGACACAGTGAGCGCGCGCGCGCTCACAGTGGCTCTGTATCGCGGCCGCCGTCGTATGACGGCGATTCGCGTTACAGAGCCACATTGTCGCCGTCAATTGCCGATCAGCCGTCGGCAAGCGGTTAAAAAACACCTTTGGTGAGTCCTCTTGCCCTTTGGGTATAAATACATTTTTTATATTATTTTTCTCATATTTTTTTCTTCATAAGTGATCACGTGCCCTCTGACCTCAGCTGCATAAAGGGTTTAGAAAGCTGGGGGTGGAGACTTTGGGAGACGTATCAGCAGGAGGCCGAGAAACAGCAGCACACTAATCCTCCCATTGAAGAACTGTGCAGGGGGCATGCCAGCACAGGCCTAACCACAGGAGTACAGGCAGGCTGTGTTCCCAAGAAGAACGCACAAGAAATCTGACCATGCTGAGGTGGATGTGCTTCTTTGCCTGGCATGGCCAGTTTGAAATAGGAAATCAGGGGGGACTGGCAGGATCACCAGGTATTTCACACAAACTAAGACATGCAAAGAGAACAGGTTACTTTTGATTACAAGTTCGTGGTAACACAGACACATAGCAGAAATATGAAACATGGGGTGACATACACTTTAACCACTTCAATACTGGGCACTTTCACCCCCTTCCTGCCCAGGTCAATTTTCAGCTTTCAGCACTGTTGCACTTTGAATGACAATTGCGCTGTCATGCAACGCTGTACCCAAATACAATTTCTATCATTTTTTTTAGAAGATAGAGCTTTCTTTTGGTGGCATTTAATCACCACTGGTTTTTATTTTTTTTTCTAAACAAATGAAAAAAGCCCAAAAATTTTGAAAAAAATCTTTTTTTTTAAGTTACTAAAATAAGTAATTTTTCTCCTTCACTGATGTGCGCTGATAAGGCGGCACTGATGGGTACTGATGGATTGCACTGATAAGGCAGTACTGATGGGTACTGATGAGGCAGCACTGATGAGGTGGCACTGATGAGGAGGCACCGATAGGTGGCACTGATGGGCACTGATTGGCGGCACTGATGGGCATTGATAGGTAACACTTATGGGCACTGATGGGCGGCACTAATAGGGGGCAATGATAGGCACTGATAGGTGTCACTGATAGTCAGCACAGATACAGGGCACTAATAGGCAGCACTGATGAAGAGGCATTGATGGGTATTGACAGGCACCACTGATGGGCACTGATTGGCAGCACTGCTGGGCACTGACAGGCATCACTGATGGGAACTGAAGGACATCACTGATGGGCACTGACAGGCATCACTGATGGGCACTGATGGGGCTGCCCCAATATTCAGGGCACTGATTACCAGTGCAGATGTCCCCACTGAGGAATGCCACTTATTGGCTTATCAGCCTGAGGAGAAGAATGCAGATAATCGGCATTACCTATTTACACTGTGATCAGCTGTGATTTGACACAGCTGATCACATGGTAAAGAGCCTATGTCATAGGCTGTTTACCATGATCAGTGATGTGCTGTGCCTGAGGTACACAGCGCACCACCGATTGCCACGCTTAGCCGCACCCCAGGGCTGCATAGGAGCAGCCCGTTCTGAAGGACATCATATGATGTCCAATCAGAATGGTAAGGCCACCACCTGGCCTATAGCGGATTGAAGGCCGGGCGGTGGCCTTACCAGGAAGGTGTTAAAAACCTGAAAAATAACAATAAATATTTGATAACTGTGGCTTTAATTTCATATTACTGGTCACTAAGCATGAAAGCTCACGCTATTGTGTTGCTTGATATACTATTTAATGCACACATTTTTTCAAGGCTTCAGTTATCCTGCTAGCTCTTACAGAAAACACACATGAATGGAAGATTAAGTAAATGCTGCAGTGTGTAGAAACATAAGAAAGGAGATGAACGCTAAAATATATAGTACAGGTTACCTGACTTCTCTGAATAAATTCAGTACACAAAGCATGTGCACCCAGGTGATGTAGGTTTTTCAGAATATTGCTAAGGGCTGCTTTAGGTTTATTCAATAATGCAGCACCTAAAGCGCAGTCACAGCAATTCACTTATTTTTTAATATGCTTGTATAGGTCTAAAATAACCAGAAAGCATAACCCCTCTCTTTCGCCCCTCTCTCTCTCGTTCACCCCCCTCTCTCTCCCACCCCCTCTCTCTCCCCTCCACCCCCCCTTTCTCAACCTTCCCCCTCTCTCTTTGGGTCCTTTCATACATGCGGAGCCCGTTTTGACGGGCTCCGCTGCTCAGCGGGGATCCATCCATCGATCCCCGCTGAGCCGACAGATAACAGGACAGTCTCTGCACTCTGTGCAGAGACTGACCTGTCAGAGCTCCATTCTCCTCTATGGAGAATCGGATGAGCACGGACCGTCTGTCCGTGCTCATCCAATCCGATCCGCCAGGTGGATGGAAAATAGGGCTTCCATCCGTCTGTTTCTGGCGGATCGGATCGGGTGTCAGCGAACATGTCACTGCTGTCATCCGCCGCTCCATAGAGTACAATGGAGCGTCCGCTTGGGTCTGCCAGAAAAACTGACAGGCGGACCCAAACGGACCATATGTCTGAAAGAGTCCTTTCTCTCTCTCTCTCACCCTTCCTCGCTCTCACTCCTCTCTCTCATCCTTCCTCTCATCTGAAAAAAAGAATTGTTGCTCTACATAAAGATGGTCTAGTCTATAAAGAAGATTGCAAATACCCTGAAACTGAGCTGAAGCACGGTGGCAAAGACCATACAGTGCCAGACCATAACAGGACATGTTCCATGGTCTTATCCAGAGGTTGTCTTTGGGAAATAGACGTATCAGTGCTGCCAGCATTGCTGCAGAGGTTGAAGGGGTGGGGGGGTCAGCCTGTCAGTGCTCAGACCATATGCCGCACAGTGCATCAAATTGGTCTGCATGGCTGTCATCCCAGAAAGAGGCCTCTTCTAAAGATGATGCACAAGAAAGCCCGCAAACAGTTTACTGAAGACATGCAGACTAAGGATTACTGGAACCATGTCCTGTGGTCTGATGAGACCAAGATAAACTTATTTGGCATCAAGTGTGTGTGGTGGCAACCAGGTGAGGAGTACAAAGACAAGTGTGTCTTGCCTACAGTCAAGCATGGTGGTGGGAGTGTCATGGTCTGAGAATGCATGAGTGCTTCCGGCACTGGGGAGCTACAGTTTAGTGAGGGAACCATGAATGCCAACTTGTACTGTGACATACTGAAGCAGAGCATGATCCCTCCCTTCAGAGACTGGGCTGCAGGGCAATATTCCAACATGATAACGACCCCAAACACACCTCCAAGACAACAACTGCCTTGCTAAAGAAGCTGAAGGTAAACATGATAGACTGGCCAAATATGTCTCCAGACCTAAACCCTATTGAGCACCTGTGGGGCATCCTCAAATGGAAGGTGGAGGAGTGCAAGGTCTCTAACATCCACCAGCTCCATGATGTTGTCACTGAGGAGTGGAAGAGGACTCCAATGGCAACCTGTGAAGCTCTGGTGAACTCCATGCCCAAGAGGGTTAAGGCAGTGCTGGAAAATCATGGTGGCCACACAAAATATTGACACTTTGGGCCCAATTTGGTCATTTTCAATTAGGGGTGTACTCACTTTTGTTGCCATCCGTTTAGACATTAATGGCTGTGTGTTGAGTTATTTTGAGGGGCAGCACATTTACACTGTTATACAAGCTGTACACTCACTACTTTACATTGTAGCAAAGTGTCATTTCTTCAGTGTTGTCACATGAAAATATATAATAAATTATTTACAAAAATGTGAGGGGTGTGCTCACTTTTGTGAGATACTGTATGTTAAACACATAAATGGATAAATCTTATCCCACATAGAGTGCAAAAGATATGTGAGAATGTGCAAATTGTGCTGTAAGCTAATTATTAAAGCCCATATGAATATATGACCATATATGTATCAGCCAACATCTTAAAAACAAATATTAAATATATATAAAAAATATTAAAGTGCAAATGTGCTATACATAATCAATTGTATCAAAGCAATCTGTAAATAAAGCCAGTCCGTAAATAGAAAACAGTCCATGAATAAGTGCATAAATGTATTAATTCCTTACGCTATCTTCAACACATTATATGCCATGTAATTTGTGTCACAGGAATCCTAGTGCTATCCTCCTGTGAACTCGCAAGCTGGCTGCCCTGTCCACTCACACAGATGGTGCCGCTGCCACCGTGGTGTTATTAGAGAGAGATATTCCAGCCCTTCATAAGATTCAATCAATCCTTTAGAACCACTTTAATTGTTCAATAGGGAAGAAAACATTCAGAAATGCAGCATCTTTGTGATTACCCGTGAGCAGAGCTGAATGGCCTCCAATTTAATGGAAAAAGCCAAACACGCTTCTAGGGAGATCAGACACCTTCCCTGATGTATCAGCTGTGAATCCTGGTGTAGAAGGTCTACAAACATCCCGATCTGGTATTCCTCAATGATAACAGACATACACGATGGGAGCCCACCATGTCTTTTCTGGCAGCCAAAAAATAATTGATTGAATCTAATGAAGGGCGGGCGCTGAGCTTTGTGAATGGTCCCATAATCTTCTGGAACCTGTGATGTGTCCCAGAAAACTGCGGGGGAAGGAGGGAGGGAGCGAACATCCGGCTCAGATCACTGTGGCGGAAGTGGGCATCTGTCAAAACAAGGTACCACTCACTCCAAAAAAGTGTCAAATGTGGCAGTGGAAGGGGGGGAAACAGGTGGGGCCTACAAGC
>BLSH010215989.1:2895431-2917835 GCA_018402905.1 Glandirana rugosa | reverse complement strand
GCAGCATCTTTGTGATTACCCGTGAGCAGAGCTGAATGGCCTCCAATTTAATGGAAAAAGCCAAACACGCTTCTAGGGAGATCAGACACCTTCCCTGATGTATCAGCTGTGAATCCTGGTGTAGAAGGTCTACAAACATCCCGATCTGGTATTCCTCAATGATAACAGACATACACGATGGGAGCCCACCATGTCTTTTCTGGCAGCCAAAAAATAATTGATTGAATCTAATGAAGGGCGGGCGCTGAGCTTTGTGAATGGTCCCATAATCTTCTGGAACCTGTGATGTGTCCCAGAAAACTGCGGGGGAAGGAGGGAGGGAGCGAACATCCGGCTCAGATCACTGTGGCGGAAGTGGGCATCTGTCAAAACAAGGTACCACTCACTCCAAAAAAGTGTCAAATGTGGCAGTGGAAGGGGGGGGGGGGACAGGTGGAACTTCCCCTTTTGGGTGGAGCTCCGCTTTAAGCTAAAAAAGTTGATACTCTTACATGTATTTCTGCTATGTATACATGTAAGAGTATCAACTCTTTTAGCTTAAAGCAGTACATGTATACTGTATTTCTACTATGGTAACTATTTCCTTCTTACAGTTCAGGGATGGGATTACCATAGGCAGTCAACTGCTTTTACCGAACCCATTAGTTGTGGTATAACTTATGCAGAAGATATGGGGAGTTCACACTTTGTTCTGACTTGAGTTTACGCTAAAGTTGGTCATTGATGCTCCATTTTTTCAATCAACTAGTGGGCTGAACGGAAAAAAACCCCCAAAAATTCCTTCATTCACACAAATGAGGTGGATTGGCAAATCCTCCTGCTTGGACGTTGTATTCTAACAGTGGGACCCTTCGCTGATTGGCTGCAGCCCCTGGCCAACGATCAAGGTTTCCAGTGGACAAACTTCTGTAACTCCTCGAAAGACTGATCTACAACCGACTGAGTGACCATCTGACCATGAACATACTTCTTAATCCCATTCAGTCCAGATTTCACCCTCAACACTCCATGGAAACTGCTCTCCTTAAATGCACAAATTACCTACTAACTTATAAAACCAACGGACATTATTCTCCTGGACCTCTCTGCTGCCTTTGACACAGTGGACCACCCCCTCCTCTTCAAAAAACTCCACTCCTTTGGTCTCCCTGACTGTACTCTTCACTGGTTCTCAACCTACCTATCCCACCGCTCCTTCAGTGTCACTTACAACTCTACTTCCTCCTCTCCTCTTCCTTTCTCTGTCGGTGTCCCCCAAGGTTCTGTTCTTGGACTTTTCCTTTTCTCAATCGACACCGTTTCCCTGGGTCAGTTGATTACTTCCCACAGTTTTCAGTATTATCTACACGCTGATGACACACAAATCTATCTCTCCACCCCCCGCTCTCTCCATCTGTCTCCTCACACATCACCAACTTACTAACAGACATATCAGTCTGGATTTCCCATCACTTCCTCAAACTCAACCTATCCAAAACCGAGCTTATGATATTTCCTTCCCCTCGTGCCACTTCCTCAGATTTCTCTGTCAAAATTAACGGCTCAACTATCAACCCGTCGCCCCAAGCCAAGGTCCTAGGTGTAATCCTGGACTCTGAACTAACCTTTCATCCCCACATCCAATCGCTATCCAAAATTTGCCGCCTCAACCTCCGCAACATCTCCAAGATAGGCCCCTTCCTAACCAATGATACCACAAAGCTTCTAATCCACTCCCTGCTCATCTCTTGCCTCAACTACTGCAACTCCCTCCTCACTGGCTTACCGCTGCCGCCAGGCTCATCCACCTTAAAAACCACTCGGCTTCTGCTACACCCCTATATCAATCCCTCCATTGGCTGCCACTCAACCAGCAAATTAAATTCAAGATACTAACAATAACTTATAAAGCCACCAACAACCTGGCCCCCAGCTACATCACTAGTCTGGTCTCAAAATACCAACCAAATCGATCTCTTCGCTCCTCCCAAGACCTCCTGCTCTCTAGCTCCCTTGTCACCTCATCCCATGCTCGCCTCCAGGACTTCCCCAGGGCTTCTCCCATCCTCTGGGATTCTCTACCCCAATCTGTCCGACTTTCTCCTACTTTGTCCACCTTCAGACGATCTCTGAAAACTTATCTCTTCAGAGAAACCTATCTGGCTCCCACCTAACAACTGTACATTTATCTTCTCCATCAGCACATCTCCCACAGTTATTACCTCTTGTATCTATTGACCTTCCCTCTTAGATTGTAAGCTCTAATGAGCAGGGCCCTCTGATTCCTACTGTATTTAAGTATATTTTATTTGTACTGTCTACCCTCAAGTTGTAAAGTGCGGCGTAAACTGTTGACGCTATATAAATCCTGTATAATAATAACAATAACATACTTATTCTTTATTAGGTAGCTTTTAAAGCCCGATAGAACATTTTTTCATCAGATAAATACAGTGCTGCTACATAAAAACAAAAGGTGTTCAAAGTCTTGCTGTTCTTGATGTTCTTTCTGTTGAAAAGGACCCTCACTCTCTCTGTGGAAGCATTGGTCTCTATGTAGAGGTCTTTCACTCCCTTGATGACCCAGACCTAGAGCTCTGCAATCAGCAATCGCGCCTTCACCAATTGGAAAGCTCTAGTTCTGACTTGGCAGGCTTTTCTACTCAAGTTGCATCTGAAATACAATTATAAAATAATTTGGAACTATAAGGCTTTGCATACCATTTGTTTTAATGCACCAGGAATGTATTTAGCTGGTATAAACTGAAACTTCAGTTAGGGTTTTAATAACTCTATGTCCTGTCCTTGTTATGCAAAGTTAGTTTTGTGAGTCCACCTATCCTTAGTTTTCCGATAATCAGCTGTTTTTCCAACTAGACTGCTGGAAAACTAACATTGGCTTTCTTTTAGATAGCATAACTGCAGCCATACCAAAGAAGGTTGCAGTTGATTGTGGGTGGGGTCTTTGAAAGGAGCAGAGTCCAACACTAGCAATACTCCCTTAGAGGTTTTTCCAATTTCTTGTGAAAGTAAAAAAACTCATTTTTTTTAAATTGTGCATTCTTCCAGTCTCCCTCCAGCAGTTGTATTTGTATTGTTATTTACTGATTGTATCCATATTTCCTGAGCTGCAGCATAGTGTTGTACAATGTCAGCAATCAATAAAAGCAGAAATGTCATAGTTAAAATGATATTGCTTACCAGCCAAATCAACAGACCGAGAATGTAATTGTAGCTGCTAAAAAAAGACCCCCTGAAATCTTTCCAAAGCTTGAGTTTTCAATCTACTGAGATAGCTGATATGAGATATCACTCTAATCAGATACATTCTGCTTATTTGCCTTGGGAATTGCATGAGTTTTGTTATAGTTCTCCACTCACTTTCCACCATGCCCTGCGGGGAATCTTATCTAGTCACCAGATAAAGAGATAAGTCTGCCTTCCAAATGATGCTGCTAAATAACTGATCAAGTGCTTTCTCATGAATGGCTGCACATATATTGGAAAAGGGTCACATTAATTCAGCAGCGAGTGGGATATTTAGGTGTATATTTTTAATGTAACAAAATGACTTGTTATATTATCTGTAACATTTTTAAGCTTAATCTACTAATTGAATTGGACATCCCTTGTTGACATTATTTCCATCCTCTTTCTTCTATACATTTCCACATCAATTGCTGCTCTTATGACAGCTGTAGGATTTAAATAAGCTGGAAATGTATGTACAAAAGGGGACAAGGTGGCGCCCTATATAGGTGATTGAAAAAAATGATGTCGCTGCCCCTTTAAATCGTGTGAGTCATCACAAAAATCGATAGAGTGCTAATGTAAATGTGATGGCGCAGCAAGAATACAGTACGTGAAACATAATATGCATCTGCAAATGAATCATCAACAAAGTGATAAGGTGCATACAAAGTCCATATTTGCATAATAATATAAAAAAAAATGAAATAGCGTCCATATGTGGGGTTATCCCAACACCAAATCTTTCTGTTCAAAGTGCTGCTAGTGCTCTAATTTCCCCACCCGTGCTCAAGTAAGAATTGGCCACTCACCAGACATTCATGACCCCTTTTTACACATAGGTCATGAAGCGCTTTTGGATACACCCGATTGGTTCCACTGGTAGTGTATATATTCCTTTGGTGATCTCAGAGCCGGGCTAAAGGGTGCAAAAATGACTCCACAGGAGACATGGATAAAGGTCTCAAAGTGTAGTATTTTTAATAAAAAATGGTAAAATAAAAAATGGATATATTGCACTCACATTTAAAAGTGCTTATCTCCTGGCACTAGGCATTTACAGCATGTGTGTGTATCGGCTGTTCCTCTGGCCACAGCGTGCGGTGCAAACCTCAGTTTGAATGGACAAGCCTGTTGGATGCTGGTGGACCCGGAATAGCAATTTTGTGTGACTCCTACATATGTTTCGCTTGCTATAGCATCTTCAGGAACATGCTATAACAAGCGAAACATATATAGGAATCACACAGACTAGTCTTTCCAGGTCCACCAACATCCAACAGGCTTTTCCATCCAAACTTAAATCGAGATGGGGTAAGGGTGGATGTGGTGGATGAGGGAGGGGGGGACTGAAAGAGAGGAGGGTAAGAGACGGGGGAGAGAGAGGGTGCCTCTGGGTAGCTTAAGTAGAGTAGTAATGTGGCTCTTGTAGTGTGCCAAGGCAAACTGTGGGTGGGTCCACAATGGGGTAAGAGTGGGAGGGGCTTAAAGGGGCATAGTTAAACAAAACAAAGTACTTCTTGTACTCAGTAAAATATACTGAAATTGCCATCCTGCAAGCCAGAGTCTCAGGGACATATACAAACTTCAGCACAATCATTATTTTAAAAATGAAACACTGCCATGACTTATGATTTTATGTACACTGAAAATAGAGAGCTAACACTCCAAACTGTAATACCGTTACCTCTGGACATCTCCCTTCCCCCATCTGCTCACCTTTGCAGTACAGACTGATGGCAGGCTCAGTGACAGAGGCAGGCAGGCCATGTTTACATCCCCAATGTCGACACCATTCAGCAGTGGTGATGATATACCTATGAATATGCCCCACAATTTACATATCAATGCCACCAGTGCTGGGGCAAGGCCATCCAGTGCCCAAGGCAAAGATACCAACCTGCACCCCCCGACACACACACCATAGGGAAAGGGGAAGGGTTGGCAAGTGGGTGTTGGGGTGGGTAAGGTGGGGTGTATGAGGTAGAAGGTAGGTGCTGTGACCTGGAGGGTGAGAGATGAATATTACAAAGGCAGTGTAATGAAACAGGGTGTGGGGAGATGGATAGGAGGGAAGTTCTGGAAAAGGTAAAAGATTGGTAGACTGGAGGTAGCATAAGGTGAAGGAGAGGTTTGTATTCAGAGGTGCTGTGATTTGTAAAGTAAAGTAGTTGGTAGAGAGCACAGTGACCAGAGAGAGGTGGGTGGGAGATGTGGTAACTGTGTAGAGAAGGTGAGTTGGTATGGCCGTGGGCGTGGGCGTGGGCGGGGGCGGGAGCGGGGGGGGTTATAGTGACAGGGAGTCGCTGTGACTAGGAGAGGGGGTGGACTGTAATGAAAATGGGGTTGGAGGGAAATGTTGTGATTATGGGACCTCAATGTTACCACTAGACTCCTCCAGAGGTATATTTTGCTCAGCAGACTTCTGACTCAAGGAGCTCCTCCTCCAGATCTAGGGCTGCTGATCACACTTTTCACAGGGAATGCCAGCAAATGCACTACTTTTGCTTCTGGTCAGCCTGGACCAGTGGTAGAATTTGCTGTTGTCCCACCTGCTGTGATATCACTCCCTGCACTGTGACTTAAGTTTGGGAAAGGGTTCAGTGGGTGTGGGTAGTGGTTTCATTTCTGGAGAGGCAGTGACATTGTGCTGCCAGCTGCCTAAACTGATGTCACAACTGCTGTCAGCACACCATTGTCAGGGAGCATCAGTAGACGCCATCAACAAAATGTCTTTAGGCACATTGTTCTCCTCCTTCTACATCTTCTATTTCTTCTGAAATTGCAGCAGGCAGCCTGCAGTAGTCATGGGACCCAATACAGAATGATCTCACATTGCCCTGTGGCTCTCCTCAGCTTTGGTTAGCTATGGTATATATAGTTATGGATGGAGGGGGGGGGGGGGTTTGTTAAAGTCTGCCAATTCAGCAGGGACTGGGCGAATTTATATTCATGTACACTGTACAGGCTAGCTTGTTGTACACAAATTGATCTATTGATCGTTTTGTGTGCAACCAACCTGTCGGATTGAATGAAAAAAAGGAGTAATGTCTGGCCTGCCTTACACTAGCTATAAAGATAATCAATTCATTAGGAAGGAGGAACTTTGTCTTTGACACAGCTGCAAGCACTTGGGGTCCGTTCACACCAGTGGGTGTGCGTTATGGACCATCTGATCCATGCCCTCTGTTGTGTGCAATTGGTAAAATGCTTTGCATTGTTTAATATCTCCTTTTTTTAAATGTAGTCAAAATTAATGAAAGACAATTCATGACACTTTAAGTGCTATCGTGACGTGCATTGTGCTGCAATAAAAATGTAGACATGCTGCATTTTTAAACAACACACCATAGCTCATGCATGGTGTGAGCAGAACACATACAGAGTAATTGTTTTTTTCTCTGTACTTATGGTGAGTCGACATTCTTCTTCCTAAAGGTAAAAAAATATCTACAAAGTGTGCTAATATAGTAAGGGAGGAATGCACTTAAAATTTGCTGGAAGATGTTTAGATGTCATTGTTTTTTTCTCATATCTTTACTATTGTGATCATTCATTCTTGCTGCTGTCACCTTTTCAGCTAGAAGATGTTTGCACAAAGCACATCATTTACTTTGCATTGTGGGAAAGTAACAACAATCAGCATTTATGGCTCACCATCATGTACTGTAGAATGCTCTTGTTCATAGAACAGATAGATCTGTTGATTGCATGAGAACGAAGTAGTGAGTGCCCAGCAAGTGAGACTGTCACTGTATGGGCGGGAGTTAGGAGGAAATGGGCGTTCTGTAAAAGCTGTGGGGAAGAAACAAGAGTCAGCCTCTATGTTGTGCTACACTACACTGTGTGGAACTCAGCTGCCGCCCGTGATTTACATAACAATAGCGCCTGCCGCTCGTAATTTTCATAACAATAGCGCCTGCCACCCACAATTTACATAACTATAGCGCCTGCCGCCCCCGGTTTACATAACATAAACAGCATTAATGACTCACTGGCATGAACCTATCTTGAAGTTGGGGCCTAGAGTTACAGCTCCAATAGCCCCTATGTTAATTTGGCCCTGGTGGGACTTTTATGTCCCGACTACCCTGGGGGGGATATTCTGTTAGTACCATGAGCCCTGCGGCGGGGGTGGAGGGGGCTGTATACTTTATGTGCTGATGCTGTATACCCCTACCTGGTGATGCTGTATATACCCTATCTGGTGATGCTGTATACTCCTGTCTGATGATGCTGTATACTCATATATTGTGATGCTGTATATTCTCCTATCTGGTGATGCTGTATACTCCTATCTGGTGATGCTGTATATACCCTATCTGTTGATGCTGTATACCCTATCTGGTGATGCTGTATACCCTATCTGGTGATGCTGTATACATCTATATGGTGATGCTGTATACTCCTATCTGGTGGTGCTGTATACTCCTATCTGATGATGATGTATACCCCTATCTGATGATGCTGTATATGCCTATCTGGTGACGCTGTACACTCCTATCTGGTGATGCTGTATACTCTTATCTGGTGATGCTGTATACCCCTATCTGTTGATGCTGTATACTCCTATCTGGTTATGCTGTATACTCCTATCTGGTGATGCTGTATATACCCTATCTGGTAATGCTGTATATACCCTATCTTGAGCTGCTGGGCTATATACTTCTGACACAATGAGTGGAATCTATACGGGGTGGGGCTTATAAGAAGCGGGAGGGGTCAAGAAGGAAGGGTGGGAACTGACGCCCCCTTCCTAAAATTTCACCAGCTGCCACTGGTAGATGATCTGTTCTGTGTGTACATCCTTGATGTAGTGCTCTACTATCCTTCCACATTACAAATGAACACTGTAGTCCTAATGTATAAATAGGTATGACTGGATTGGATACATTGGTTTGCGAGTTCCATTCTGGAAAAGGGACTGGTGGGAACGGGCCAGCATTTACAAGTCAGTGCTATATACCGGACTAACATGGTTTGTGTTAGATTCAGAGAAAACAGACTTCTTTTTTTCCAGGATCTTAACAAGATCTGTTCTGAGTCCTGCAGCTGGAGCCTTTGTAGAGCCTTGGGTGGGATGAAACCTCTATTCTTAGGTCCACATTTTACCTGTTAGCCAGTCCTATATATATATTAGCTGACTGATGACTCACGGCTCTCTCTTTCACTCTCCCTGAGTGTTTGCTGCTGGATGAAAAGGCTGACTACCAACAGAACATATTAAAATGTAAAAGAGTTGCCTATTTGTTTTGGGGAACATTAGGGGGAACCTTGTTGTTCAGGAACCAACCTGTTAAATTTAATTAGTAGGTCAAACAGTCACATGCTTTTTTTTCTTTATGCATGCTATGGACTTGCTCAGTGGTGGCTGGTGGGCTTTTCTCTTGGGGGGGAGCTGCAAACAACCAGCACCACCCCCCCCACACGGTGCGGCATTGATGCACCCCCTGCACCAGCGGAGGCCGGGGGCTTGCGGCACTGACAGCTGCAAGTCTACCCCCCACCCCCCACTTACTGGTTCATGAGGGGCTGATGTGGTGTGCTCTCCTCCTCTGGAGTGCGGGCATGCAGGCAGGCAGTGCCCGTGTGTCTCCTCTTCCAAAGCGCTAGGCATCCAATAGGATCGCCTGGCGCTTTGGCCAATCGGGAAACAGGTCTCACGACCTGCCTCCTGATTGGCGAGGAGGAACTGTAGTGTGAAAATAGAGAAAATTAATTCGCTATCGTCACACAATTGAGTGGGATCCAGGCGCACCTTCTGTACCCTGAGCCCATCCTTTTTTTTAAGCCTATTAGAGCCTCTGGCTCTAATCAGGTACTTGAAAAAACACCCCCTTCCACCCCCCATGATAGGAATTCATGCGCCCGGCATCCTGAAAGGGGCTGGGCACATGGAGAGGGGGGCAGCGGCAGGGATGGGGGGGCGGCACTTGTGCGCCCTCAATGCACTGGCCGCCACTGGGTCACTTGCTATACAAAGCAAACCTGCACTGAACCTGTTTTTATTTGCTGCCTTGCTAAATAAAAGTGCAGGACAAACCTGCTTGGATTGTTCTTGGGTGAAAGGCTATTTATAAGATGAAAAAATACAACAAATAAAAGAGCAATAGACATAGCATTGCTGCATACAAAAAGGGTAAAAAAGCTTACATTAACCACTTGACCTCCGGAAGGTTTGCCCTTCTTCATGACCAGGCCATTTTTTGCGATACAGCACTGTGTTATTTTAATTGACAAACAAATGGTCATGCGACACTGTACCTAAATAAAACATATGTATTTTTTTTCCCCACAAATAGTGCTTTCTTTTGGTGGTATTTGATCCCCTCTGCATTTTTTATTTATTGTGCTATAAACAAAAAAAAAGCAACATTTTGAAAAAAAAAAAAAAAACAATATTTTTTTACTTTCTGCTATAAAACATATCCAATATAAAATGTAAAAAATCGAATTTCTTGATAAATTTAGGCCAATATTTATTCTGCTACGTGTTTTTAGTAAAAAAAATCCCGGTGATCGACATCTGCTGTGTCTAATCACAGCATGGCCGGGTCGCTGGAGGCGCGCGCGCACGCCCCCTACCTGGAGGTGTCAGATGATGTACTAGGTATGTGATATGGCGCCTTGCCGCTGTATATCTAGGTTATACGGTTGGCAAACAGTTAAAAATAAGTGCTCATGTTTTATACTACAGTGAATATATTCCAAAATACAACATACATGATAAAGTCTACTAACTTAGGAATGCTACTACAAATATCTTAGCCTCTTAGCGCCGACCGTACGCACATTTGCATTTGTGGCGTGAAGGGGTTATACCAGGGTAATGTCAACCCGGTACCATTTTTTAACCGCTTGCCGACGGCTGATCGGCAATTGACGGCGACAGAGTGGCTCTGTAACGCGAATCGCCGTCATACGACGGCGGCCGCGATACAGAGCCACTGTGAGCGCGCGCGCTCACTGTGTTCGGGGGGGGGCCAGGGAGCGGGTGCGGCGGCTTCGATTGCCGCCGGCCACCCGCGATGCCCCCCCCCCGGAGTGAAGGAGCGGAGGTCCGTGTAAGTAAACACGGACCTCCGCTCTGTGTGAGGGGGAAGGGCTGTGATCACAGCCTTCCTGTACATGAAGGCTGTGACCACTTCCCTTCCCCAGCTAGGCAAGCCCCCACACAGTTAGAACACGCCCAGGGAACATAGTTAACCCTTAGCGCGCCCCCTGCAGGTTAACCCCTTCACTGCCAATGGCATTTACACAGTAATCAGTGCATTTTTATAGCACTGATCGCTGTATAAATGCCAATGGTCCCAAAAAAGTGTCAAAACGTTCCGACATGTCCGCCCCAATATCGCAGTACCGCAAAAAATCGCAGATCGCCGCCATTTTTAGTAAAAAATAAAAAAAAATTAAAAACCCCAAAATGAATTCTCATCATCCGTAAACGCGACCACTTTTGCGCAAACCAATCAATAAACGCTGATTGCAATTTTTTTTATCGCAAATATGAGGAAGAATATAAATCGGCCAAAAACGGTGAAAAAAAATGTTTTTTTTATATTTTTTTTTGGATTTGTATTTTAGGAAAAAGTAAGAAATGTGGGTTTTTTTGCAAAATTGTCGCTCTTCTTTTGTTTATAGTGGCGATCAGAAATGACGCAGCGGTGATCAAATACCACCAAAAGAAAGCTCTATTTGTGGGAAAAAAAGGACGCAAATTTCGTTTGGGTACAACGTCGCACGACCGCGCAATTGTCAGTTAAAGCGACGCAGCGCCGAATCGCAAAAAGGGCTCCGGTCCTAAAGCTGGAAATCCTTCCGGGGCTGAAGTGGTTAAAGTGGGTGGTCAGCTCTTTAGTGATAACAACCAATTTCGGCTAAATGCTGGTCAATCATTATCCTAAAGAAGCAGGAGGAGGCGCCCCCCCCCCTCCGACCACCACACCACTCTTCCCGAGCCTCCCGTCCCACCGGGAGGCCCGAGCCACAATCCAGGCACTTCCGCCGGCTAGGCTGAGACTGGAACGAAGCCGGAAACGGCTTTGTTCCAATCTCCTATGTAAAATTCTGGAAGCGACGTCACAACATCACTTTCAGTTTACTCGGCAGCCAATGGCGCCGGTTTTTAAAAAAATGACAGTATTCAGAATCACTGTTTTTGGCGATTTGAATACTTTGAAGTGCAAAGGAGGGATTTGGGGTCTTTTAGACCCCCGATCCCCCCATAAAAAGTACCTGTCACCACCTATTACTGTTTCAAGGGATATTTACATTCCTTGTGACAACAATAAAAGTGATCAGATTTTTTTATTTTTTTTAAAGGACAGTGTAAAAAAATAAAATAAATAAGAATAAGAAAAAAAGAAGGAAAGCGCCCCCATCCTGGCGAGTTTGCGCAGCACAAAAAACCCATACGTAAGTCGCGCCCGCAAATGTAAACGGTGTTCAAACCACACATGTGAGGTATTGACACGATCGTCAGAGTGAGAGCAATATTTCTAGCATAATACCTCCTCTGTAACGCTAACCTGGTAACCGTTCATTTTTTTTAAATCATCGCCTATGGAGATTTTTAAGTACCGTAGCTTGTCGCCATTCCACAAGAGCACGCAATTTCAAAGCATGACATACTAGGTATCTATTTACTCGGCTTAACATCATCTTTCACATTATACAAAAAATTGGGCTAAATTTACTGTTTCTTTTTTTTTTTAATTGATGAACGTGTCTTCTTTCCCAAAAGATTTTGTTTGAAAGACAGCTGCGCAAATATAGTGTGACATAAAATATTGCAACATTTTAGTATCTAGGGTCTCTGCTAAAAAAATATATATAATGTTTGGGGGTTCTAAGTAATTTTCTGGTAAAAAATGTTGATCTGATTTTAACCTGTAAGCAACAAGTGTCAGAAATAGGCTTAGGCGTGAAAGGGTTAAATAGATGCTCAGCACGCTTTATTGAATGAACAAATCCCTGATATTCCTTATAGTGGACGGAGACTTGCCTCTTTTACCTTTTTATCAGCTACATTTATGATAGCAGGAGCATGGAGGAAACCTTCTGTACCTTTGACTCATACAGTACTACACATAAAAGTGTGTGATACATGACAGGGTTAGGCGACTTGAAAAACATGGTTGCCCTGGGCTTCACGCATGCATGTACAACTAATTGATTGAACAATGTTTCAATTCTACAACATTGGAGAACCTTAAATCCATTGTTTATTCCACATTGCTTTTTTTTTGTTTATTCCACATTGTCTTTTCTCTGTCTCTCTTCTCTTTGTTCCTATCCTTTCTGATTGAATCCCTACTTCTATACTTTGTACTTTGGCCTCTATTAGCATGTCAAAACATAATTTCACTTATGCCAATGTTGATTGGGGGGAATACATTTGAGATGTTCTACTATATTGTGTATATATGGGGTTGTCTAAACTTCTAGCTAATCAATACCATGGGGTTGATTTAATAAAGTTTGAAAGTGCAAAATTTGGTGCAGCTCCACACAGAAACCAATCAGATTCAAGGTTTTATTGTCAAAGCTTGATTGAACAAGCTGAGGTTAGAAGCTGATTGGCTAGCATGCAGAGCTTCACCAGTTTTCACACTCTCCAGCTTTAGTAAATCAACCCCTATGTGTCATTACTTTCCGATCTTTATGTATGCCTATGCACTGTTTAAATATGCATCTCCTAAGCATCAATACTAACTTGCAATTTGGACTTCCACTTTTAATGTTCTTCTATTGATATACTTTTCTTTTGTTTAACTCAGTAAATTAATATATTGAGTGCAAATATCTTAAATAGGATCAGATTTGTGTCTGTGCTAAAAAAAAGGGGGCAAATAACTAGTCACCAATATTGATAGCGGTTTCTCTGCAATTAATGTTTTATTTTATTACTGACTTACCATGCAATGTTCTGCACTTCGTCTCCATCCAAGGCAGCCATCTTGGTGGAGAAATAGCGCTTCGCTTTTCCACGTGAGAACTGCTCCACTGAAGACTGGTAGTAAGGCTCAAACATGACAGTTTTCAATCACTTGGCCATCCAGGCAACAGCTCACAAATGCACAAAAATGAAAATGAATTCAAAACTATTGAAGTCAATTGTGATGGAATTTGGGTGGACTGTTTGGCAGTCTGGTAGAGGGCTGCAACAAGGTCATTGGTGATCCAAAGGCTTGTAGCAACCCTCCCTTTTCAGCCAACACTTGCTTATTGTATTGGTGGGAGAGCTACTGATGAGTGTGAAAGAAGTTTTAAAGTCGGTTTAAAACACTACTTCATTTTGTGTGCTTTGCTTACAGTATGTGCCTGCTCAATGCACATGGCATTAACAATTTTTGCACACTATTCTATTACATATTTGCATTCTTTAGACCCTGATAAGAAACAAGCCTCCCTATGTAATGCCCCTTGTTACCTTAAAAGCACAATTGTAATATTAAGGTGATAGCTACGTAAGCATGGTTATAAAAAAAAAAAATTAAATGCACTGAATAAACAGAACAGTATTTTGGAAAGATGCTGAGTGTATCTTTTTGTGTCTGTTCCCTACTGCAGTAGTTATTGCTGATTTGGAATAATAGATCCATATTAGGATGGGAGTTGCTTATCTATAACATTTATTTTATTTAATTACAATTAAATATTTTAGATTTTGCCTCATCAGTCCAGAGCACCTGCTGCCATTTTTCTGCACCCCAATTCGTATGTTTTAGCGCAAATGTAAACATATTGTTGACTATTGCTGATTTCCTTCAATGACTGTTTCTTAACTGAGACAAGCACACACTATAGAGAAATATGCTTTGTTCATATTTCATGTTTGAGGTTTACAACCACTTTACACATGGCTATAGGACAGGTTTCCATTTCCCCTATCCACCACCACTATTATATGAAGTGACAGAAGGATTTGAGGCAGCCTACATCCACAGAAGATCTGTGCTTAGTTCTCCAAGATGTCTGGAACAACCTACATGCTGAGTTCCTTCAAAAACTGCATGCAAGTGTACCTAGAAGAATAGAAGAATTGATGCTGTTTTAAAGGCAAAGGGTGGTCACACCAAATATTGATTTGATTTGTATTTCTCTTCTGTTCATTTGGGGAGAAAACACAAGCACCATAAGCTAAGTGTACCATATATGGATGTTTAATAGGGATAAAAAAACTTGTACTCACAAGAGTTAAAACATCATGGGCATTAAGCACTGAGGTATATCAGCATCAACAGAGCAGGGTGTCTGGGTGGCCTCTGCAGTGGATGAACTCAGAAGGATTCAAGTGACTCTTCTGTTCATTTACTTTATTGTTCATTGATAAAAATAAACTATTAACACTTCTATTTCTGAAAGCATTCCTAATTTACAGCTTTTTTTCCACACCAAACAGGTTGGGAGGAGAGGTGTAGCCACCTGGGGTAATTTGAGGAGCTCTGACCAATCCCCAACCTGGATTGGCAGGGAGCAGGCCTCCTTAAAAACCCAGGAGTGGTCAGGTGGAAAAGATGAAGTAGAAGAGTGCTGAGGCTGTCGGGGCCTAGAGGGAGCTCCCCAGTCTGGGGGGGGGGGGTGACCTCGGGCCTTGGCTCAGGAGCAGTAGGGACCACTTTCAAGAACTGAAGTAAAGGTCCTGGACCGGAGGCACAAGAGAGAGCAAAGAGAGGACAGCGGGAGAGTGCACTGCTGAGAGATTCCAGGGATAACAGCTGGTTGCAGCTGGGAGACCTGGTGAGTGAGGCACAGTCAGGAGGACTGGGGAGGCTCACCTGAGAGGACTGGGACTTTGCAGTCAAAGATGGGTGCAGAGCCAGAAGAATGGACAGTGGGAAGAGGGGCAGTGGGAAGAGGCAGCTGCAGCCAAGAGGGCTGGTAGGGCCTGAAGAGAGCTTACTGGGATCAGTAGCCGTGTTGAGGACAGTTAGCACCAGAACCATTCAACACAACAGGGGCTTGGGGTCCCTGCCTGCAAAGGGCAATTCACTGAGGCCTGGCAGAGCTAGTGTCAGGCCTAACCATGCGGTGCTAACTGATCTAGGAAATTGCAGCTAAGTGAAGTACTGGAGGAGTAATGGTCTGCAGCAAGAGAAGTGCTGGAGGTGTAATGGAGTAAAGGTCTTAAGCAAGAGAAGTGCTAGAGAGAAGACTGGAGTGTATATAGGAATCCTGAGCAAATTGTGCTAAATACTACGGGGCATCCCATATCTCCCATCCCCATCCAAGGTAAATCCCCTCTATAAAATGCAAAAAAAAGTGTATGGACTGTTCAATGACTCTGAGAGCCTGAGAGTTGAATGCCTGGCTGTGCAGGGTGACAGACGGACCACTATATTCAGCAGCCCCTACGGGGGAAGCACTACATTAGTCTTAGTCCATAGAGTTCAATATTGAGTTGGCCCACCCTTTTCAGCTATAACATATTAAACTCTTTTGGGAAGGCTGTGCACAAGGTTTAGGAGTGTGTCTATGGGAATGCTTGACCATTCTTTCAGAAGTGAATTTGTGAGGTCAGGCACTGATGCAGACGAGAAGGCCTCGCTCGCAATCTTCGCTCTAATTCATTCCATAGGTGTTCTATCGGATTGAAGTCAGAACTCTGTGAAGGCCAGTCAAGTTCTTCCACCCCAGACTCGCATATCCATGTCTTTGTGGACCTTGTTTATATATATATATATATATATATATATATATATATATATATACATATACAGTATACATGATAAGGTATACTGTCCAATTAGCTAATTGTGTCCTGTTGATGAAATTGTTAACTCTCCATATGGAGAAATTAAATATTATTTGGTAGTTGTTTCCAAGTTGAAATCTCTATTCGCACCAAGTCATTACGTATTTCTGCTATGTATCACCATCTGCCCAAATTGTAGTGTTCATACATATGCTCTCCATTTAGGCTGGTAGTATTCCCATAACAAATGGTGGGTAGGATGGCTGGAACAGTTTGCTCTAAGCTAAGAATCTCCTAAGAATCCATTAACAGTTTCCTGAATGGGAGAAAACATTAGCTGTGTGTTTATATGACAGAGAACAGCAGCAAAGCATATCACTTAAACATGCTTACATTTTATTTTCATTTTGCAAAAATGCGTTTGCTATTGATCTAAACGGGGGACTTGATGCAATGCAGAGTAGCAGCAAATTGCCTAACTGACAACCAAGTGCATAGACATTGGGCTTCTTTGAACCTCACTACTTACAGTGTATTCCTCAGAAATCACAATGTTAGAGCACTCTGTTTTAAAATACCTCTGAGAGAAATATGTGAGCTGCAGTTGCTGACTTTTCCATAGAAAATGTTAGGTTCAAGGCTGCCATGTTAATTCTTAGGCTTCAGTGCTTTTCCGGAAAAAAGGAATTGTATTATTTGTCTTGGATTTGCTGCATGCTTGTTCCAGGCCTGTGACACAGAAGTATTGTAAAGTTAAGTATTTTAGAAAGATGCCAGCAATGGCAGCCCACATAGTTTAGTCATGAAATGTGTATGTTAAGGTTTTTTGAGCAGCCTTGACCTTAGTGATGGGAAATATGTCTACCTCACATGTAGAACGTTCACTAGGTCCTGACTGAGTAGGTGTTTCTTGCCATTGTTCAAAGCAGGCGTAACCCAGGTCAGGGCTAAGTTTTGTTTTTTTTTGTTTTTTATGTAGGTTTGAAAAAAAAAAGAACTAATAAATAATTTGGCGAAGATATTGGCCCTCTATGGAGAATCGGATGAACACGGACTGTCTGTCCGTGTTCATCCGATCCGATCCGCCAGGCGGATGGAAAATAGGGTTACCATCCGTCTGTTTCTGGCGGATCGGAGTGGATCGGGTGTCAGATGACATGTCACTGCTGACATCCGCCGCTCCATAGAAGTACATGGAGCGTCCGTTTGGGTCCACCTGAAAAACTGACAGGCGGACCCAAACAATCTGTGTGTGTGAAAGAGCCCTTAGATATAAAGGAACCTAGTGGAGAATTCAAATCAGTCTTGGGATCAGAAGATAGGGATCAGATGAACAGGGGGAGCACAGAAGAGGACTAAATATTTGTAAATATAAACATAGGACAGTGGTCAAGGGACTTTTAATGAGGCAGGTCACTTACTGAAATTGGATGAAATCAAAAATAGTAATTTATTGCACATTCCATGATTGGCACATGTTCCATGATTGCCACAAATACATAACATCAATATCCAGATATGATACAGACATATATAAAGAGAGCTGACATGAAAATATATATTAATGCAATTCATGTTATAGTAGTATTTCGTAAAAAAGTATATAGTATATATTAACCCCAGAGGACACGTATTCTGAATTGTGGAGGAAGTTCCCCCATATACATGTGTGACTAGACACAGTGGGATCTTTCTCTGAGATGAGCCTTCACTTCACCTGGTGGAGGGAGCACTTTTGTCTAATTATTATCACAAACATCTTGAGGAATCCTTTCACCTTTAAGCTGAATAAGAAGTTTTTTCTGCACTTCATGTTGTAAAGTGGACTTTTTTCCTAGTATCAAATCCGAAAACTGTATTCCTCTATACCAGTGGTTCTCAACTCCAGTCCTCGGGACCCCCCAACAGGCCAGGTTTGCAGGATAACTGAAATGCATCACAGGTGATATAATTTGCTGCTCAGTGATTGCAGTGTTCTAGTCTGCATCTCCCCAAGGTAATACTTAAAATCTGGCCTGTTGGTGGGTCCTGAGGACCGGAGTTGAGAAGCACTGCTCTATACAGAGGCAAAACCGTCTGGAATCAGCGCTATTGGTCTATCAGTCAATTCATAGACTGAGATTCCACACACAGCTGGAAACTATGCTGCAATCATCAGCCTTCAGTGTTCAGCCGCTACTATTAATAAGTGTTAAAGATAACGCACTATGTGAGCATTATTTCATCTGAAGGAGGATTTCGGCTGACTGTGTTAAGCCTAGTGATCTGTTGATTGTGGTGGATGGATTTGAAGAGGGATCGCTTTTGAGATATATGTTGGGGCGTGCATTTACCTACCATTTGGTGAGTCTCTCCAAATAGGGGGAAGACTCCACCATAGATGCTTCACATGGACTCTTAAAACCAATCGTCATTGTCATTAATTTTATGTTTATATACTTTACTGATTTAAAATACAGTGATTGTGGATGCACGATTTGTACAACCTTATAGGAATGTTAGCGCTGCTATGCATTTAACTATGTTTTAACATGTGTTATGTGTTTGTGGGTCTAGATGGACTTTTTTCCTGCTGTGATTTACTCTGTGACTTTGAACAATACTACATGTACTTTGCTTACTCTTGGCTTTACTTTATAAGTGTAAAGTGGACTTCTGCTGTGATTCATTCTTTTTTTTTGGCGATATTTTTTGCAATTTTGCACAACAACATATGTACTTTTACAATTCTGTTTTTGCTATTTTTGCACATATTTCTGTACAGTGTACCATTTTGCCCTTAGCCACATGTTTATATGCACCTTGAGAATTAATCACATCTGAGCTTGCAGCCCAAGAATTATTAATTTGTTTTAGCACTTCATTTTTGCATGTTTACTATGTGTATTTGCACTTTATGCTGTCTAGGGCCTACTGCAGTGGTCATGGGGCTGTCTTGCCTGTGTGGGAGAAGCCGAGCCAAGCAGAGAAAATCCAAGGGAGGACCCTTGCTGGAGAGAGCCAGGATGACGGCTGGTCTCTCAGAAGGGCCTGATGACTCGCTTGAAGGATACACCTGCAACTAAAGCTGCCTTTATCGCATGTCGGATGGCTAAGAAGTTCTGATGCTTTAAAGCTGAATCTACTTCTACAAGTCTACACCATTGCAGCATCGCCGGATCGGCTTAAAGGTTCTGGTACTGTAATCCTGTTCTATAATATAGACTATATTAACTAGCTCCTGGATGCTAAAGCCTGTGAGAGGGGTTTATTTAGGATTGCTCGTACTACAAGCTAAATTGTGCTAACTGTCTCCTCAGAGGCGTAACTAGAACCTTCAGGGCCCCGGTGCAATAAATTATGAAGGGCCCCCTGACCCCTGGCCAGGGCCCTTCCCTCTTCCCACTGATCCTGGGGCCCTTTACTCCCATCGTGGGTCCCTTTATTACGGTACTGCAGTGGGGCCCTTTCACAAGTTCTGCAGCAGGCCCCAGGGGGACCAGGGAAGCACACAGGGGCCCTGGGAACAGCAGAAGACAAGTAAACTGGATAGAGGAAAATGGGAGGAGATTGGGTCCTCTAAATGCCACCCCCGCCATCCCTCCTATTCAGGTGTACAAGGGAGGCACATGGGCCCCCTGGACCATGGGGCCCGGTTGCAATTGCAACCCCTGCAACCCCTATCGTTACGCCCCTGTGTCTCCTGAATGCTACAGCTTGTGAGAGGGGTCTATTCAGTATCATTCATTCTGCAAATCTGAGCTGTGCTTACTATCTCTTGAATGCAAAGCCTGTGAGAGGGGTCCATTCAAATGTGCTCTGGCTGTAAGTTTGTGAGAGAGACTTGTCCAGAAATCCTGCCAGCTGCTAGGTCAGTGTGAGATGGCCTGTCCGGGTATACAAGATTTGCTATAGAGAGAAGCTGTTCTACCTTTGGATTTAAAGAGTCTGTAAGTGATCTGCAATAAGGTATCTGAAACCTACCCTAACCCTCTCTCCTTCACTGCTCCAACTCCCCATTGTAGCCATGTATCCAACCCTGAGATGTGATGTATGCCTTCCCCATCCCTGGTGAGCTCCCAAGAGGGTGGGGTACCCGCTACAAATACGTTCTAAAATCCTAACCTTAGCTTTAAATACTGTAACTTCAAACACTTCAGAATTCACTTCATAGATTCAGATATTCTTCCTGATATAGTTATTTAGTAAAATTGGAACACTTGTCTTCTTACTAGTTACCTTCCACTGTAAGCTCTTTACCATGCAATGAGTGAATTAACCAAACATCATTCTGTAGTCATTAAAGGAGAAGTATAGCCAAAGCTTGTGACCCATTTTCAGCCGACAGTGGGCTACATTACACTGCTGGATAACATCATAGAGCCGGTCTAGGCTCTGGAAAGATCTCAACCATATGGTTGGGATCCACCCAGAAGCCTGGACCGGTACCTGGCTCAGCCTCTCAGCGATCCGCTGAGAGGCTGAGCCAGCCCCTCCCGCCCCCTCCACAGCCCAGCACTCCAGTGAGCACTGAAGGGGCAGAGCAGAGAGACAGAGACTGATAGTCACAGCTCTCTGCTCAGAGCAGAGGGGAGGAATGAGCAATCAGTTGTGTTTGATTGCTAGGTTCTCACTGCAGAGCCGGCAGGGACAGATGCAGCATTGGTTCGATGCTGCATCCACCTAGATGAGTATAATTATTTCCCCCCCAAAGCCATGCTGTTTTAAAAGAAATCTGTACTGACAGAAAAAGATACGTTGTAGAACACATATAGCTGTTTGCATTGCCAGTTGAATAAATAATGAGTTCTGAATTCTAAGACCCCTCTATCAGTCCAGATATGAGTGAATTGTTTGAATAGGCAGATTGCTAAATATTTGAGAAAGGGAGAGCTACCACTGAAGAAAAGGAAAATATCTAATTTTGACACAAAGAACAAGTACTAAGCAGAGAATGGTGATTTTTCACAATGCTGCACATAATTAGATTTGAATATGTTTGGCTATAATATAGAGACAAATAATGCTGCTGAAAGAAATATACAGTGACTCTGTCACTAAGCAAAGCAGTGTACAAAAAGTAGGACCTGCAAAAGAAGAGGCTTTATATCCACCTGTCCCATTGCCTGTTCCTCCGATCATTGCACTCTTGCCTCTTCAGATCCGGTACACTTCTAGATGTGTTGGATGTCTAGTTCCCTGTTTGCCAATGTGGTCCTTGCAGCAACTACATCACATATGTAACCACAGCAGGTGGCTGGAGATACATCCAAAACTCCTGGAAATATTTAACCTTTTTCTGGCATAGTCATAATCTCAGGGCAACAGAGTCACTTTAACCACATCAGTACTGGGCACGAAAACCCCCTTCCTGTCCAGTAATTTTTCAGCTTTCAGCGCTATCACACGTTGAATGACAATTACTCAGTCATGCAACACTGTACCCATATGAAATGTGCGTCCTTTTTTCAAACAAATAGAGCTTTCTTTTTGTGGTATTTAATCACTAGGGTTTTTTTTATTTTTTGTGCTATAAATAAAAAAAGATTGAAAATTTTGTGAAAAAATGCCTTTTTCTTTGTTTCTGTTATAAAATTTTGCAAATTAGTCATTTTTCTTTGTAAATTTTGGCCAACATTTATACTGCTACCTATCTTTGGCAAAAAAATAACCCAAATGAGTGTATATTATTTGGTTCTTGTGTAAGTTATAGAGTCTACAAGCTATGGTGCCAATCATTGAAAATTGGTCATACCTTTTGGCGCCTTTTCTATAGCTGCAGTGCTGGGCAGCCAATCAACAAGATTTTCACTAGTTTGCCCTTAGAAGCCATCACAGCCATGCCTACTAATGGCATGGCTGTGATTGGCCAGTGCATCATGTGACCCAGCCTCTATATGAGGCTGGAGTCACGTAGCGCTGCGTGTCAGATCGTCTCAGACTAGAGTTGGGCAGAGCTTCATGCCGGTGCTGTGAGAGAAAGATTAGCGTTCACAACCATCTCAGACTGCATTAGGGAGATCTTCATTGCGGTCCTGTGAGGGAGACATTAGCGTTCAGAACCATCTTATAGTGCATTAGGGAGACATTCCTGTCTGTGCTGTGAGGGAGACATTAGCGTTCAGAACCATCTTATAGTGTATTAGGGAGACGTTCCTGTTGGTGCTCTGAGGGAGAGATTCTCATTCTAAAACCATCTACTACTGCATTAGGGACAGGTTCCTGTTGGTGCTCTGGGGGAGAGATTACCGTTCTAAAACCATCTACTACTGCATTAGGGAGGGGTTCCTGTTGGTGCTCTGAGGGAGAGTTTATTGTTCTAAAACCATCTACTACTGCATTAGGGAGAGGTTCCTGTTGGTGTCTCGTGGTTGTCGTTAGACAGGGATTACGTCATCTACCAAAATATCGCTATTTGAGAGGGAGTCACGTGGTTGTCCTTGGAGAGGGATTACGTCATCATCTACCAAAATCTTGTTATTTGAGAGGGAGTCTCGTGG